>OZ020180.1:27084968-27684968 GCA_963971135.1 Stenus bimaculatus
GGTTGTTATATTAAATGAGTAAGGGGGTGTTGCAGACATGAAGTCGATGTAATGCGTGGGCGATTTGGAGAACCAAAAATAAATCCCTAATGGTCAAATCAGCTGACCACACCGGTCACCTCAAATTATTCCTCAGAGAGATCAGAATACTCTCATATTTCGGCGATGTTTTCGAAATACCCCCGTAATTTATATTAGTACCTACTTTCAATTTAACTCAATTTCTAAATTTCACTTGGTTACACCCGAATAGTCCTTAAAGGTTAATATGTATCTAAAGGGTTTCTCTTAAATGTACAAAACAGTCGATATTATTTTTTTTTTCAATTTTAAAACATAATAATATGATTAAAATAAAAACCAATAAAATTAATGAGACCATTTGGAAAGAGGACAATTAAAGCTACGTAGTATATCTGTACCTTTGCAATGTAGGGCCGTGAAGTAAATAAAAGATGTACAATTAAAGTCTGAATGGAGAAAGATAATGATTAGGGATATCGGGCAACAATGACGGTTATTCACGCGCGAGCGACCTCTGTCTGCGTGCCCGAATCAATTAAAGTATAATCCGGAACTGTGGATATCCTGACAGACCCTTCACAGGGCTGCTCAGCCCGCTGGATATCTCCCCTATACTTCATTTACTTTTGTGCACTTGCTTGTATCCTAAACATTCGTTAAAAGATTGTTGCATTATGTTACATACTATACAACCATAAAAATATTTTCTAATTGCTTTTAAAAATTTAGGGAAAAAAACGTACACCACTTAATTCTTGCCATTACAATATTTTTAATATCTGCTTAGGTATCTAAAGTTGATAAGGGTATTGATTTTTTATATGGGGATGATAATAGATTCTAGCTAAGCCCAGCAATTTGAAACCAAAATTATTAGTAGTAGCTCTAAACGTTTGTGTCATTCAAATTAGTACCAACTTGATGAATATTTTTGTATATTCAAATCAGTGACGAAGCCAGGGAAGGGTGCATGGGTGCATATGCACTCATCCTTGAAGGAATAGATTTCTCATCACATCCGCTTATCCAAGAGGACCCGCCCTATGCCAAAAATAATTTTTATACCAATTTTAAATAAAATAGTAAAGTGTTATCTTACTTTTAGTTAAATAAGTTATTCATGAGTGATCAAAGTTCAGTGTTAATCAAATTTCATCATCAGAATCCAAAAAAAGTAGGGGTGTATCTTTTTTGGTTTTAGCGTTTTGATATTTAGGTTACTGGCGAAACATAATTACTTCGGTAATAATAATTTAACTACTCTGCGTATAGATAGAAAAAACCTTTCATTAAAACCGCGTTCTCAGGATTCAAGTTTAGTTGATCGATAATAGTTGATCAACAAAAGTTGAACGAAAACTACAGTGAGAACCCGTATTTCAATGGAGTTCATCAACTTTCTAGTGGATCAAGAAAAGTTTGACACAATCAAGCTTTATCATTCAAATGTTAAACTTCAGTTCACTGTCAAGTTTGATTTCAACTGATCACGCTTAGTTAAATTTCATTATTTCAAAAATTGCACTGATTAAACAAAAAAAATTAGTAGAGATATACAAGAGAAAATACTTTGAGTTCTATTCTCAAAGAGATGGAAATTCTTTATTACTGTTGATCTAAAGAACAAAATGAACAAAAATTGATTCAAGTAGTATTCAACTTTTGTTGATCAGCGATAATCGGTCAATAAAACTTTATTCGCGAGAACGAGCCTCAAGAGAGCCAAGTTTAGCTTTTTTAATTGGTATCAACAGTATTATCGGCAAAAAAAAACCATAGCAAATTCTGTTTTCTTTTTAGTATTTTTTTTTTTAGAATTCTGGAACTACATTATTATCATTACAAATCATAAAAATTTTGAGTTCCTAGTTCCTTTCAACATTTACCAAAACGCGAAAAAAATAAAATTAATCAAATTTTAACTTACAATCCATTGAAAAATCATCTAGAATTGATTAAAAAGAATCATAAAAAGAATTGGTTTGAGAATGAACTAAAAATTCATTGATTTTCTTGAGCTATAGAAGTATTTTCTTGTAGTTATAGAAATCAAAAAACTTCTTTAAATTGGCTTTACTTTAGAAATAATCAAAAAACTGAAAAAAACCTAGTTTTTTAACTTTTTCCTTTCAATTTTTTTTTACATTCTGTCCAAGATTTTTGTATTAATATTGTTACAAATTGAAGAAAATGGTTTTACCTTTCTGGTGATATTTCTTTTTAAATCTCTATACACCTTGTTTAAATTGTTGTTAGCGTTGTAGGTTTTAGGTTGTAGGTAGAAAAATCGGTGATCTATAATTATTCAAAATTCTCCAAAACTGAAAATTTTTGGTTTTTGACGATGAAATTTTATCTACTTTCTTACTAAAGATTGATCATTGACGGATGGACATCTGGTATGTACATTGTAAAAAAAATGAAAAATAATGTTTTTTGGTAACAAAATTGAAAGAAGTATTTTCCTGCTTTATGCACCCCGCTTTTAAACTTCTTGGTTGCGCCACTATTTCAAATAGAACATTCTACATCCACATAGTATACAATATTTTATCCATTCATCTTTAAAATTCAAAACTTCAGTTATTAAGTGAGTAAAAAACTCCTAATCACCAACTATTTTTCGTAATTACTCAAAAAAAATGTCTCCGGTTTGGTAATAAGTAATAATTACTTACCGACACAAAAAAGTATTAATTTAAATTTTAAATTTTTTAGAATCTAATATCGAAAGATTCAAAATCCTAAGGGATGTTTTTAATGGAAACAATAAAATTGATCAGTGAATTTAAGATAAAAATGACATCATTTAAGTTTAAAATCCTTTTATAGTTTTTTATGTCATAAGGATCGTAATGTTAATCATTATGGTACTAGACGCGAAGTTTTGCAGACTGCATAATAATTGGTTATGATCTGAGTTACAGTTACATACAAAACTTTATCTGGTTGCATGAATCATGAAGAAATCGAATTAAAATAAAATTGATTGGCAGTCTTACTGACATTAAATTGAGTATCATAATAGCCATTTTATAGCTTTCTTATAAAGGTAAAATAGAAAAATAAATCATTTGAACTATAATGAAATCATTGTGGCCGTCTGATTATAAGGAGTTCATTACGATATTCGGTGTGATAAAAAGCGACATTAATAGGCAGATTCTGGTCAAAATTAAAGTCCTTTAATTAGAAACCATGCAAATTGTCCATTACAAGGAATAAAAGGTTTCAATGTGCAATTTTCATAATTATCTTAAAAATTGTATACTAATTTATAAAATATACAAATATACCTATATTTATATTTGAGAAGTTAATATTGAAATTTTCTTTATTAAATTAAATTTCCAAATATATATTCATACAAGTTACAAATATGTGTAAGCAATTTATTAAAAGAAATTTAAAACTAAATAAGTTTCAAAAGAATACTCTTATTTCATTGGAAAATTGTATGTAAAGGCATTCAGTTTAAATTTAAAAAGAGGGGTGGTTTGTATGTGCCCCCCGTGGTTAACCTCGCAACCGTTCCCAAAATAAAAAATAAACAGTATATAATCTTTTGTGAACCAAAACAAGAGCTGGAGCTTTGTTCTTCCATCCATTCATTTGCTTACACGAATCTGGTGGAAAGAAGAGCAAAAAAGAGGCACCCGATTCCATTCCTGTTCATTCCGGGCAAGAAGTGCAGTGGAATTTAACGCGGACTAGGGTCCTCCAAAACAAATTAAAGCGAACATAAAGAATTTGCAATTATGTAGTAGACAATTAATCGGGAGCAATTCCAAAGTGTAAATCAATCCGGATTAGACAGTTCATAGTCAGTGATTCAGAGGAATTCTCATGAATTCAGCACTCACCACCCGGAATTTAACTCGAGTAAATCTCTGAAATATTTCAAGAAGGGTTAAGAATTATATTGGAATTGTTTATTATTTTATTTATACACGTTAAGTGTAGGGATTATTTATTACTTTGAAACTTATCTCGATATGATTGTATTATGAAAGGGCGCACGTTTGAAAATATGAGATTTAATCCGATTCGATGCACAGAACTTCACTTCCGGACTGTCTCATCGCACACACGTGCCATCCTCTCCCATTTCCGGTATCTGCGCGTTATATTCGTGGGGACATATTGTTTAGCCCACCATGGATCACATCGGTTCATTTAACCCCTAAATTATTTTTTCTACATTATTTATAATTACAAGTATCACAGAAAGATTAATTTGAAAGGACATTCAAGATTTTTATGGAATAATAACAAAATATTAGTGGGTGGTTGTTTTTTTATGGAAACTGACATAAAAATATGTCTACCACATTCTACAAAAAAAAGGAAAAAAATTGTATCAATACAAGTTTGTAAGAAATGTCATCGATTTATTTATGTATACAGAGTGGTTTAATAAAAACTTGACAAAGCCGGTTTTCGGTATTTAAAAGAACAGAGGGTTTCATTTAATTGGCCAAGTTGCATTTCATGAGGCATCCTGATAAAATTTGAATTTGACCTGATATCTGTAGACTAGAAGGTATTGAAATCATTTTGTCAAAATTTCAACCTAAAATTGTCAATTATTTTAGACCAGTAATTTTTCAAACTGCATCCTTTTTTCTCTTAAATGAAAAATATCAGCAAAACGAATGAAGGTAGACCCCTGAAAGTAGGTACAAAGTATTATTATTCTTAATATACACCGGGTATATCCTGAATCCTGAAGAAAACCGCATGATATCTATTTTCATTTTAGCGTTACTTCCTCGCAGCACTGGGACACTCTGTACATTGAAGCTACTTTCTAGATGTAAAATATTTAGTTACTAATGAATATGAATATGAATATGAAAAAAACCTAATTTTTGTAAATTGTATTTAGGAATATTCTCACTTTTCATACAAAGTATAATGCAATAAAGAGTGCTTTCATGAATTATACATAAGCTTTTTTGGTTATTTGATATATATTTTTTAATATGAAGGAGAAGTCATAAAATACGCGCATTTCTCGGCAGAATGAATTATCATTAAAGTCTGAAATGCGGGAGCCTGCAGGAGTCGCAGGAAATAAAACGGCGGCGGCGCTCGCCCGCAAAAGACATGCAAAACAGCCGCGGGCGATCGCGGCCATCATTGAACTTCCTCAAGCGGAACAAATAAGAATGTTTTTTGCAGAGCAGCAGGAGAAGAAGGAGCATGAGATGGCTTGCTTGACTATTCCTGCACTCACGTCATGTGAACGCATTATCTGAGTTATATCGTGTTCGATATTTCAAGATTCCCCGTTCCGCCAGAAATACCAGAAATATGTATATGCCATATACCTATACAAAACCAATAATCTTATATACGAAATTCCACCGTATTGCATCTGACATTCAATCGAATTACTTTCTTATTTTCATTGATATGATTCCTGTTTAAAAATTTCCGATAAATTTAATACCTACCTGTCATTTATAATAAAATTATTTTTCAAATTTTAAAATACATTTTCTATTGGATTATGTAATTTTCCTCTAATTAATTTTAATAAATATGTATTGTTTCTCTTATGTCATTTTAAAAGATCTTTACATATTTTGGAACCTTTCAGTAATTAAATTTCAGAAAGTTTTACCCAAAGTATAAACTGAAAAATAGTGATTTATAAATTAATAGGTCCCAAACTAAGCAACTTTATACTAAGATAAGTTCAAATAAATCGACTTATTTGGTCTAATGAATATGTGGTAAGTTATTGCAAACACCTTTTACAGACATCCTGTATATTTCTTATACAGGGTGTCCCAAAAATATTATCGACAAAAAACCCAATAGCCAGGGTCGAAATAGCCCAGTTTTTTTAAGGGTCTTTGAATTTTTTGCTTTTAGAAGATGTCGTTAATTCGAAATTCTATTGTAGTTCATAAACTACTTGATCAATTTAAATGAAAAAAATTGTAAAATAAAGCTAATTAATGCCGCTTTGACTCAAAGATAAAAAATAATCATAAAAAATATTTTCATGGAAAAAAATCTTCTTTTTTCAAAAAAATAATGAGAATTCACTTTTTTTTATACTTTCGCTCATATCTTTGAAATAGGCATTAAACTTATTTTCATTTCATTTTCTTTATCCACTGCCTTAGTTGCTAAGCTTTAACTTGATCTACAACTGGCGCGTTCCACTAAAGACTCACAATGCTCACGACGACCGCAAAGTCGTTCCACATAAGACCGCGATTCTTTCGTTTGTGCATAAAAACATCATCGATGACGTAACGAATGGCGACCGCAAGAAGCCCACAACGACCGTATTTATTCGTGGGTTTCTGTGGTCGTTTGTCGAACGGTGACATTTACGCTCGTTTATTATGAGGAATAACTTCAAAAATGGCAACAAAATAAATCATTTTATTTTATCCTGAAACAGAACAAGTTATTCAACTTCAGATTTCTCTAAAAGACGCGGTACGTGACGATTGAGTAAAAGAGGATTATCTACAATTTTTCCTCTTCCTCAAAGAGTTTATTTAAAACCTTGATAAATATATGATATGTTTATAGACACTGTCTTTGAAAATTCTTTATTAAATGGAACCATCCAAGCAAGAGTACTTCTCAATATTCTTCAGAACTGTATAAACTATCAAACTTGGATAACTGATAACTGTATACAGAGATTAAAGCGTTGACAGCCATGTTTATCAAACTGTTATTAAGAATTTTTGGGTTATGTTATGCATTCGCAACGCATAATTCAAAACCCATTCCATTTATGTTTTCGATCGCAACGTTTTCAGCTAGTGGAGCGGGAAATTTTGCGGTCGTGGTCGTGGGCTTTAGTGTTCATTAGTGAAACGCGCCCTAAAGTAAAAGAGATAGAACACTGAATCTTTTTTTAATTGATAGAGTTTACTGTGAAGTTTTGCGGACGTAAAAATATGTTGTCCTTATGGGGCTTATTTCAAAGATATGAGCGAAAATATCAAGAAAAAAAGTTAATTCACAATAATTTTTGAAATAAAGAATATTTTTTTATTACTAATTATTTTATAACGTCGACCCAAAGTAGGATTACTTAACATTATTTTTTCATTTAAATTGACCAAATAGTATTTGACCTATAAGAGAATTTCGATCTAACAACATTTTTTGTGGGAACAAAATTCAAAGCCCTGTCAAGAAAAACTGGGCTGTTCCGACCATGACCATTGGGTTTATTGTCGAATAAATATCGTCTAATTTCTAGGATTTTCTTCTGAATAATTCTGCAATTCTGCTCTTCATAATCGATACTTCTGTGATTTATTGACATATAATCTTTTTTAGATAGTAAATGTCATTCTGAAAGAAAAATTTCATGTTTTTTCTTATTATATTTTTTTTTATTTAAATCAATTATTGTTTGGATTTTTTCTTTGACTAATTGGTTTTTGATTAAATTTCCCTCGGTAAAATTTAGCATCGTATTGACTAAAGATATACAAAATCCAAAGCATACTTGATTTGAATGAAAAAAAAAATTAAATTAAATGAAATTTATACAGGGTGGCCCGCAAAAATAATAAAATTTTTGAAATAATAAAATTGCTGTAACTTTTTCAGAAGATGACATTTACTATCTAAAAAAAAATTTTGCTGGAAAAATAATTATAACTATAAATTATTTCATTAAATTATAATAGTTTTTGAAGCGTAAGAAATATTTTGTATACAGCCCGAGCGAAAAATGTAAAACTCCTTAATATGTTGAAAAAGAAATAATTTAATTCATTATGATATGTGTTATATTCATAATTTTCATTCTACATTATTTTTGGGAAAAAACATATGAAATATAAAAAACTTTTTTAAAAATGAATGTTTTAAGTATTTCCTTTGATGGTGGTCTATGTAAAATTGAGAAGAAATTCTCCATTTTCGGTTTCTTTTTGTAAAAGATATGTTAAGCGTCCCTTTGTGTCTTTTTAAGTACGAAGTAAGACGTAATGGTAACACGCTTTTTTCCAGGCCGATGGTGTTTAGATACTCGATATTAAAGGTGGCAATTCGTAAACATTCAAACTAGCAATTTGCGGTAAAAGAGACACTATATTTGTATAGCAACAATAGCAGGATCTCATTGTATTACAAATTCGGCACCGTTATTTCGAGATAAGAAGCAAATGGATGCGCATTGAAGGCGGCGCTTTAGGTAAGATATCGGCTCCTCTGAGGCATGGATAGCCTCTGATCCTAAGCCAGGATTATAATGGCGAAATGAAAGGACGATGACGGCAACGGCGACAAACCGTATATGTTGGTTATAATTACAGCACGCGCGAGTGCTCCAATACCTGAGACCTGAGGCTACAGCATGGATCTGGAAATCTTGGAGGCCGCGCCAACGACGAAGGACCTTTTATTCCTTTTTATAATCATCCAGAAGCGTTGCCGAAGCGTACATGATGCGCAACTGTATTCTGTATTCTCCTTTCAGATCACGCCACAGCATGCGGCTTCTTCAATTCTCCACCGCTGCTTTTATTTTTTATTTATTTTGCGGCATTCTTTTTGCATCCAATGTTAAAAGGAGGCACTGTTACAATTTCCATTAGTTTCAGATGAGAATCACTCATGCGTTACCCGTGTACCTACCCCAAACAATAAGCTCGTATACCACAAAAAATTGCGCATATTATATTGCAAGAAGTACTAAAATTATCATTTAACAAAAAAGGGGTTTAGTAGACAATACGATATGCATACTCATTATTAAAAATTTTATTCCTAAAAATTCCATTATTATTGCTTATCCCACAAAGTTATTACAGTGTTAGTAAATCCTTTCCGAGCAATGCTTAAACTAGAAAACCGCTTACTTGTATTTTAACCAAGTTGAATTTCTAAAAGCAAATTAGAAAAAAAATTCTATACATATACATATACGTGGTAATACTATTAAGTAAACAAGTACACCAATCTTTTAATCGTCTTGGGTTTACTTATTGTTACCTAATTAATATGATTCGCGGGACATCAGTAATAAATTTCCAGCTTGAAGCTTATTTTGTAGAATTTAAATAACACACGATTTATAGTTTTAAAAAATAAATTCGTTTTACGGAAAACACACCGCAGAAAATTCATTTCGTTTTATCTGGTTTCTAGTAAATTCATGTGCTGTAAAGCTCATGCACTGTTTTCTAAATAAACTTTAATAAATATTAAGAGTATTTACTTCTCAATAAAAATATAAATAATTTTTTGGGGTTCAATTTTTTTCATAAAAACCAAAAGTATAAATTTAAAAAAATTCTTTTGAAGATTCGAAATATTACCACAATCCACAATAAAATTTTTATAGCTTCAATGTTAAAATTATTATTACTAATCGGTATTAAAGGACCTTATCAGGTTTTGGGCATATTTTGTACAATAATGAAGCTCTATGTAAACCACATGTAAATACGACGCAAATATACGTTTCTGTAAAATATTATGATTGATATTAATTAAATTTTGCACAATTGTCATATTTTTTATCAAATTATGTAATTTTAGTTGACTATGCCATGTTATTATTTTGAATTATTAACGTTGAAACCATAAAGATAATTCAATTTAATACATACAGGGAGTCCTAAAATTCGACCGACGATTAACATGGAGATAGTACACCTAAAAATAAATTGATATGATTTACCTATATCCAAAAATCCATCCCTGAGCCTGAGCAGTTCCAAGCCTCTTAAGTCAATTTTTAAAACATATTTTTTTTATTGCGACCAAAGCAATAAAGATTTTTAAATGAAATTTCGTATACGCGCATTTGAATACTCAGCGCTCAATTGGTAAAAGTTTTGCTAACCCTCGACTTTTGGAAATGGTGTTGTATGGAAAAAGAAGACATAAAACAGTCAAAAACTTTGTAGGTATTTAAATACCATAGGAAATCCTATCCGGCGATGAATAATTTTCCACAAGTAATTTTCCTAATCTGACAAAAATCGTGACGTTTTCCTCCATTCAGAACATCCGACAGAATTAATACAAAAATTATTACTTACATATAATTAACTTATAATAATTATTTACAATTAACAAATAAAAATAAGTTGTTACACACACCGTTCAATATAATAAGGTATTTACTCAAAGTTAGCTTTAATAATTTTTATTAATTTAGAACTAGTCATGAAACCAAATTAGATACCACTTACAATACAAATATCAATAAAAATTACAAATTAAATAGCATTAGCAGATTGAACTTTCTGTAATAATGCAAAATCAGCTTGAACTGCATCTAATAACTAATGCACTTAATAATTATTGAATAACTTAACCAACTTCATAGAACAATAAAATATCTTAGTGGTAAATAATAAGTCATTGCACTACACCTTCTTCAGAAACAAAAATCTAAATTGAAGTTATTTATTTAAATTTGCTCGTAAGTAAATGTGTAGAAACATTTTAGGAGAACTCTTCAATTATGTGACTAAATTTGTAAATTTTTAATAATCCATTAAATTCTAGTATATCAAAGTCCAGAACAGAAAATTTATATATTTGAAGACTAAGTAAATAAAAACATATATTAGAAGTGAGTGTGTTTTTAAAACTAAATTGTCTTCTTTGCTATAACGTGAATTTTAAAAAGATGTGATCAAAAAAATATCTTAGAAAGTAGATGAGATTTTAGGGATAAAAACCCAATATTCAGGGTCGGAACAGCCCAGTTTTTTATGGGTTATGAAATTTGTTCCCACAGAAAATGTCATTAATTTGAAATTCTGTTATAGGTCAATTTGGTTAATTTGCTCAATTTAAAGAAAAAAGTGTAAAGTAAAGCTAATTAATGACACTTTGCCTTGGACTGTCATAAGATTTTTGAAAAAAGAATATTTTTTCCAGCAAAATAATTTTTTGATGATGATTTTTTTTTATTTTAATAATTTTACTTTCTGTTTTATACTTTCAGAAATTTTAGTCTTTTGAATTAAAAAATAGACCTCTGTATAACTATTCTGTTTTTTAGTCTTAGCTAACGCTTCTATATTCTATACATGACGGTACGAGACACCTTGTATATTAGTTTATTTACTGGTACATAGAATATATATACATAGTATATTTTAAAGAAAGTATGGAAATCTCTAGAAATTGTATAAAGCAATAGACAGGGTGAGTCGAAATCAAGTTCAAATATTACGGATTTCTGCATGTTGGTTTTATCTGCAGTACGTTTGTGGTTTAACACAGTTTTTAAGTTTCTTTTCAGATTGCAATGGACTCCTCCCAGTACTCCAATAATCAAAGATAAGAAAATGATTTTATATTCAGCATTTTCCGTACCTCTTGTTTTTTAGCTACAATCTTTCCCCTAGACACGTCATTTCCACGACATACATTATTTTATTCTCGTTGTTTAAGACTACCATTATTACCTGAAATCTGTTTTGTTGTTGCGAATGAGAAGTTCCAGAATATTTTGGCTCTATCGTTTTCTACGACTGCTTCCATCTATGTTTCCAGGAATGGGATTTTTAAAATTAGGTCATAGCATATTTTGAGCATCCCGCTGCATGGTTGTTTCCGGATCTTCTCTACAAGCTCTATACCATAAACCCATTAATACCCATTACAGTTCTCCTGTATTCTAGAGAGTAGAACAATCCGTCTTGACACGCTCTTATGTAGCCTTCAGTTTTGGATAATAGCGTTCCCGACTTAAGGAAACTGAATGTCAATTTCTTAGATAGACCTTGTTCTTCTATACATTTATAGAACTGTCTATGGATTGCCTTTCCCAGATGTTCGTTCATTAGTATTTCTATCTGATTATCCTTTAGCAGTTTCCTTAAGTTGCTCGGGCTTTTTCCAACCACATTTTCAGGATATCTCTTGCGCTTATTCATAATTAGCTTAATTTGGAGGTTTGAAGCTGCTTTCAGTGCTGATTTGCAAAGGAAAGCTACGGCGTTTCGCGACTTAGGTCCTGCTAAAAACTTAAAAAGAAGATCCGTACTATTAAAAACGTTACAGTTCTGTCGTGAAGTGCTTGGATATTTACCAGCCCTCTTCCGTCTTCTGATCTTGGAAGGTATATTCTTTGGACAGAGGGTGCAGACTTCGGTATTTGGTGAGTAATGCTCTTTTTTTCCTATCCAGGTTTTGCAGTTCTATATTTTTCCACTTCCAAAACTATGGCTAATTATGAGGACTGTCAGGATATTATATGTATATTATTATCTTTAGGAATGCAACCTGGTCTCGTAGGTTCTTCGGGGTAAACCTCGCTGGTAACAAGTGGCCAGGTTAAAACTCATGTCCTTACTCTATTTAGAGAGTAATGATTCCTTTGATAATTCGTTACTGCTCCCAACTTTCTTATGCTCCGTATTCGAACCGTGAGCGTTGTGGACAGTATTACTAGTGTTTCCTGTATTTCTTGGAATCAGTGAATGGTTTTCCTTGGTGGTTAGCCGAAGGAAATCCACCTTACGAAATTAGTGGTGACGACTTTCCGCGCTCATAGGCTTTCATAAGGTTTTCGAGGGTATTCGTGCTTGTACACATTTGTTCGGGTAAGTGGTGTCCCTACTCACCAAATCAACAGATGGAATGGACCTCACTGCTTATTATTTTTAACAATTTACAAATTTTTTATGGTTGATAATTTATGCTATAATAATTTCAATATTCCAAATTAATTTTCGATTCGACCACGTGCATGTAAGTTGGATGAATTTGTAATTTTAGGCATAATGCTAATTTATTTTTAATAAATTTTTTTAGTTTATTATGTGAATCTACATTCCTGTAATTTAAAATTGCTTTTATGATTCGTTTAACACGATACCTATTTAATATACAGGGTGATTCAAAACTATTCCCCATCCTTTTAAGGGCAGATTCCTCACATGAAAATAAGAAGAAAACTTCATTTAATCATTTGTCCGATCTCGCTTCATAAGGGAGCTACAGCCTTTTAATGGTGTTGTCAGTTAGTAAGTGTTTATTCGTTTATTTCAAAACGAATTGAAATAGAGTTCTGAAATTTGGTATGAATCATAATACAGTTAGAATACGTTTTCTTGATTTTTTTTTTAAATTTTTGCCTGTTAAAAGGGTAGATTTAAGGGGAGTTGCGGTTAAAAATGGTCATAACTTTTTTATAGTTAACTTTTACACGGTTTTTTTTATAAATTAGTGTTCCCCTTTTAATTCTTAACAAAAAAATACTCTTATTTAAAGTCGATAGAATACGCCGTTTTCGAAGAAAATTCATTTTATTATTTTATTGATGGTCAACACAATTTAAATTTAATAAAATCATGTTAGCCATGGAATATTTTTTTATTGTATTACCCAAAACTGTTTAAGAAATTGAAGAAATATCACGAAAACTTATCCTAACTGTATTATGATTCATACCAAATATGAAATCTGTTAATTTGTACTGTACAATTTGTTTTGAAATAAACAGAAAAAAAGCTCTACTTACTGATCACACTTTTAAAAGTCTGTAGCTCTCAAGCGAGATTGGAAATAAGTTTATATATTTTTATAAGAGAAATCTGTCTTTAAGAGGATGCGGAATAGTTTTGAATCACCCTGTATTAATATTGAATTCATCAATTCTCCAATTCTTGCGACAGAATTGGAAGTATACTATAGTTTATGTAAGTTTGTTTGAATGCGTTTTTTATGTTAATTTAATTAATTTTAGTTTATTAAACAAATTTAGATTCCTCTGAAAATGGAACTTCGTGATTGCGAAATGCATCAAATGTAAAATTAAAAAATTTAATAAAGTCGTAACATCAAATTCATTTTGTTTGGTTTGAAATTAAGACTTTACTTCATTTCCAGCGTCTAAGCCAATTTTATGCCATAAAAACTTTTGTTGATTTGATTTTTTATCTCTTCAACTAACAGAGATATGGCTATAAACTGAATCTTGGGAAACTCTGTTTAAATACATTATTTTGTATCAATCGGCCGGCGGTACTCAAAATATAAATTTCTTTTCCCAAAAGAATGAATTCACAAGAAATGGGCTTAACCGTGGTTATTGCACCAAAGTCTTTAATTCAACCAATTACAAATAAAATTATGTAATATTATGTTACTTTTAATTGCAATTCAATAAAGAAGATTAAAATACTTAATTAAAAACGATTTTTTGTGTCTAAGAGTTTTGTAACAAAATGTACACGATAAAATTGCCTTCTCTGGAATGCAATATTTGTGGTACTTTAGGTGTTGGCTCTTGAAATGCGTTTGATGTTAAATTAAAATCTGACTCTGATGGTGTCATTTCATCGGGGCTGATCGTTTGTTAAATGAAGATGTCAAAAAGGGGCCTCGGCAGCCGCGTGGCGGTCGCGTGTCTCTGATATTAACATTTGTGACCGTCAACTGCCTTTGGCCGCTCAAATCATCACGGAAATCTCACTTAAGACCCGTCAAATTATGTTGTAATATCATTCGACACGACTTTTATACTTTTAATAACGTAAACAATAGCCACGCGACTCAACGCAACGTCAACATTTGATACACATTTTTTTATTATAATAGGAACGGGGAAAATGTTAAAAGGGAGTACATAAATTATTCGGAATTAAGAAGTTTCCCAGAGTATCTACTTTATTTTATTATATAATTACTTAATAAGCATTCTTTGGAAAAAAAAAGTTAGATTAAATCAAAATTTTCTTATAAAATATTTTTAAATCTAATTTCTACTCTTTTAACAAACCTTGCATTTACTTACATTTCTATAGAATAGACCTATTCGTTCATCATCTTAGAAGCTTGAAGATGGAAGTTTAGGATTCCTAAATTTGGTCAACAATTTTTCCTGAAACATAACATGGTGAAATAGGAATAATTAGTGTAATTTAAATGTCCAGACATTTTACTAAAAGTGGAGATGTCCAAATATGGTTGTTACTAAAATGAAATGCTTTTTGGAACAACTTTTCAAACATAAGTTTCAGATATCTGAATTGAAATTAATGAAAGTATAAATTACTCCTAGAACTATAAATAAGGTCATGTATAGGCTAAATCGAATCTTAAATACTTCTGAAGAGATTATTACAATAGAACTAGTAAATAATGTAAATTTAAAAACAAAAGTGATTTACAGAAAATTGGAGTACAGCGCATAGCTCTTTATTATTTAAATCTCTTTCGAGACCAAAATTTGTTTATGAAATGAGTTTTATTGCGAATCCCTTTATAGAAGTTATATTAACGAGATTAGGCGGTGATTTGTATAGCCTGAGTAATGCAATTATCCTAGGGACAACATGCTGCGAAGAGGCCCACAGAGCAACAAATATTAATAGAGCTGCAACACAATATACACGCATCACCGAACAGACAAATTGTTTTATAAAGTGATTACGCGACGGCAGTTATCATCTGGTTCCATAATGTAATGATATTCTAGTGCACTCCGGAGATACCACTCCGGGGCCCTGTTTAGATTTAGATATAAACCTAAGGGGTTCGCGCTTAGGGTTACCGTTTAGGAGCTTCTGAGCTTTAAATGGTATTTTTTTTACAGAAGTAAAAAATTATAGATTAATAGCCACATTTTGATTTTCATTAGGTATTTCACAAAATTACAAAATTTTTTATTGCTTTTTTGATAGACTGGATTCATAGACGCTGCTGAAATATTTAGTAAAAAATGAAACTTTTATTATGAAACTCCCGCAAAATTTATTTTTTGACATTTTCTGGTAGAAGATTCTATTGAAGTTAATCTTCTAAGAGTATAATGTATAATTAAAATGACATTACTTATAAGAATATGGATTTTAGTATTTTCTGCCTATGATTCTATTTCTTCTTTCGTTGCAATTTTCCACTCTACTGTTTCATTGATGCTATAGCAGAAATTTGAGAATCAGGCATAGAAGATTCATCATACAATGAATACATTGTAATTCATGATCTTCTTCGTTATTAACTTCCTCTAATTCCCTTAATATACATGAAGATTTAAAAAATCTAATTTTGAACACTATATTTTGCTTTAATTGTGTTAACAAATTACATCTCTACTTGTAATAATGTTATTATCACATCGAATCCAAATTCTATAACCATCTTTTTCATGACAATAACCAACAAAACATCCCTCTATACTTTATTTGTCGCATTATTTTCTTCGTTCTTTTGGTATATTTTGTACCAAATACTTTAAAAAATATTATGTAAACTGCTTCTTTTGCAAATATGTATGAAAATAGGGGAACTTTTCGTATAAATTAAAAAGATCCTGCACTCTCTACTATTGTTCGATTTTCTCTTAGAGGAACTTCGTTATGTTTAGGATACACTCCTAATGTAATGCCATACATTGGCAGTACTTTTCGAAAGTTAATTCCCTTCTTAAGAAGAAAAATTCATACATCATAATTATGAAATCACATCTTTTTTTTGATTTTATGTCCTATTGTACTTGCTTCCTTTACAAACATTTTTAAACAATAAAATACTTTAACTTTTGATTTCAAGAAGAAAACACGACGAAATTTTAAAAACTCATCCTGAAAACATTAAAATCATTTTGATCTTCTAACCTCCAATGATGTTTCTTGCATTGTTCCACAAAGATCTGAATGAATCAAGGCATCTGAATAGCTCTGTGTAATAACTAGATCGATGTTGTTTTCCCAACATACATCCATCACAAAATTCTTCATTAACATCTATTTCATGAAATTTTTCTCCCAACCATTTTAACAATATCATACATTATAAAACCATGATATAATGCTTTGCCAATAGAAAACACATTTCAGACAAAATTTGGACTATACCATACATTTATCAAGTGATTTATTTCCAAGTTTTATTTTATTAATATTTGAACATTTGTAGTTGTTTGTCCATAAGCCGTGATAACTTTACAATTACGAACATGAATTAATTAAGGTGTTATTACATTTCATATGTTACAAAATATTGTGTCATGTGTGCTGAGGCACCTGAGTCAGCTACAAATCTTCACCTATACTATTTATAGTATACATAAATACATCCCCATCTAATTTTACTTAATTTTTAATAAATTAAAAATTTGATTTAGATGTCCTGCATCTTCTTACAATATGTCCAAGTCTATTACATTTCAAACATTTATTTCAGGTTTTTGATAAATATTTTTCTATTCAAAGCTTTTTTTCTCTCAACCTTTTATTTTCCACATGCTTCTTCTCTCTAGACTATGTAAAAAGCGCTGTTAGTAAATTAAATTTCTTTTAATTCATCATTTAATCATGAAAATTTTGTTGAAGGCGAGAAATATCAGTTACAACATCTTCATCTACAGTCTTCTCGTTACTAAAAAAATGTTCCATCAAACGATCTACTCTCTACCAGAACTTTGTTCATAAAGTAATAGAAGTTTATTCCAAATTGATATTGCACTATTACTGGTAACTGTTAATTCTACGTTTTCAAAACCTATATCTTGATTTATAATTCAACTTATCTTTTTTAAATAATTTTTTAACAAAGTTTTAAGTCCGGTTTCTCCACCATGTCTTGAGACTAAACAAAATCTTTACTTGCGTCTCAAGATGCATGTTCAACTTACTTGATTGAACCACGCCGAAATCTTTTCTTATTAGCGTCAAGCAGTGCTTATACATAAGTCGTCGATTTTGAGCGCCAAAGCATCAAAACATAACCTAAACTCGTTAAAGTAAATATGTTTTTTGAAAATGTAGATATTATAGATAAGGTCGATTTAAATAATTATGTGGACGATATACCAAATATAAGAATTACATACCAAATATACCTCTATAGATGTGAGTTATTTTAATTTTCATGATGAGGGACAGTCATTTTAAAGATTTAGGTTAAACAAATTACCTCCCTTATTGGGAATAATGTATTCTCTTTGATTTAGCAATCATTTTAAGTTTAACGATAAATGCTACTTTCAAGGAAATTACCAAGTGTTTTAATAAACTGTTTTATACAGGGTGTCCATGAATAACTGAGACAACATTTTTAGAGTGGTGGAGGAAGTGAAACTAAGCATTTTTGACTTGTAAATAAAGTGCGGAAATGCTTACTGAAAAAGTTACACACTTCAAAATTTATCAAAAAAAATATTTTTTTGTAAATAAAATAAATACTACAAGAGATATTAATTTGGAATTTTGGCAACTTCTTTTTCACACAAGGATATACATTTACGGCCAATAAAACTTTTAAAAATATTTTCAGGAGGGTCATCAACTTTTTTGATCCATTCATCAAGAATTATTTTAGTACTTTTAAAGTTATTAAAACTGCAAAGAAAGAAAAAGATATGATTAAAAAAGTTGATGACCCCCCACATGTAACGTCCCTGAAAATATTTTTAAAACTTTTAATGATCGTAAATGTATATCCTTGTGTGAAAAAACTATCGCTAAAATTTAAAATTAATATCTCTTGTAATTTTTATTTTATTAACAAAAAAATATTTTTTTTTTAATATTTTTGAAATGGTATAAATTTTTAAGAAAGTATTTCCGGATAATACTTTATAAGTCAAAAATGCTTAGTTTCACTTCCTCTATCACCACCTCAAAAAAATTGTCGCAGTTATTCAGGGACACCCTCTGTATACTCTTTCTTTTTTTACCAAAAACTTACGGGACCCATAATCTTCTAAGAGTATAATTTAAATAAACTTACAAGAATATGGATTTTAGTAATACAAGGCAAACATCAACCTATCTAACAACCGGTTTCTCCAACATGTTCTCGAAGTTCAGTTCAGATTCAAGCTCAACTTATATGTTGAATTTGTGTTGCGCCATTCGTTTTGTAAACAGTAATAATTAAAACGAGTATACTAAATCAAAGAACATACTTTATTCCCACATAAAGGGGTAATTTACTTAATCTAAATCTTGAAAAAATAACTGTTCCTAGTCATAAAAATCAAAATAACTTGCACATAAAGGTATATTTGGGAAGGCATTCCTATATTTGGTATATTGTCCACATAATTGTTTAAATCTGCATTTTTTACATAATTTCAATCTACCACATCCACAATATCAACATGACTAGGATTGTTCTAACGAGTTGACGAGTTTAGGTTATGTTTTGCTCCTTAAGCGCTCAAAATCGACGACATGTTTATAAGCTCTGCTTGACGCAAATAAGACGATATTTGAGCGTAGTGCAACCGAGTAAACTGAACTTGCGGCTTAAGTTGCATCTTAAGATTTATTTAGTTTGGTCTCAAGACATGGTGGAGCAACCGCACATTAATATAAATATATTTTGCATCTTTGAGTAGTTCTATTCTAGAAATTTTAAGTATTTAAAGGTTTTTATTTGAAACTGACACTGAATTTTCGAAGTTACGGACATTTTTATGGCCACTAGTACCAACCAACGATAGATATAAAATTTGAAATTGGGAATTTTCACTTAATAGAAAACTCTAAGAAATATAAATATCAAGTATTAAAAATAAATATGGATTTTGTACGGTCTCAGTTTAATTACGCTTGTCCGTTTTAGCTTGGTAAATAAGTAAATTAAAAATATTTGAAACTAAATTAGTAATAGGTATACTTGGTTAGGTTTAAACAAGAGAAGGCCATAAAATTTTATATTTAAATTCTGTACATATTTCGAGTTACATTTATGCAATTTTTTTCTGTGAAATCTCAACATCATAAATATTCATTAGTCCAAGGGGTCATACCGTCGTCATACGAAGGCAATGTATGTATTGTATATTAAATATAAATTTAAATTTAAAAGGCTTCTATATCTTCGCACCCTTAAAACATGAAATCATAACGCAGTTGTAAGTAGTTGGGGCCAACAATGCATTCCTCTTGGAGTCGTCCGAACGCGCCCCTAGTTTTAAACTGCAGTGTATCCATGACATTTAATGCTACAACGACACCCCTGCACAGGAAGCGCTTTGATATTTTCATATTGTTGAATCATTATCACTTGCCATCAATTCATCATAACTGTCAACTCAAGGGTGTTAATAGTTGGGGTTAAGAACTGCCTTATTCCCGTCAATTCTTTTTACGATGCAAAATTGTTCCTTTTTTGTATCGATGTAATATCAACCGTGGAAAAAATGCGATGTTCTTTTGTTCTCAATGTCTATTTTATATACGTTTTTTTATTTATTTGGAGTTTAGTGGTTGAAATTCCAATGAAAAACGATCTCCGTTTTCCCCAGCCAAGTCATCAATTCTTCCTTGATTTATCTTCAAGGTTTGAAATCTGAAGTAGTATTACTAAAGTGAAAGAAGATTTATTTATTATTGACTAAGATCTAATAAAAAAAAGCAATATTTCTTTTAGTAAAATTTAGGCGCTCATCAAATTTATTTTATTTGTCTTTAACGAATTAATACATTGGGATATTACATGACAGCACAATAGTGATATATTTTTGTGAAAAATAAAAATTACCAACCGTATATTTAAGGTCTTCCTAAATTAGAATTATGCGGGAAAAGTTTTGTTAAACTATTGTAAAGCCACCCCCTTTCTTTGTATAAATATACAATTTCGTGCGGCATATTTTGCGTAAATGGGAAGTTTAGTTTTGGACCATTAGCTTACGCCCGCACTGCACGGTTTCCGTTTTGTGGATTATTCCGGTAGCGACATGCACAGGGTGAATTCTGTATTCTATGGACCATCACGTCCTCAATATCGCCCTGCAAATGACTGCCTACTTTGCGGTGAAATATGTTATATGTTGATCCCACACAAACTCGAATCAATATAAGCAACACTTTACCATAAATGGACAAATGGTAATTACTATACGGTAGCCATCTTGAATTTTTTTAAATCATTGGAAAGCTAATTTTTTGTACTTTACGACAGTTCATAAAATTATTATTTTAATCATAAAAAATAAACATTGATAAAATTTTGTTTTCCAACTTTAACTTTTTTAGACTATCGGAAATTACAAAAATAACCTTTTTATTATTTTCCTTAAGATAAAAATATTTTATTGAAGGTGGATTTCTTATTCACAAGATTGTTTGTTAAAGAGAAGCTAACAACATATCATCTATTAGTGATAGATAAAAGAAGCTGTATTGTGATTTTTTATGGCTAAACCAACACATCAAAAAGTACAAAAGTGAAGAAGAAATCACTTTCAAAGAAGAGTTCTTCCTGGCGAACGCCAACAAGAGCCTTCTATTTAAGCTGTTGATGCAAAAACTAGAGGAAAATAATATCAATCCCCTCCCACCATAAGATGTTACAGATGTAAAAATTATATCTACATAAGGTCCGTGAAGTTGGCGGGACCAACAACTTCAATTTTAATGAAATTGTTATTACTAATTGGTGCTTAATTTGTTCTAATGTGTGCAGTAAAAAAAAAATAATATGTGCTAAAAGGGTTTTGAAGATAATTAAAAAAATCGGTGGCCCTGCCTACTTCACGCTGGCGGTGCCAACTTTTATTTTTTTATTGTAATTAATTAGTGCTAAATTTGTCCTTATTTGTGCCGTAAAAATTAAAATATGTGCTTAAAGCGTTTGCAGCAAAAATGAAATAAAAAATACTGGCCCCGCCAACTTCACGCTTGCGGGGTCAACTTTTTAATTTTTTTAATGTCATTAATTAGTGCTTAATTTGTGCTAATTTGTGCTATAAAGATTTATATTTGTGCTCAAACGGTTTGGGAAAAAAAATAAAAATCGTTGCTCCCGTCAACCTCAATTTTTATTTAAATTATGTTCATTAATTAGTGTACAATATGTGCTCATTTATGCTTTATTTTTTTTGTTTGTGCTCAAACCGTTTTTGAGAAAATTTTAAATACATATACACCGCACCACAAAATTAAAGCACCTCTAAAAGTTTTTAAATAAATATCCTCTTATAATTACTTTATGTTTGACTTAAATTTTAATTGTGAGATGGAAGTAGTAGAAAAAAATATAAAAAGCCATACGGAACCATTTTCTAATATCAATGTTCTCTCCAAAAAAACAAAGTTATGCAGCAAATTTATTTAAAGCTAAAAATTATATTCAGGGTGATTTTTATACATACCGGGTGGAAACTTCTTTATTTATGAAAATAAAAATTTTAAATTTGAGTATGTTGTATGATTCAAGAAAACACATTTTAGGCACTATAAGTTTTTTCAATATGACTTCTGGTTTTACCGGAAGTGACATCAACTTTATTTTTATAAATGTAACACCCATTTTTTTTATTCAAAATATGAAATTATTTTATAACAAGAGTATGTTTGTGATAAATTTTTTAATTTTCTTTGATATTTTGAAAAAAAAAATTTTTTTTCTTCATCCGAAGTTGATAAAAACTACCAAAACTCATTCCGAATAATACAAATACCTAAGGAAAATTGTATTTTTTAAAATTATTTAAGCAGTTTTTAATTTATGAACTTTTTTGAGTAACGTTTTTGCAAATAACTCTTTTTTTTAATGGAAAGATGCCGGGTCACTTGGTTTTTCAAAAAGAAGATTTTAATACGATTATTTTGGTATCTCATATGTGGGGTGTAATCAATTAACAGTTTTTCATATTTTTTGTACTCGGGATTTTTCAAAATTTCAAAAAAAAAAAAAATGTATCACACATACTGCTTTTCTAAAATAGTCTTAAATTATGAACAAAAAAATTAGGTGTTACATTTAGAAAACTAAAGTTGATGTCACATCCGGTAAAACCGGAAGTGATATTGAAAAACATTTTAGTGCCTAAAATGTGTTTTCCTGACAACATAGTCCTAATGTAAAGATTAGAAAAAAAAGCAAATTCTGAATAAAGACTACAAAGTTGTTTTCTTCAAATCCACAAATCGGAACAAACCTTCAATTTCAAACAACATAGTCAAATTAGAAATTTTTATTTTCATGAATAAAGAAGTTATAGATGTGACCCGTGTTCCGTTTCCACCCTGTATATGGAACCAAAGGTAGTACTTGCGATAAGTACAATTCAACGAAAAAATTAATGAACCATCTCCAATTTAAAGTAAATATCCTGCAATACTTTGTTTATTGTATGATAACATTGATAATAGAAAATTTCTTATAGTTTTTCGTGATTTTCTATAATATGCACTAGTATTGAAATTTTAATTATTAAAATGAAAATATGTGAGGTTTAAAAGACGATATTTAATTATTTTGTTAATACACGTTTGCATTAAAATTAAAATTTAAATTGTAAAGTAAAAAAACATAAGATGGAAACATGAGATTAAAACAAGATATTTAATTTTTAATACAAAATGACTACCATATTCACAATTAAAATTTAAGTTTTAATGCAAACTGTAGAAACGCTCAAAAGGCTATAAGAAACCATTTTCTGGTATGAATGTTATGAGACAATAAGCAAGTACTCCTATAAGATTATATTTATTTAATTATTTAAAACTTTTAGAAATGGTGCTTTAAAGTGGAACAGTGTATATTTTAAATTTTCTCAAAAACGGTTAGAGCAAAAATGAATACAAATTGTACACTTATTAATGAACATAATTTAAGAAAATTGGGTGATAAGTGACACTGTTGATCTGGATTAATTAACCTAATTTAAATAAAAAATGAGGTTGGCCCGCCAACGTGAAGTTGGCGGGACCAACAATTTTTAGTTTTACGCCCAAACCGTTGGAGCAAAAATATACATTTTTACAGCACAAATTAGCACAAATGAAGCACTAATTAATGACATTCAAAATATTAAAAAATAAAAAGTTGGTCCCGCAAGCGTGGCGGGGCCAGTATTTTTATTCATTTTTGCTGCAAACGCTTTAAGCACAAATTTTAATTTTTAGGGCATAAATAAGCACAAATTAAGCACTAATTAGTTACAATAAAAAAATAAAAGAATTAAAAGCTGGACGCGCCAGCGCCAGCGTGAACATTTTTCTAATTATTTTCAAAACCTTTTAAGCACAAATTAATTTTTTTACAGCACAAATTAGCACAAATTAAGCACTAATTACTAGTAACAATTTAATTAAAATTGAAGGTGTTGGTCCCGCCAACTTCACGGACCTATCTACATAGCCATTCAAAAGTCAGTTTCCTCTGCAGTGGCTGTGATAGGTGAAAATGTAGATTTGGTAGTCCTATTTTTAGTTTACTGTTAAAATTTAAAGTGTGACTCTGAAGATGAATTTGTGATAATTCAAAATGCATTGTACAATAAATTTTACATGCGTAACAAAAGCTTTCGTTTGGTAATTAAGGCTCCTATCATTACATGTCTTATGGTAGATTTCACCGACACGACTTAAAATTTAAGAACTGCTTTAATATCTAAATTGATAGGAACACAAGACAAAATCTGTCCCTTCAAAATTTAAGTACTACTTATAGGCCTAAGTCGTGTAAGTGAGATCGGCCATTAATATCAGTCACCAAACTACTGGAAATTTCCGTTTTGAAATGAATACATTCTTAAGTGAAAAAGGTTCTTGGTCAAAACGAAGATCACGATGTATCTTTACTCAATTTTATTAAATTTTCCACTTAACTCAACACAGCAGTGCTTCATACTTTACTTTATTTTGACTATATTTTTGATGACCATCCAATTAAAATTTCCTAAAACATAATAAATTTTCATTCCAAAAATTTTATTCTTTTGTACATTTTATTTCTAAAAAAAGTTTGTATTAGAAGATCATATTTCTTACAACAAATGTTGCGAAATGATCATCCCATACGCAATTGCACATTGTGCAGATACCCTCTGAATCTATAGGTGATTTAGATTTGGGTTCAGTTAGGCTAGGTTTAATGACGAAAATTGTTAAAAATCTTTTTCAAATAAATAGTAGTGTGTTGCTTTTTTAATATTTTTGTTTTAGTAAAATTTAATTAGACGTAGGCGATTTTGACTCGGGTTTGGTTAGGAAAATTTTTAAAAATCTTTTTCAATCGAATCATCTTGTAGTTTATTCCTTATGATAATTACGATAATCCGATGTTTTTCGTAGTGTTCGCACATCGAATATACAAATAATTTCAGTACGTCCTATGTACTTCTGGTCGCTGCCTTTAATTTACATTATACAAATAGAGTGAAATTTAATAAATCTCATATAGCTTTATATTTATTACTGTTATATTTATTTTTAGAGTTTTAGTAATTAATGTACCTATCTCGGAAGATGAGGAATCATATCCTCGAAATACCTTAGGAATATTCTTAAATACAATATGTAACGTAGGTTGGTTGCAAGACGTCTGTTTATTTACCCAGTTATGGAACACCAACTCTTATATTGTTTATATATCTGCGTTTTCTTACATTTTTTTTTAGTTATAAAAATGGTCTAAAATAATAACTTCGTACCAAAGACAAAAAAAGTTTAAAAATTATTTTTCGCGTTTTAAAAGTTTTGTTTGATTTTGAAAGAAAAATATTTACAAGTGAATTAAATATATTTGTTGAAATTACAATAAAGTAATGTAAATGCATTTCGATTGAACATGCTCTATGTTGTTTATCAAATAAAGAATAGTCTGTGGAGTTGTCATTTTTTTGTGTACAGTAACAATTTCTCTTTACATTTGTAAAGGAAAGAAACTGTACGTGATACCTCCATCAAATTCGTTGACAACGCACTTGACATTTAGAAAATAAACAAACATATAGGACACAATAGATTTAGAGATGTGCCGATATTGAAATCGGTAAGGCCACCCACGAATGGAAACGGCATTTTCGACAGTTCACAACAGTTGCGGTCGCGGTGACAGGCACAGATCTCATTACCAGATAGGCCAGATAAGCACACAAAGCAATGCCCGCTCCTATAAACGGCGCGATCGTCCTGCAGGCTATTTGGGAAATTACTGTTATCCCGAAATCCTCCTCTATATTTATGATATTCCCACTCTAATCTGATATTAGTCGAATTGATTTTACATGTTGACCTTTATGGTTATTGGGTGGATTATAAATTTTGTAACAAAATGAGGAATATTTCATTGCCCTCATTTATTCTTTCCTGCAGCTCGATTCTTGTGACCCCGAATTTAAATTTCATATGCTTTTTATTCTTAAATTATGCAACAGTCTACTGCACCAAGAGCTGTTCACAAAGCACCAGTTTCTACATTGTTACATTTTTATTTAACTGTTCAAGACTTTCTACTCAATCTTTTATTTTCTACCAATTTTATTTAATTTTGTGGCGGATCTAAATTCCCAATATTGTACTCTCGGGGAGCAATTGCGTAACCACCCTCCCGCTGTGAGTGACAACCCTCCTCGTGCACCCCCAGGGCGCGAGACTGTTCTTTACGCTCAGAAGATTTTCTATGCTAACTGGTTTAAGGCTGGCCAGGGTTTTACTTAATTCTCGTCGTATTGATATCACTGACAGATGTGGATTCTATTGCGTTCGTATCACACTCGAATACGCTATTGTCGATAGTTTTGCCGAGGGTAGCGATTAATTCGATTTTAAAAGTTGACATTGTGGCCTGGAACACAATTAAAGATTATCACCGCTACAAAAGGAAACATTTTATTCTGCTTTAATTAAAAAAGTATTAATAGAATTTATATAAAAATATTCATGAAATCGTTATTTTCTTCAGTAAAGGGTGTTTCGATAAAAAAAGGGGGAATTGAAGCTTATTATCGCGCTGTTCTTTGTCATCGTACTTGTTACTGTACTTTATAACGTGTGCAATTTTTCCCCTGGGTAAATGAGCACGCTGTTATCATTTACGATAACGCAAGGGTTGGTTTCAGAGAATAAAAGTTAGTGCAATTTTGTTGGATAAATCACCGGATTTTCACATGTTCGCAGGAATCATCGGTAAAATTTTACATGACGAGTTTGGGGGATGAAAACAACATCGTTACAGCATAACAAGTTATTCCTTCTTCTGCGGTTGATTTATGGGAGTCGGTAGCGCTGCCTATGCTAATAGTGGCATTTATATACGTCGACATAACTTACAGCCTTTAAGAGTTAATTTGTTACTTTGATTTATACTTATTTTTGATTTATTCCACTTTATTTTTTATAGTTTTCTAAATAAATTATTCATGATTTTCTAGCGAAAATTGCAGCCTTTATTGAATCATCATTAACTATCTAAATCATATATTTTTTTATATTTTAAAATACTACAATATATTAATAATTCAATAACCGATATTCTGGTACAGATACTTAGGGTCACATGATTTAAATTAAATTTACATGAAATTTACATTAATTTATTTAGATAGGGGTTGGGTTAAATTATTGGTCATTATTCAATTCATGGGTACCTAAAAATATACAAATATATATCTAGGAATATTTTTATGTTATAACACTGATCTACAACAAAATTAGGCCAAATAAAACCATATATGCAATTGAAAGATATTCGTAAACTTATTTCAAATATGCTAATAATATATTTCCATCACATCATCTTTTTAAATTATTCAAATTTAAATAATCCTCAAATAATTTTATTATTTTTTCTTGTTATTTTTCTTTACGTGGCTATATTTCGGGGTAATTGGACCAGACTATTTCCATCAAGAATTTCTTATGTATACCAAGCGCTTTAGCGCAATTTGTCTTCAAAAATTAATTTCTTTCAGAACCATGCACATTTTTCCTTGAAAATTTTGGCACAATGATAAAGAAAGATTCTATGAAGATATTGTTCAAATGTTTTAACAGATTATGGAGTCCAGCAATACTTGCTACATTCTACTGATTGTACTAATTTCTCCAGCAACAAAAGTTGTGATATTTATTTCCTCAGGAAAAACAATTGTACATATTTCTCCACAAGCATCGGTTGTAGTACTTAGTTCCTCAAAGACTTTAGTAGTACATATTTCTTCAAGAGCCATTGTTGTTGTACTAATTTCTCCAGAAGTATAAGTTGTAGTACTTATTTTCTCAAGAGCAACAATTGTTGTACTTATTTTTCCAGAAGCATCAGTTGTAGTACATATGTCTTCATTAACGATAATTGTAATACTTATTTCTTCAGGAACAACTGTTGTTGTACTTATATTTCTAGGTGCAACAGTGTCGTACTTAATTCTTTAGAGATAGCAGTTGATGTTGTATTTATATATTGATAAATATCAGTTATTGTATAGGTTGATTCATTTGAAGGTACTTTTTTCAAAAATTGAAAAAAAATAAGAAAAATCAATTATATCGGGTCATCTATAAGAGAACCATTCTTTATATTTTGTTAAATAATTTCTTTACAATGTTGGCCGTAACTGAGGCTAAGATGGTTTATTCAAAAATTCCAATTTTCGATGACGCGTTCGAGCATTTTGAGTGATATTTGGCGAATAACACGAGTAATGTTGGCTGCTGGCTTCCGATTCCTCAATCGTAGCCGACTTATGCATGTAGACTTTGGAATTCGCGGTGAATTGGCCGCCTAGGTCATGTGATATCACACCAATAGACATTTTCCGTTGGAGCTACGTAAAGTCCAAAGTCTACATGGGTAAGTCGGCTACGATTGAGGAATTGGAAGCCAACATTATTCCCGTTATTCTCCAAATATCACTCGAAATGCTCGAACGCGTCATCAAAAATTGGAACCTTAGAATTCACCATCTTAGCCGCAGTTACGGCCAACATTTGAAAGAAATTATTTAAAAAAAATAAAGGTCAAGAATAGTTCTTTTATATGATATTTTTTCTCAAAAATGCTCCATTTCAAAAATAAATAGGCGTTGCCTAACTTTTTGTACACTCTGTATGTACTTTATAAATGATCTTAATACTCTTGTAGTAAAGCGGGATAAAATTTAATTCTTTCAATGGGAAAAAAAAGACTATTGTATTCATACGTATACCTTAAAATTTAATTATATGACCAGAATACTCTTCTGAGGGAAGAAAAAAAATATGTTCTAAACAAATCACATTTTTTTATTAAAAATACCTTATAAAGAAAATTTTCTGCCTTAATACGACATTTGTATGGAGGCCTCAATTTTTATTCGGTATTTCATTTTCTTATAAATTTTTCAAAAAGTATTAATTAATACCGAAGATAAAGAAAAGTCCTGGTTAGTAGTATTTTAAATTTAAAATCGAATTTGATGAAAATTGGTTAATCAGTTTTTTCACAGAAATCCAGTTTTTGAAAATCTGAAGTGCAAATTCGGCCTGAAATGTGAGAATACCCGAAGTATTTTTAAAAAACTTTCAATGTGTTAAAGTGACAGCGAGCTAAAGGTTTAAAAAGAATTTAAATCCTGTGATTTCAAAAATGTTAGCATTTTTTTGAACAAGAATAATGGACCTGGAAAACAACTGATTGGCCACTTTTAATTAATTTTCAATCATTTTTAGTTTATTGGTTCGATTTTACAAAATTTCGAAAAAAGTTTTTCTTAATTTTCAAAGGCTTTAACCCTTATATGCCCAGGAATTTTTTTTCTTTTAAAAGTGAATTTTATTTATTATTCTTGTTGTATCCTATAAACTCGAAAAAATTGCAAAAAAAATAAAACTCATCATAACTTCAAAAAAACAGATGTCCTTTTAAAAGGATAGCACAAAAATGCAATTAAAAACTTTTTATTGTTTACAAACTAATATTAAAAAATTCAATGTATGGTATGGAATTTAATATGTAAAGCTACATTGCACTTTATACACTTTGTAGAAACTTTCATATGATCATATGACATATTGTGCATCTAGTCTGTGTTTCCTGTTGCGTCACAAGATGGTCCATCCTATCAAATCTGGATTCAACATTTTCAAGTGAAGACGGCCTGCTTCTTTTCGAAGTATTTCCAGTACTGTTCCTATACGTTTGAATAAAAGTAGTCGTAATCCAAATTGTTATTGTCACAGCCATGTAAATTTAATAAAATGAATTCAACTCTATTTCGGTACTAGCGTTTGCAACTAGCTCGTTATGAGTATCTCTTTAATTTTCTCAAAACATTATCCTCCTTGGAAGAAGAATGTATCCACTTAGAAGAAGAATGCCAATAAATGTTTTTAATTCTCTTGTAGATATATCGCCAGTTCGATTTTTTGTGTAGCATAGTTTTTTGTGCAAGATACTATCACATCTATGATCTCATCATCAAAGAAATTTTTGAAATAATTGCTTGGAGATTTATTATTTTTAACGAAACTTATTTCAGGCGATATATCACTAAAACTAGTGGCATCTAATTCAGAAGTTGACCAATTGAATTTCCTTATCACAGTTTTAGTGGTTTTAGTTTGTTGTTTACTTTAAGGAACTAGCTTTGCAAGGGGCAACAAATCTTCCTCTTCCCTATCCTCCTCTATTTCATTTTCTTTAACTGTTTAGTCCCAATAACATTTTTTTCAAAAATGTTGTCTTTTGCGCTGAGTTGGTTACCTGGTTTCAGTACCCGTAAAACAGATACCTACACTGCCGTTCTAACCCAAAAAGACGTATCTCATGTTTTTAAATTTCTGAGATATTTAATATTTTCTAAATTTTTTAATATCTTGAAATTCAAACTTTGTTAGCACTTTCACGTCCTATCATTTGACATATAATTATTTTGTTTGTATACAATGTATAGAAAATCTGGTTAATTGTCCTAAAATATAAATATCGCTGTTTCCGATAAAATGTTGAGATAAGTTATTTTCTGCTCGACATATTGTCGGATAAATTCCAAAGAGACGGTATAAAGTTTCGTAAAATCTATGATTTCAACTAGCTCTCATTGTACTTAATTCTGGAACGTCTTAGTAAATGTAAACGGAAGAATTAAAAAGTTGTCGCATGTGTATGTTCACCTTTATAGAACAATACGAGTTCATGAAAAATTAACTCTGGTTGGTCAAGTCTAAAAAACAGGAAACTTCAGGGGTATTCACATAAAAATTTTCATTTCTCGAAAATTTTTTAATACATAATAATAATTTTATTTTTATTTTTTTTAATGGCATCCACAACAAAATTTTAGAGACTTAACTTTTAATATTAATTTTATGTTAGTAACTTAAAAGCAAATCTTATTCCTCTTTGTTTAAAGTTAATAAAATTTGCATGCAGAAGCTTTGTGGTGGTAAAATTATAAAATTAACTCTGCGACTTCTCGTCGTTTCTGGAAGTAAATTTTAATTTGATGAAAAAATATTCCACAAATGAAAACGTATGTCTGGAAAGCGTGTGTTGATAATTGTAGAATTTTGTAGCAAAGGGTGTCGTTCCTTAATTTGACAGATATAAATTCGGCATAATCTGCATGAGAACGGCTCAATAAATATCAAACACAATTCGCTGGAGCGAAGTAAGGAGGGTAGTAAAAAACGTTATTACTCGTCTCGTTGGTCGCATACGATGACCACGTGTCGACGCAAGCGGGCACGTGTCGTTTTATTGTGGGACGGGCTTTCATCTCCGAAAAGGCGTCGCTCAAAGTGCTGCTTTAAAGCGGTAATTTGGAATCGACGCTTCTTATACCCTACAATTTTTCTATTTACCAGAATTAGTAATAAATTGCACGAATTTGCTCGTTACGGCACGTGTTGTGGCTTACGCACAAACGCCAATGGTTTCCAAAACATAATGGTACTATTAATATTGGTAAAAATACAATTCCTGAGATTTTACTTAACGCCGCATTTCCCCTTTTTTAATTTTATATTGACAGTTTTATTGCTATTCAGAAATTTAAAACGATAATGATACTGGCAGCCAATATTAGGCGCGTTCCACTAACGACTCGCAATGCTCATGACGACCGCAAAGTCGTTCCACATAAGACCGCGGTTGTTTCTTTCGTGCATAAAAACGCCATCGATGGCGACCGCAAGAAGCTCACAACGACCGTATTTATTCGTGGGTTTCTGTGGTCGTTTGTTGAATGGTGATGTTTTGAGCTAGTGGAATGGGAAAATTTTGCGGTCGTGGGCTTTAGAATTCATAAGTGGAACGCGCCAATTATAATAAGCTTTTAGAAAAACCAAATTGGCCAACATAAGCTAATACACAGAATATAAGTCACTTAATGAATGGACATAACTACACCCCGGTTCAAAATTTTTCTGTTATATTTTTATTATTGTTTAAGTTTCAAGGTCATTGATTTTTTTTTCTAAAGGGATGTGTTTAAAAATTAGTAAGTGACAATGATTATTTAAGTATAAGTATATCATTTAGGTTCAACGATATGAATTGACCACATAATTTAACCAATGATGAGGGCGTAAGAGCATTAAGTTTACGTCTGCTAGGTGTCAATCATTCAACATTAAGTCACTAGGTTGAGACAAAATTTTTTAAATTTAATTTATAAAAATAGCTTTATTTTCTTTTTTTTGTAAATAAATGTTTGCGATTTATTGTCATGTCTTGTGCATTGGACAAAATGGCCGAAATTTCGAACAATTTTTGTAAATATTATTAAATAATTAACTTAAATACCTTAAATCTTTTTTATTTATCCTGGCTTAATGGTTAATTTCCGAATATGGGTTTATTAACAAAAGTTGCTTGTTTTGGTGTCCTGAACAACCCCTTCCATTATTATGCATTACTTACGGAACACCCTGTATATTCTTTGAAACATTCAGGGGCAGTTAATTTTGAGTTATACAGCGTGTTTACGGTTGACCCGTTAATATTAAAACCGGTGAAAGTAGAGGTCGAAATAGGTAGATTAAGAAGAAATCATCTTAGTAAAAGTTGCTTTATAAGGGAACTACACCCTATTAAAATAAAAGTCATCCCTTAATAGTTATTTAACCAACGAGTTGGTTAAAGGGGGCGATTAATTATCGAGAAACTTTAAAGCAAATTTTCGAGATTATTAATCGCTTTTTAACCTACGAGTTGGTTACAATATTTTTTCGTCGATTGTGGATTTGATTAACTAGAAAAAACTATCAGTTTTACAAACTTTTTCGAAATGTCACCCACCATTAAAAAATACGAACCCGACCGATCATAACCGAAGTCGGATTAATCGAATAGGGTTGTCTATTATCAGAAAGTTCTATAGTCAATTAATGCTGACTTGATGTGTACATAACCTCAATTTTATAAAATAAATATAAAATCTATTGGCGTACCAATTATTTAAAGTGTATTTAAAATTACATACATTTATTTAATTTATAATTTTAATTAGGTTAAAACAAATTAAACTAACTTTATATTCGCAATTGTCGTATACTTCGTAGAAAATTTTATTAGAAACGTCATCAACAGAGGGCACCTCCAAAATCATGCATTAAACAAAAATCATGCATTAATAGGGGTCATTAATGAATGATTTTGTATACATTAAAAATACTCCTTAATAAACGATCAACGAAAAAACGTTAATAATAGATTTACCCCCACCCCCCCTCCAAAACTACCCTTTAAAAGCCTAAAAAAAATCTGAAAAAAATCATGACAACTGATCTAAAGTAGGTTAGGATTTGTACCAAATTTGAAAGCTCTAGTGTAAGCTATTTTCAAATAATCGTATAAAAACCTTCTTTTTGGTATCCCCTTTAAAAGGGTGTAGCTCCCTTATAAAGCAACTTTTACTAAGATGATTTTTTCTTAATCTACCTATTTCGACCTCTACTTTCGCCGCTTAAGATATTAACGGGTCAACTGTAAACACCCTGTATATAATATTTATTATTTGTTTAATTTCTGAGAAACTTCAGTTTTTTTCTTAAATATTAATTTTCTATAGATTAGAAAAAAATATACCTAGCATTTTGACAAGAGTTTAGTTTTTGCGGCCCTGCTAAGTTTTGAGGTTAGGTAGGGTTAGTTCGGTTTTTTCTTTTGGCCTTTTGTCAACGTCTACCTTTCGTCGTTTACCCCATGTTCTTTGGGCTTTTTGCCAATTCGTTTCTCGTACTGCCTTTTTATTTCGGAATTTTGTCTAATTCAGTCTTTTATAAATAAGCCATTTTTCGTTCGGAATTTTGTCCAATTTGGCATTTCATCGTTCGACCTTTATTTTTGGCCAAGTCGGCCATTGATCATTCAGTCTTATTTGTTTTCATCTTTTTTTCCAGTTCTTCCTTTAGGTTTTCTTTTTCTTCGTTTAACCTCCCTCTCCCCTTTAAAGGATTAAAATTATTGGAAGAACAATCCCGTATTATTATGAAATTTTTACCATCAAATTCGTTCATAACATTGTGATCAAATGTCTCAATGGGCACTACGTCCATAAGTCCGGAACATTGACGTATATCTATGTGGAGATTCCAAAGTGTGTGTGTATAGAATAAAAATAGAATTGAATCAAAAAGTAGGATAAAGTCAATCTCGTTTCTTTTACATCATTTTTAACCTTCCTTAACTAAGCTGGTATATTATTTCAGTTAATAGATCAATATCAATACTTTCATCTTGTACATTTGGCAAGAATGTAAGCGATAGTATATCAAAGTATTATAAATAGTTGCTAAATGAGCACAGGTTCCAAGCGTACTTGCTTGAGTACATACCCAGTAATACCCAAAACTAGATTTTCCTTCATTTGCAACATCTAGATCTTAATTATACCCCTCAATAAGTGCTTGTTATCATAAAACCTGGTTCATTTATATTCCCATCGATTTAAGAAATGTTTTTGTCTTCTTAATTTTCCAACTCAGCTCCCAAAGAAGAATCTTGGATTTATGTTGATGTCAGTACAACTTGATAAGTTCCATAAGTTAATTCGCGTAAAAATATTTATTTGGAATACCAAAATCAAATTTGGAAACAATGTTACAGGCATTGCATCTTTTTTCTAAGACCTTCAATTTCTACTCTACCTTGCTCTACATTGAGGTATTTAAAATCTGTTCTGCAAAACCTACATATGGATAAGGCATTGCAATATCACTATCAAATATATTTATTATAGCTTGGGCTATACGGAGAAAATACGCTAGATTGGGAATAAGATATACAGGGTGTCCCATTTAACGTTGGACTGTATGGGTATCTTTGATATTATTGGAGATAGAAAGTTGGTTAAATGGACAAAGTAGTAGGTAGTAGAGATTTTTTAGAATATTAATAATTCATTTACAAAAAATTTGAATATCGCGTCGTTCCAACGCTATCTTTAAAAAAGAAGAAAATGCGATTTTCAAAATATGGCTTTTTTGTCTTAATACAGACAATTTTTGTGTACAATGCAGTAAAACAAATGAATATTTCTTTTGGAACCATTTTAAGAGGATTTTGGCATCATTATTAGCGGCATTCGAAAAGTAAGGTTCTTGAATATCAAATTCAACTACACATCCATCTGAAGCTACAAACAATGCAATAAATGTCTGTTCTTATGAACAGAAAACGATCACCGGAAAGCTTTGAAGCAATTCAAGTGTGGCATTATACAAACCATTTGTAAATGGTGTTACATGTGTCTCTATATACTCTTCTCTCAATAAATCTCATTCATAAAAGTAACTATTTTAAGTATAATTTATTTTTGAAGTTTTAACCTTGACTTGTGACTTTAAAATGTGTTTCCGGACTCGTTGTCCATTGAGACATTTGATCACTATCTTTTGAACTATCGATTCGCCGAGGTCAGATTGGAATCTACCGAAAGTATTTTGCCATTACTTTTGTGCGGGGTCCTTTAAACAGATATCATTTCAACTGATGTTTTTAAAGATATGATGCATTAAAAAATATTGTTGAAGTAGAATTTAAAAACAAATGTGTTAGTGATTTTAGTATAAATTAAATTGATATTTTAATAAATTAAATTATATTAAGTACATTCTATAGAAAAATTCTCACAATTATTTAAGCAGAATCCTATAATTTCTATGCATAAATTAATTAGTGCAAAATTAATTAATTCGCAGTGAATGCGGAAGGTACGAAATGTTGGGACTGCAAGAGGACACGAGAAGGCTCTTCTTCGTATTCGATGCCAATTAAGGTTATACTGCGTTGAATGGTCGTACGCATCGATGATTCTGTATCAGTGCTGCTCTCTTAGTAATGCGTCTCCCCGCTAATTCATCTGATTGCTGATCCCTGGTTTTATCTTTGTGCAGAACTAGCATACCTGTTCCAGCTTATCCCGAATACGGATGAACTTCAATTAGTCATGATGCTCCTTGACTACAGCCACGCTACGTGGCACTCGAATGCGCCCTTCTTTTATTTGCATTCTAAACTGGCAAGTAATTACATTTACCGTTTTCTTTTTTGTTCATGTAAAAATTACTTTTTTGTGCTTCTATTTTTTAGAGGAATCATGTTTTCAAAGCACCACTTTTTTACCTAAAATATTCTCTGGCTTTTGAATGCTTTGCCGCGTAAAATTTGAACGCATGCTATGTTTTAATTATTTTCACACTCCCTATATTATTATTTTGTTTTATATAATTTTATTATTTTTATTTATAAAACAAGATTACACATTTTCATTGTTTTACAATGTTTTATTCTCTTTTGTTATGCTTAAACAAATAAAAATAATTAAAAGATTATAAAAATATCAAAATTAAAATGTAATTGTATGATTTAAAATTTAACCTACTATTTAATCAAAATATATTTCGTTAAATACATCTAATATACATACAATAGTATATTATTCAACGAACGAGAAATTTTAGCTATTTTCTTGCCAGTAGAATATTATACTTTTTCCACGACCTATCCACGATTTTTCGTATTTTTGACATTTCTTGTTTTCTTCTATGTTAATTTTATTCTATAGTTGAAATTACCCATAATCCATTGCTCATTACCCAATGGGTTGGCAATACTGCCCTGTTATTAATGAAATTACACATAATTTTTTGCTGATTACTCAATGGGCTGGCAATACTGCAGCTATGTGATTGGTCCATTGGTCTCCGAGTATGTTGAATAAAGTCAAAAATTTAGTAATAAATTTCATTCAAAAAATTGATACTTAATGAATCGTTTATTCAATAGTCGTGGAAAATAGTTATTTATGCACCAAGGGAGCAAAGTGAGTAATTTAATCCTGAGTGTGGAAATTGTTGCCCGAGACATAGTCGAGGGCAACAATCACACGAAGGATTAAATGCACTTTGCTCCAGCGGTGCATATTAAATTTTTTGCACTTCCAATTAATTATTTGAACAAATGTTTTCAATTTTGGGACAATCGTTATTTCGAATGCAAATAACTCTACTGAGCCAGACATAACCGTCATCTTATTTAAAAAAATAATACAAGTTGTACCTCCCTTATTTGGTATAACAAATTGTATTGATTGTAATGTTAGAGTAAAGTACATATTTATATTTACTAATTTGTAAATGTACATATCTATTAATAAATTTCTGTTGTTTTCTCCAATCTTGTATAATTTTGAAGCACATCGGAAACCTAAAATCAATTGATCAGTTAATTTATGATAAATTAAATATTATTAAAAATTTAAGTACCTATACCATGATTCGGTACGGATCATTCTGAATGAACTTCCGAGTGATGATGAAACATTTTATCGTTTATCTTCTAGAAACTTAAACAATTAACAAAAATCTTTTGAATTGTATAAATATAAGCATTTAGCATACTACATTAGATAAAACCATTAGATATCTTAATAAATAATACAAGGCAATTTAGAGGTTAGAATTTCTTGTCAATAAAATTTTTCGAATTTAAGACAAAAAACTATAATAGATTCTTTTCCCAAATAAAAAAAACCCTAAAAATTATTGTTGTAATATTAGAAATATACTTACCTATTAAATTATCAAATATAATTCAGAATTCAGAAACATTTATTTTTAAAAACTTGCGCGCCATCTGTGTTTGTAATATCTAACTACGGAAATTTTTTAATACCTAGGGATTAAATGAACCGTTATGGGACTTTTAATCCCTAGAGATTAAATGAATACTTGGTAGTATAGTTATTTATGCACCAAGGGAGCAAAGTGAGTAATTTAATCCTGAGTGTGGAAATTGTTGCCCGAGACGTAGTCGAGGGCAACAACCACACGAAGGATTAAATGCACTTTGCTCCAGCAGTGCATATTAAATTTTTTGCACTTCCAATTAATTATTTGAACAAACGTTTTCAATTTTGGGACAATGGTTATTTCGAATGCAAATAACTACTGAGCCAGACATAAAACCGTCACCTTATTAAAAAAAATAATTGAAAAAGTTGTACCTCCTTTATTTGGTCTAACAAATTGTATTGATTGTAATGTTAGAGTAAACGTACATATTTATATTTAGTAATTTGTAAATGTACATATCTATTAATAAATTTGTGTTGTTTTCTCCAGTCTTGTATAATTTTGAAGCACATCGGAAACCTAAAATCAATTGATCGGTTAATTTATGATAAATTAAATATTATTAAAAATTTAAGTACCTATACCATAATTCGATACGGATCAGTCTGCATGAACTTCCGAGTGATGATGAAACATTCTATCGTTTATCTTCTAGAAACTTAAACAACTAACAAAAATCTTTTGAATTGTATAAATATAAGCATTTAGCATACTACATTAGATAAAACCATTAGATATCTTAATAAATAATACAAGACAATTTAGAGGTTAGAATTTCTTGTCAATAAAATTTTTTGAATTTAAGACAAAAAACCATAATAAATTCCTTTCCCAAATAAAAAAACCCTAAAAATTATTGTAGTAATATTAGAAATATACTTACGTATTAAATTATCAAATATAATTCAGAATTCAGAAACAATTATTTTTAAAAACTTGCGCGCCATCTGTGTTTGTAATATCTAACTACGAAATATTTTTAATACCAAGGGATTAAATGAACCGTTATGGGACTTTTAATCCCTAGAGATTAAATGAATACTTGGTAGTAAAAGTGTTACTTTTACTTCTGCCATTAAGAGAGTAAAATGGCTCATTATTGTTTGGAAGTGCAAAAAATATGTTATTTTACTTCTGCCATTAAGAGAGTAAAATGGCTCATTATTGTTTGGAAGTGCAAAAAATATATTGACTAACTAGCAATAAAAAATAAATAAATATTAATAATAAATTAGCTGTGATAAATTTTTTGTAGGACATCGCAAGGGAGGATTAAATCCATCCCACTTTTATGGAGCTTCGTTGCAAATTATCAACCAATCAGTGATTAATGCGGACCGCTAGAGAACGCGTGACTTTGGAAAGAAAAAAAATATGGAAAATCATGAAATAGACGATTACGTCTGCCGCTGTATCTCAAGTTTTTCTTGTCAGATTTTCAAATTTCTTTCTGATTTATAAACAAAATTAATTAAACTACAACTGGGCAGTTATATATGTTTTGTAATTTTGTGCCGAATTAATTATAAGTTCCCAAAGTCACCCAAAGTAAGACACTTTTAGATCTCTACGGGACTGAATGAGTATCTTTGTTCTTATTGCTGTTAGGAAGTCAGTTAAATGGACAAAATAGTAGATATTTGTTCGTATTATAATAATTTATTGAGAAAACACTTGAATTTCTCATATTTTCTGCGCAATCTTGAAATCACATACGATTTTCAAAATACTACTACATACTACTAAATTCTAACAAAATTATTTTGAAGATTATAATTGTATGAGTCTATGCTATATACTATGGGTCTCAATGGAAAACCGTTTTTATGTATCTTAGGGAGACAATAAATCTTTTGGTAAAGTACATTCACTTAATAAACCAAAAATTCAAACAAATTTTTGAATTCATCAATACTCCAATTCTTAAGACAGAGTTAGCTATACATGTAAGTATGATGAATTAGTAATTTTATACATCATGCTAATTTGTTTGAATTTTTAGTTTATTAAGTTAATGTACATTCCCAAAAGTTACAATTGGTTAGTTTAACACGGGACATGTTGTTTAACATCTTATTATTGCTCGTTGACTTTGGTTCATAATTTAAGATAATTATATTGAATTCACCAATTCTCCAATTCTTACGAGTTGCCTCTATACTCTAGTTTATTTAAGTTTGTTCGAATTGTATTTTTTATGTTTATGTTAATTTAATTAATTTTAGGTTAATAAATGGTTCCCAATTAATATAGTATTCACAAGACCATCACAAATTTGAGGAAAATGTGCACGCATGTAATTGTATCCAAAGGAATTAAGACCACAAGCAAAATTGGAAAGCAATTCGTTCTTACGTGAATCATCAATACCCAAGTTAGGTATTGTTATATGACATAACATTGGATGATGGCTATCTTCATCCACAAGAAAGTAGTTTTCACAAGTCACGTTGTAAGTAATTTCATTGGAAGAGATTATCCTGTGCTCTCCACTATTTAAAATTGATTATTCCAAGAAACTTCTTAGACCTGAGGTAATGTTATTACATTATAACAATACCGTGTATTTAATATTGAAATATCCAATAAAAAGAACATTTGTAAGATCAAAGTTTGTTCCAATGCTTTCAAAAATCCCGGCGGAATATAGATACACATCAGTGTTATGAAACCATTATTTAATAAAAATTTAAAGCAACATCTGCAGAGGGTAGGAATAAATGATGATCAATCAAAATTTCAGCATTTGTAACACCTGAACGTAACCAAGTTTCGGCAATAAAGTAAAGATCATAGATCATGGGAAGTGGAACATACATTATTGTACAATTGTGAAGTTTTAGAGTTAATACTTCTCAAATGATTTGATAAAGTATAGAGAAACTGAAAACAGGAAATTTTTGGGATGTCCATAAATAAATTCTAGAGATAATTCGAAGAAATTTTAGAGTGGATTTCATCTGAAGTGAACCTTTCCTGCGCCGCGCGCGCTTTTACCCGAGCGATTATTATTAAAACTAAATAATGTCGATTCATACATTACAGGAATTTAGATTAATTGAGAAACCTAAATACTAGATGACCAGTACATCATCACGTAGATCAATCATAAACTAAGTTAATCTAAATATTCTTAAACATTGATTTCTGAGCAGGGTTCTCTTTAGATGAAAACCACTCTAATATTCAATATCTGTAATAATTTGAGTTATGGGCAACTTTGCATGTGTAGGTTCAAGTGCAAATTTTGCCCCTAAAGAGACTAATGGTGCAATTCTGTGCAAAACTGTAATTTACAGAGAATATCTGTAAGGTAAACATGGAAACCGTCCATATATCGCATATAACAAACCTTAAAAATATTTCCTGTAAGAACTTACAGATTTGCACAGAATTGCATCTTGCACCATAAGTAAAGGACATACATTATTGGGGATAGTCATTTGTTATATTTGATTTATTAGGACAAATATTGCCCTTACCGTTTTGAGACCAATTATTTAGTTGTTGTTTTAGGTGGTTTCTTTGGTTTTTTAAACTTTCTCAAATTGTAGGTTGATTATGTGTTGAAATTTATTAAAATGTGCTATATCCTTGTTAATTTTTTTGGTGACTGACAAAGTCGATATCAAATTTGAGAAAATTCTGACATAAAATTAAACTAAACTAAACCCCCTTATTGCTACAATTTTTTTTGCTAACCAGATAAACAAAATCATAAATTGTTACCAAAAGAATTTTCTTTTGGAAATAATTTGTGATTTTGTGTAAAGAATTTTCTTTTGGAAACAATTTGGGATTTTGTTTATTTGATTAGCAATTAAATAATTTGTAGCTATTGCTGGGTTTTTAGTTTAATTTTAGACGTTTAGGTATAGTCTTACTTTTTCTACAGTTTACCATAGGAATGTATGGCGATTCTTCATCTTCGCAAGCTTAATGGTGTTCTTCTGCAATTCTTTCAATTTGGTCGTAATATCGTATCCAATATTAGTTGTTACTTCCTCGTAAAATCCCAACCTGTTCGGTTGTTTTTTGAAGATAGCGCAAAAAAGGTGTGAAATTCAAATGTTTTGTCAACATCGGCCCATAGATGGGCGTTCATTCCCCCGGGAAAGTCAAATCCTGTCATATGTTCCTTTCAATTTCTTTCTTTCCATGGGTATCCAGTCGTTCAAAATTTTAATATGTAATATCAGGAGTGGTCAAAGAGTCGAATATCTTTCACTGTTATTACCACGAATGTCATTTGGGGTTAAGTAATGTATGAAAAATATTCGACTTATAATTTGAACAAGAGAGCATATTTATGGACTATAACGAACATTTTTAAATTTTTTGTGGAACATGAAATTTGACATTAACTTTACAAAATAATCGCTGATATTTTTGACGTATTGCTTGTCACAAAAAATTATCAGTTGTGAGTTGAATAGTCATATGTAATATCACGAGTGGTCAAATTTAAGTCGAATATTTTTCACTGTCATTAACACGAATGTTATTTGGGGTTAAGTTTTAATTTTTAACCCCAAATGACATGAGTGGTAATGTATGAAAAATAGCCAACTTATAATTTGAACAAGAGTGCATATTTAAGAGGATAGTCGGAAAATGTGTAACTCCAATTTCTCTGTTCCTTGGAAATGCGATGTGCGTATGAAACATATAACTGTGCGAAAGAGATGCCAATGTAATTGAACCTTCTGTTTATATTGACATTGTACTTCCAATATAATTTAAAAACTAATTAATACATTTTTTTAGATTATCTAAAAAGTACATTAAACAAACTATCTTTTGTGTGGATTAATTTAAAAAATACTCTTTTTATAAGGCTGTTATTTAAACCTAAAAGTTGCCTATTCTTTGGACGTTTTCAGAGGTATTCAGTATAACAAAAAATGAAAATTACAAAAGATGCAATATGGAATTCTTACACAATACAAAAAAGAATTATTCGATTTCAATTAACCGTTTGTCTTTTATTGGATAAGTACGAAATCAAAATTTAGATTGCAAAGTCTTGGAATCTTCTTAAGGGACAATTTAAAGAACATTTTTCACTTTTTAGTGCAAAATTTGACAGCCAACTTCAAACTTATTGAAGTTTGACATAAACGTCAGGAAATAGTCGCTTATATTTTTGACGTTTTACTTATCACAAAAATTAATCACTTGTGAGTTGAATAGTCAAAATTATTTTCACACCGAATTAGCTGCCCATAGACGGGTGTTCATTCCTGCGTTCTTTCCTGACGTTCCTTCGTTTCAAAATAAAATGTCTGTCATTTAATTTACCATTTGCTGTGTTTAAAATTAATATGCACTGAAAATTACCGTAAAATGTTTTTTCTGAAATATATTCACGAAAGCCAATCTACCAAGAGGATTTGGTGCGGAAATAATTTAAAAAAATTTAAACGACAAGACATCCATGGAAGGAAAGAAAAAATAATTCCTTCAGGTTATGACTTTCCCGCCGGGATTGAACGTCCGTCTATGGTCAGCTATTGTCTTGCGAGATTAACTTTTGTGATTATATATTACAGAAAGAAATATTTTAGGTTAGTGTTCAGTAAATAACTTATTTTCTGTACTACTTTGTCTATGTAACTTAATTTCTATCTCCAATAATAACAAAGATACTCTTGCAGTCCGAAGCCCTGTGCAACACTCTGTATAAAAATATTGTTTGCACTAGCGTATCTGGTGGCATGCATAATATGCTATTTTTGCCCATTGGGAAAACACTCTTAAACGATGCAGTAAAATTGATTTTTTAATAAACTCGAAAACAAACATTTGTATAATATGAAAGTAGTAATATATTGATGAGGGTATTAAAAGTTGGCTATAAATTATTTTAGTATTTAACAATATTTTTAGTATTTAAAAAATCTCTATTTCATTGATATCGTTGCGTTTTAACGGAATGGCTGATAATAAAAATTTTACAGTGGACATTTGGGTGACACATTTGCAAATTTTATTTTCAGCCGTAAAACTTACAAAATTGTTAAATATAAAAGTTTTGGAAGGCCGATAAAAGTTTACGAGCGTGAGTAACTTCATTTAAAAATCGTAAATCGCGACAGCGTATGCATCAACAATAAAAGTGCGCGGCTTGGAAAAGCAAAATGATGAAAATAATTTAAAAAAGCGCCAATGTGTGATGCAAAGTGGCGATAATAGGTGTTACAAGAGAGTCGGTGTGAAACAGCGAGGCGTTATCTCGCCTCACTGGACGCGTATAGATCGACACGATTTGAGTGCAATTCATTGAATTGTAAAAATCACATATTTTCACCTGGAACAAAAACAACAATTGACACTGCTGGCGTTCTAGTTCACGCACCCACGCCTGCTTTCGCGCGACGCACAATTATTTCACACCACAATCGCTTACAATTAACACCTTCATACCTTCAACTTGATAACTAAACATGAACTGCTTTAAAAGGCTGCATTAATGTTAAGTGCTGTTTACAATTTTTCCTACCTTTATTTGATTTTAATTAAACAAACCCTATATGTATACTTACATAATATCTATAAATTGAAAAAATAGAGGAAAATAATTATAAAAAATAAATATCTTTTATATAATGGACTTCGCATACCTACTTCAATTTATATTATATTCATATCATTTTTACTTACAAAAGATATAAAAGCATGTATACACATGGGTTATATTTCAAAGTATTATAATATTCTAAACAACTTTAATTTAATTTAAAATATTTTGCCTCTAATTTTTCCGCTGCATAATAGAAATATTGGGTGCGTTCAGCGAATTTAAGCGTTGAGAATAAGGGAATCAACACAATGACGCGAAAGAGACGCGAACAGACGCGCTGTCAAAGTTGAACTTATGGGAAGTACATGAATATGCGCCCAATGAACGCCAACAATGTTGATGCTGCTCAAGTAAAGTAAAAGTTGAGTCAGCGTTGTTCGCGTTCAATGTGCGCATTTTCAAGTGTTTCCCATAAGTTCAACTTTGACAGCGTGTCTGTTTCGCGTCTCTTTCACGTCAATGTGTTAAGACCTTTTGCTTCCTGATTATACTTCATTTTTTAATTAGGACGAGTGATTTAAATTTCCCGCGCTAAAACACCAAAAATTAACGTCCCTGATTGGTTAAAAGTCAGCAAGATTTACACCGGATAATTATTTTGGATGATTTTTGACATATAATCTCAAAATATTAAACATAAAATTTGTATTACTAGAATGGTTTTCATCTGAAGAGAACCCTGCTCAGAAATCAATGTTTAAGAATATTTAGATTACCTTAGTTTATGATTGATGTACGTAATGATAAACTGGTCATCTAGAATTAAGGTTTCTCAATTAATCTGAATTCCTGTAATGTATGAATCTACATTATTTAGTTTTAATAATAATCGCTCGGGTAAAAGCGTTCGTGGCGCAGGAAAGGTTCACTTCAGATGAAATCCACTCTAATGTATTTACATCTATAAATTTGTATTCAGTACAAAGAAATGGGGAATTTAATTATGTTTCTGCACATATTTTATCATTAAAAAGCCAAAATAACCTAAAGTTCCTGTAAAAACCTGTTTGGTTATTTTTTTAGTAACTTTTATAGTGTAAGTTTTTCTTCCCTGTCACTCCTAGTTAAAAAATGAAGTATAGTAATCACTGTCGATATTCGCTGAACGCCACCTTTTTTTGCAAAAGTTTTCAAAATTCGAGGTTGGGTTTCTGTCAGTTTTATCCCTATTGTAACAAGAGTGGGAAAATGCCAATAATAAAGTGTAAGATAAAGACATAACACAATTCTCTCGGTTGAAAAAGTTACAGAATAGGTATGTTTGTGTAGTCTCGTGAAATATGTAAATATGATGATGGATTTGGTTTCTAGACGACTTTGATGTAAATCAATTCCTGAAAATAATAATGTCCCAATCCGTAATGATTCAGTCTAAAAAGAAGGATACGTGTAATATATTGGAATTAATTACAATATACAGGGTGTCCAGAAAATGGCACCTAAGCTCTCCAGTACGTTGTTGGGGATCCTTCAGGGATCCCCAGGAAAATAGTTAAAAAAATCCTCGTGATCAATTGACCGAGATATGGAGGGTCAAAGTTTGGAATTTAACTTCTTTATTTTTGTGAATTTTGAAAAACCGTCAGTTGTCCTGTAAAGTTTGGCTTCTCTTTAGTCGCTTAGTAATAAATTTAATTTAAATCGCGTATTAATAACTTCACCATTTATTTTTATAAATTGAAAATTATCTGTCATAACCACTTGTCATAATTTTCAATTTAAAAAAATAAATTGTGAAGTTATTAAAACTCAATTTAAATTAAATTTATTACTAAAAGACTAAAGAGAAGCCAAACTTTACAGGACAATTGGCGGTTTTTGAAAATTCATAAAAATAATGAATTTGAATTCCAAACTTTGACCCTCCATATCTCGGTCAATTGATCACGAGGATTTTTTTAACTATTTTTCTGGGAATCCCTTAAGGATTCCCAACAACGTACTGGAGAGCTTGGGCGCCATTTACTGGACACCCTGTATATGTATTTAGAAGTCATTTTAGAATGTCTCGTGAAAAGATAGAAGGATTATGTACATTATTAGTTATTTTATTTAATATATTAGTTGATAATTGATGACTGACTAGCAACAGCGCTATTTTTTCCACTTAGTGAGTTGTAAAGATGCTGAGAATAACCATACGCTCAACGAAAGCGTTCTGCGAATCGCTTGCACTAACTGTCTTAACAGTTGTGTTCGCTGAACGCCCCCATTATTTACGCAATGCATCTTTAATTTCCGATTTATAACTTTACCAATAAAGCAGGACACAGAATCTGAAATTCGAGGTCAACTTAATAATTTTTTCTTGTATATAACGTATTCTAAAACCCAGTGTCAATCTAGCGTCAACTGTCACTTTCTCAATAATAAGTTTAATTATTTTCTAACCAAAATAAACAATAATATACCCATTAAATATATTAATTTTTATTAAAAAAAGCCAAACATAATCGAAATAAACACAAACGTAAGCAAACCATAAAAGCGAGATTTTGACATAATATAAATTGTGTTAAGAAAACTCCTATAAGCATGGTTCTTTATAATCAAACGAATAATTTTATTTTCAAACAAAAATTATGTTACAATTTTATTATTTATTTTTCAAATATAAATGTCATTTCGTTGATATTCGGAACCACAAATTTATATTTAAAATTTAAATTTATATTTTTTGTCGAATTCATACTTCTTATATGGTGAATGCGCCGGTACTTTTTACTTATTTTATTCAGTAGTACCTATTAGTCCTGTCAAATAGTCACAACAATGGGCTGATAGATGCAATAATCCTGGTAGAAGATTTTTGCATTTAAACTATTTAAGCCGATGCTAATATGAGTTATTTATGGGTTTCCCATAATAATGTCGAGGGTACACTTTCTGAAGCTAAAAACCAACGACATTTTTGGATTTTTTTAGTTGTTTTGCACTACACCTTTTCCAATTGTATTTCAGAAAATAACAATTCAATTTCAGACTAGTCAATCGTATTTCAGAAAGTATCAATTGTATTTTAGAACAATTAATTAAATTTTAGAACAATTAATTAAATTTTAGAACAATTAATTAAATTTTAGAACAATTAATTAAATTTTAGAAAGTATCAATTGTATTTCGGTATAGTCAATATATCTAGATTTTATTTTATTTATATAAAAAGTATATAATACATAATACATAATGAAAATAGTAAAAATAATTAAAAATTATAATATAAATATCATTTCTCTCATTTCTTAATAAGAGCTCGAGCTCTTTCCGTAAGTTTCCTTACTCTGCCTCTGCTACTAACTGTTACATGTTTATCAGTCTCACTGTCATTAACTAAATAGTTTAAGGGGAAATTATCACTGTTAGAATAAAAACTTGAAATTTCCGAAACAGGTAAGAAAGACCCAAGTTTTTGTCTGGTAGATCTAAATGTTCTTTTTTCCTCAAGAGGTTCCAAATTAACATCTTGGTCTTCTAAAACATCATTCTTCTCAACTTTATCATCACAACCCTCTTCTTCATCTTCATCATAGTTCCTTTTTGAAGTAGAAGAAGTTCCATTAAGCACAATATATCTTTTTTTAACTGCACGTCGAGGTATCGTATTTATGTTTAAATCGGATCGATTTTCTTTCTCACTATCGGCCGAGATAATCAATTCAGAACTGCTAACTTCTAATTGATTATTCGGAGTTAAAATTAAAAAATCATTCAAACTTTTAACTTCCAAAGTTCCCTTTGAATGGTCTGTTGAAGGAACTATGGAACTATAGTCAATTGTACTTCAGAAATGATCAAAATATTTCAGAAAGCATTAATTCTATCTCAGAAAAAATCAATTTAATTTCAAAAAGGACCAATTATAATCAAGAGTTTTTGACGGTAATTGAGCACACACATTTCTTTAAAATGTGCTTTCGAAATTTAACATTACACCAGTAAAACTAGGCCTAAGTCCGTATTCACCAATGTTAAACCCAGTTGAAATAATCTGCCAAAAACCCTGGTCTTCCTGAAATACAATTGATCTTTTCTGAATTACAATTGATAATTTCTGAAATTGAATTGACTATTCTGAAAAACAATTGATTGTAGAAAAATACTTCGAATTAAATTTACAAACCATTTTATATGCTCTATAAAAGTTTTCCGAGTGATGAGAAAGCTATGAAGCCCGTTTCCAAACTACACCTTTTCCAGTTGAATTTCAGAGAACATTAATTGTATATCAGAATAATCAATTTAATTTCAGAAAGTATGATACTTCTACTTTAGAAACAAGCGATCATAGCTTTCTCATCACTCTGAAAACTTTTATAGAGCATAAAATGCTTTGCAAATTTCAAAGTATTTTTTCTACAAACAATAATAACCGGGCTACAACTCTTTTAAAATAAAGCGTTTTTCTAACTTTGTGAAAAAAAAACTTTTGACCCCATTTTTACCTTGCTAATACCAGGGAATAAATAATTGGGAAGATAGTCTGTATACTAGCAAGAGAAATGGGAGGGGGGTTGATTCACAGCTTTGATTATTTCTTTCACTCCATCATTAAAATGAGCCAAATCCAAATCCAGCTCCTGAATCCTTGCCAGATTGCGTGCTACCACTTCATCGACTGTTCATTTCATAAACAAGGATGCATCGACACGACCAATTCATCGACACAGAAGTTCCATCGACATTACCTTTTCACTGAGAATTATTTCATCGATAATACCCTTTCTTCGAAAAACATTCTCTTCGACAAGGACGTTTCAACGACATTACTTCTTCATCGACTACAGTTGCATCGACACTGCCTTTATATCGACAAGACCGCTTCATCGACAAAAACATCTTTAATCGCCAAAGCTTTTCATGGTCAATATAGTTTTATCGACACATACATTTAAAATATTTATGAATGGAAATTGTGAAAACGATAAAGACGAATATGTTCGTCATTCGCAGTTTTCATATTTTTCCAAATATACTAAAGAATATTATACAACACTTAAATAAATCGTGTAAAGAGGTTCTGCTGTAATTTTTTATAGTATTATAGTGTCGATCAACCGTCCTTGTCTACACAAAAATACTTGTCGATGAAACGTCTATGTCGATGGAACGTCCTGGTCGAGAATAAGATTTGTCAATCAAAACGTAGTGTCGATGAAAAGGTTATGTCGATGAAACGTCTGTGTCGATGCAAGAGTAGTGTCGATGAAACGTCCTTGTGGAAGAAAGGGTAGTGTCGATGAAATGGTTCTCGATGAAAAGGTAATATCGATGAAACGTCGGTGTCGATGAAAAAGTATTGTCGATGTAACGTCCTTGTCGAAGGGAAAGTTGTGTCGACGAAATGGGTATCGATGAAATGGCAATGTCGATGAAACGTATGTGTCGATGAAAAGGTAATGTCGATGAAACGTCGATGTCGATGAAAAAGTATTGTCGATGTAACGTCCTTGTCGAAGGGAAAGTTGTGTCGACGAAATGGGTATCGATGAAAAGGTAATGTCGATGAAACGTCTGTGTCGATGAAACGTCTGTGTCGATGAAAAGGTAATGTCGATGAAACGTCGGTGTCGATGAAAAAGTATTGTCGATGTAACGTCCTTGTCGAAGGGAAAGTTGTGTCGACGAAATGGGTATCGATGAAATGGCAATGTCGATGAAACGTCTGTGTCGATGAAACGGACCATCTCCACAGTCGATGAAATTGCATTCGATAAAAAGCTCATGTCGATGATATGGTAGACAACCTTGTCAGGTGCTCATTTACGCAACTGTAAAATATGTTGCACCAAGGCATGTACCTGCCAAAAAGCAGGACTCAAGTGGTGATCAATTTGTAAAAACTGTAACGGGATCAAATGCGAAAATGTGGCTGATATTATTTTCCCACAAAACGACGATGATGGTGTTTGTTGATCAACCTGATGATCGTGCTCGAAGAAGAAAAAAGGCTGCAGAAGAACGGGCAACCTGCTCCACTGCTACACAAGCTGAGTTTGATGAAGATTCATTTATAATATTTACTTATTCATTTCACTAAATTTCCGAAATATATACCATTCTTTTAAGTGAAACATGTTATTCTAATAATTTCCTTATCTACAAGTTACAATAAACCGAGTTAAACGCACTAAAAATGTGTCAAAAGATGGTTTTTACTTTTTATGTAACTTAAAAAGTTACAGTTATTATACAACACTTTTGTTGCGCCCTGTATAATAAGTGCCAATAAATTAAGAGTAAACTAATTTAATTAATCTATTTAAGTAGTATGTAGTAATGGGATATAATAATAAATTAATGCTTTTTATTCGATTTATCGTATAATACAAATATAAAACAAAATTATAATGTGTAAGGAACTTTTATAAAAGAGATTTAATTTAATATTTAACTTTAGAAAAGTTTGAAGAATAAAAAAGATTTTCTAATTTTATAAACAGGTCTTTATCATACTGGCCTAGACATTACGCAGGATAAACGCGAAAGGGATTTAGGGATAGAAGATGATTTATTTCAGTAAACATAAAAGTGTGCTCCTCGTGTTTTCTATTTATGAGAAAGGCAAAAAGTGCCTCTCTTTTAAAGATCACACATTTACTCTTGAGCGATTTTGATGAACGGCACGGCGCACATTCTTCATTGTGCAACCTACGTCCATCTGCTTTCCCGGTTCCAGGTTACTTCCAGAAGCTGCACCCGTAAAGTCCTCTCCTTTCACCGTAAAAAGCAGAAAGCCTTTCGTCCTCTGCAACCTTTTATTTCATATTTTAAAAGTTTTTTCGAACGCAATGAAATTAGTTTTATTTATATTATATTTATTTTTAAATTATCATTGGCGTGTGTCAAGGATTACGTATGTTTAATATTTAGATTTAATATAAGGATTATAAGTGGAGTACGCGTGGATTTATACGATTACAAATATTCTGGCATATTGCATTTATTACTTAGAATTTAGCGAGGCGTATGATTCAAATATTACGTAAATACGTTGCTGCATTTCCAACTCATTTTGCAATAAACGTAATGTCATCGTATCATGTGCAGTTGACTATCCATCATCTGACATGATTACTATGCTATTACCATAAGTGATTTACATGGTGCATCTGTTCCGTACACTTTTAAATTTAAGAGACCATTTTAAATTCAACTAAAATATTATATTTCAAATTTTACACATAAAAAATTATAATTATGATGTAACCATGAAAGCAAGAAAAATTATAGACATTTTAGTACAATTACAAATTAGATGAAAATCTGGTGGGTTTTATGTTAAATTATATAGCTTTTCGATTGACACAAATAAAAAAACCAAATACGGCGTTTGATATTTTTTGATTCTTTATTAAAAAGTGCCTGAAGATTAAAGAATTAGATTAATATTAAGCATCAAAATATATAATTTTACCTCAATTTTTTAGAGACGCTTATGAAGAGTTGATATTTAGAACAAATAAGGCACACTTCTTTTTCTCTAATTAAAATGTTCTAATACTTGCAAATACATTTATTTTAAAATCTTATACATTTATACAGGGTGCCGCAAAACTCGACCAACAACGCTTAACTGGAGACCTAAAAATAAGTCGATATGGCCAAAATCAGTTAAATAAAAAATGCACCCCTGATGAGTTATAAGCCTCTCTAAAGTTAATTTTTTAAGAAGTATTCTTTTAAATAACGGCCAAAGATTTATTAATGAAATTTTGTTTACGTACATTTGAATAATGAACGCTCAATTGGTAAAAATTGGCTAATCCTCTGTTTTTGAAATTACGCATTAATGAATAAAATTAATCACATTAATCAAATACTTAACAAAATTGCCACATCCTTGTAACAGGAGTAAAAAAGGTGTGTGATTAACGGCTTAGTATCAATCTTCAAATGCATAACAGGTACTCTGGATGAAAATGATGCTCTATGCAATGAGGAGGCATTAGCAAAACTTCAGTCATCTCAAAGCAAATTCAAACTTTTAATGAAGAAAGAAATAATTCTAGCAACAACAGCACTAGAAAAATTTAATCACAAACGAACTTCTATACAACCAAATTATAATAATAACTTAATACAATCTACAATCAGATCTTTATGGGAGCAAATACAGTCTACGAGATACTTTTAAACCTCGGAGTACTTCTGATCCATGTGTCTACTTACGAAATAAGCCATAAAAACTGCAAAGAAAAACTGCAAAGAAAAGGCATCAATGCCTGTGCCGGGAAAACAAGCAACATCAGTCCGCATCATGCGAGATACAACTAATTCAACATTTCTACAATTACACTAAATCACTTAATATATCTTGGAAATGGTAGCTCTGGAGAACCCGAAGATTCAAATGATCTACAAGAACAACTACCCTGCAGTTCTTCCAAAGAGACAGCGATCGATAAACGATGTGATGAACAAGAAGAAAGGAAATCTCTACGAGGTAGTTTCGTGATCATAGTGGACGAATCATGCAGCATTCAGTTCGGAAACAGTACCATCAAGGCTCGTGAAAAAGAAATTAAGGACGTACAACTTATTTCACTCCCAAAACTGAAAATGAAAACAACAACAAGAAATGGAACCTGATTTGGTTGGAACTTGTCAAATTGGTTAACATTCATCCATTAGTGAATCAGTTCAATCATTTAAAATCTAAAGAACACACAGGTGGAAACACCACCGATTGTGCACTTTACTTCAAGTATCTGGGCCATCTTATATATTTTAATAATTTTCCTTTAATGTAAAATGTCTTATAAGAGGTATCATGCAAAAAACAATAGAATGAACAACCAAAGGATGTGAACAGAACACTAGAGAAGAAGAAAAGATCTTCATCCCTTCGGAGAAAATTGAAATAAGTCTATCGTCTAGATCCACCCATGGCTCCTCATCTTAAGGAGGAGCCCATAACCAATATTCAGCAATATTGTTGTCAGCATTACTATAAAAGGAGTTACATTGTAATGTATAATCGGTAATATGATAAATTTCGTATAGCTAAATTCGCTTCGAATTCGTCTTCCCATCATGTCCCAAACATGTTCGATCATCGAATGGATTAAGATCTGGACTATTAGTAATATTCCTGTCTGCATTGATTGCTTTTCCATTTACAACCAACCTCTTTACGAGCACTCATGTTAATACCGCTCCATACCAAGACCGAGCTACCACCAAAATTCAATCTTGGGACTATATTGCATTAGGCAAATCTTTGACATCCATTCAGAGATTTAAGACAAACCTCGACCCGTCACTGAAAAGGATATTGCTCTTTTTGGTGTTCGCAACCAAATCGAAGCCGTTCTATCCTATGTTTTCTGGTCAATTGGGGACCATTTACAGGTTTTTTAGTATTTACTCCATGTTGCTGTAACCTTCTTCTAACGGTTGTCCTGTACATGTTGCAACTCCTTCCGTACTCTAATTCAGTAGTGTCTAGTGTCTATATTTCGTAAGACTCTAAATCTTAGGAAATGATCATCTTGAGCAGTTGTACATCGTCGTCTGCTTGATCCAACTCGTCTAGTGTAGTTTCCAGTTTCATAAAAACTTTCTACAGCCTTCATTTGGACACTACATCTTGAAACGCCCAAAACCCGAGGTGTGTAGTACTGCAACCGCCCATCTTGGATAAGCGTAATAACTCTGGCACTATATCAATTGTGTTTAAAACCATTATTTTACGTTGAAGGAATTCTACTTTAACTATTCTCGACCCTCTGTTGAAAATGTTTTAAAATTGATAAAGGAACCGCACTTTAAGAATTCATAACAATTCTTTACATTCAATTGCTGGTTTTGAAATAAAATCCTGTATCTCATAAAATAGAATAAAAATATGCCAACTTACATATTTATATGACAACTGACCATTACATTAAATAAGGTCAAAATTAAATTAGTAAAGCCAAATAAATCGAGTGGATCGCGAATTTTATGCCGGTGAGTGTACTTTCAAGATAATATTAAAATATAATTTAGTATTTTGAATATTGAATATTTTAGGTAGTTGTTGGAAAATTCTAATTCTCCAATGTTTATTAGGCATTTTTATTGCATGATTTAATGGGCAATAAAAATAAATTTTTGAATATCTTTAATTTAAATGTCGTTGTTTACGCAGGAAAAGCGTTGGTAGCTGGAAGCAATAACAGGGCTCGGCCGATGCTAAATGTACTGGAACTTCAGACCAACCGTAAGTGATGGATAGTCCTACGCCCTTCTACCTATAGTAATATGTGTTATTGAAATGTTGAAATATGTATAAGGGAAAAATTAATTATAACTGCTTGTAAACACTAGGTAATGCATATTCGCCTTTTCTTAAATATTAAATTTTTGCAAATAATAGTAATTTTAAATGGAATAAGGTTACATAATTGATATATTATAGTCCTTATACAATTACGGAATATTGTTACATGTTTAATCTAGTGATGACAAATTAATTATCGAGCCGCCAACAAGTCAGATGCAACGTAATATGTTATGATGCAGTAGCGTTGACATGGATACAATGGTTGCTGGTTGCCATTGGTGACAATATTAATTTACCTAAAATACTAAAATTGAATTATTATTCGAATAATTATATTTATTAGATGAAGTATATTATAACCCATATCTTTTTGTGTCGGACTGCTTTATTTATCTTGACGTCAGCAGTGCGGCGAAGTGGAAATTAAGAGAGGTGTTTACATATTCTTTTACGCCCAGTTCACATGCAGAATAGATGTTCGGATCGCCATTAGTGAGATTGTCATGTAACATCTGTTCATACACTTGCACAAAAAACTCTTCATCAAAATCTGTATACAGACATTCACGTGCTACCTATATACATTTTATTTTTCTTTTCAAATGAACAATAGGATCCGAAAGATTGTTTTGTCATTACAACCACAAGAAAAAACTTTCCTTTTTTACTCCACTACAGTAAATAACAAAAAATAATTAAAACTCTTTACCTTCACCACACGGAACCGAGAGAAATTACAAGCTTTATAGATATTATTTACATACTTCTAAATGTTTCATAAAATCAAAATAAATTTTGAAGTATTTTATTTTGTTCTTTTAGTTAAATAATTCTATTCAAAGGATGTTTTATAGTTAACAGATGATTTTTCAACAAACATGCGATAAATCACGAATATTTGGCAACAAATAAACTCTTAAATACAATAAACATAAAAAATAAATAATTAGCACCTACAGTTAAATGTTAAAAAAACGTTGTTGAATTAAATGATTTGGTTTTAAAAACAGAGTAGAAGTGTGCGCTAAAATAGGAAAGGCTCTATATTCGAGGTGCCAAAATGGCAAAAATAAGACAAACAGCATAACATTTATAATAGTTTTAGTCCATTAAAATTATAATTTTTTGCAAAAATGAACAAAGCATTTTTCCATATTTTTGTAATTTTAGTTAAAACTAAATAAGCACAAAATTATTAATCCATGAAAAATTGTTATTTTTAGTGATCAAAGTAAAAGATTTAATCACGAGATTGAAAATTGGACGCCTCAATCAAAGGATTGATTAAATTGTTCTTGGTATAACTTCCTTTTTCTTAGGTTTTGTGGGCGTAGAACAGTTTTTGTACTATGTATGTGTATGCATACCACTCTAGTACTAATCATCATGCCATTTGATAATCGTTATTTTAAGGGTATCATTTTTGCTATTCTCTAAGAAAAACTCACTCTTTTAGGAACGACACAATTGTTCAATTAATAATTACTAATTACTAACAAGTGGCGATAGAGAAAATACATGTTTTGCTTTACTTTAGGAACTTTTAAACTTTTCTTACGACTATCGTTATACTAAAGACAATTTAGAGAATAACGGGGTTAGTCATTTGTAAATTAGTACAGAGAATTCAAATAAGATTGATACCGCAACTATGCAAGCAAACATACTCCTTAGTGATTTTAGACTTGCTAAGTTGGAGTACCTGTTAATTTTCATTCTAATTTAAATCTGATGATTTGTCACTTTAACCAAAGCATCTCTCGGCAGTGTTTCTTCGGGTATTTTTTCAAATTATTTTTAAGTGTGTTGCAAATTTTATAAAAAAAAACAGGTTCAAAACTAAAATTAGTGCAGTTAAAATATTCGCGATGGTTTTTTCACAGGAACACAACGCACTCATTTCTGGGTACTCAACTGTGAGAAACTTAGGTTTCCTACCATGCAATGTCAACAGTATCAATGAACCGTGTATATTATTCAATTACTATTATTATTAGTATATTATTCAACGAGCGAGTAATGATATCCATTATGAGTGTCATAAGAGGTAGACTTTGCTTTAAACTCTAAAATGAAAAAAATACTGTTAGAAATTATATAGGGTTTAAGTATAAAGAAACGAATAAAAATCATAACCATTACCTTATCTTGTAAAGACGTGTCGCATTGTTTTTGATAAACTGTATTTTAAACTCAACAAAAAATTTGATATCAAGTAATATGAATTGATCCATTGTACTCTTAAGAGGATAGAGAGTCTAATTAAATTGCATCAAATTTAGCGGTTTATATTGCAAGGATTGTACCAATATGGGGTACAGATGCAGATATGTTTTCTATTTGTTCGTGTTTAACTTATAAACATTTACGAATTCTAAACATATGTTACCGTTAAAACCCGAAATCAGTAAAAACTAGTTTTAACTAGTCAAAACTAGAAGTTACTAAAGACGTTTGTTGAAACTAGTTTTAACTAGTTATTGTGCGATCTAACTAACTACATTTGTAAAAACCCGAAGAAAATGAATCTTCAACATTATTTCGGGTTTTAACTCAGAGTTTCAGTCAAAACTAGTTTTACCTGATCGTTGATTTGTAAGAACTAGTTTTGACGTAAGAAACCAGTAAAAATCCGAAATTCGAAAATCATCATTCAATGAGTCGAGAGAATTATGATAATCTACTACAAGAGGTAAGTGACCTTTTTGCAATGTTTTCCTTCCTATTATACAAATTATTTTATTTTTATTTAGAATGTTCTTTATATTTCATTTTTTTATGAATATATCATCTTTTTGAATTTTATTATCTTTTCTTGCTGTCTTTAATATACATACTTACATAATGTATAATTCAGTTCGGGTGTTTCCGTCAAAACTAGTTCTAACAAGTGAACCATCAGGTAAAACTAGTTTTGACTGGAACTCTCAGTTAAAACCCGAAATAATATTGCAGATTCAATTTATTCGGGTTTTTTACAAATGTAGTTTGTTAGATCGCGTTTCAACTAGTTAAAACTAGTTTCAACAAACGTCTCTAGTTACTTCTAGTTTTGACTGATTTCGGGTTTTAACGGTAACACATACATTGTTTCATAGTAAATCATTCATTAAAAATAATACGAGACTCCTCTTTGCTGACTAACAAAAATAGTGCAAGTATTGAGTATAATTTCAAGAGCACGCGACCATGACTGGTTCACGTATGAGGACACGTAGGTGTTTAAATACGAGAGGAATTATATTATCCGATCATTAGTAAATTAGTAAATTTAGTCTATTTGTCACTAGGGTTAAGAGTAGAGCTAGTGGATGATGCCTAGTACCAATCTTCAATCGGTTCCATGGCTCCTCATGTTATTAGTAGGCTTAAAAATTGATGTAGGATATTTAGTTTAAATATTTTTTAAAATTGTTATTTAGTTTGTAGAAATATTGTTAAATAAAAATATTAGAGAAAGACCTAGAGTAAAGTAAAATTATAAAAACCAATTACGTTACATGTGGTGGACGCGCCAAAAATTCCGCGAAAAATTGTTCATCATTTTTCATCAAGTGATTTGCATAGCCAAGCGAGTTGGATCAAGAGTAACATAATTTGTTAATTTTGCAAACTTGCAGTTTACTTCAAGTTCGACGTGCTCTAGGTCATTGTGTTACGAGGTAATATAATACTCCTATGTCCGTTTTCACCAACGATTCCTAAAATTTAGGCATTGCTTATAGCGCTGGTTGCTAGGTATTTTTAAGAATCGTTGGTGAAAACGGGCTCTAATGTTTTTATTTGGTTATTAAGTAAATTAAAGTGTGTAGAGTAGATGAACGAAATAAATATACTGTGATGTAATGAGTTAAAATTAATATAAAAATAGTGTAGATTGATGAGTAGAATTAAAATTAGAGCTGAAAATTGAATGTTAGTTTGTAAAAAGTGTAAGTGCAGGTAAGAAGACGAACAAATACCCCCTAGAAGATGGTTGTCTATGGAATCAATGTATCCAATGGAGGATGTTGTGTAATGGGTCGAATTAGAGGAACATTTGGTGGAAGATCGCAAATACTGCTAGTTGACGATGTCATCAAGTTCGAGTCCGGGGCGAGTAAGATATCAACTCTAGAAGAAATATGGAGAACTTTATAGGATAAATAAAGTTAAAATCGATGAAAGGAACCTTACGAGAAATACATATATGTGTTGAGGTTTGCGAGGTTTCAAGATGTTTATGGATCATGCAGTACGAAGCATCGAGCACCAGGAACCTAGACGTAGCTTACCTTGGACCTAGTTATAAAAAAGTTGGTATGCGATTGGTGCAGTACGTCAAGAACTAGCCAATCTCGTCATATTTGCGTTGGAGTCGGCGGAGAAGATGAGAAAGAAGAATGTCCAAGACCTAGCCAACCTTGGGACTGAAGTACGGAACGGGAAGATACAGAGGTGCGAGTCCTAGCAAATCTTGTAACTACAGAGAGATTGCCAAATGAAGACGTTGATCAGGAAATAGGTATCCTGACGTGCATGAAACGAAAATGAAGAAGAAATGAAGACATTAATGAAGATGTGTTAGTCGTGAATAAAGTCTAAAAGACAAGCGAAGTCTTTTGTATATTATGGTATTGAAGTAGAAATCACGAAACAACAACCTTAGCTGGGGCTGAAACGAAGTCAACTCAACTACAGCCTTTGAAACGACCAACAAACCAGATGAAAAGTAGTTGGAGAGGAAATGAAGAAAGGGCCATACGCAATCATCACCGTGTAAGAAGAAACAAATAAACTTTCTTGGAAGAAAAACGAAGACTGGTGAAAACTTTCAAGCAGCAATCAAAGTTGGAATTTACAAGGAAGAAAGAAAAAAAATGAACAGTGCAATTGAAGAAAACACCGAAATATTAAAGTCAACCTCTGGAAATTATACACAAACCAATTTTGAGCAAATTGCATGCTTACTCTCTCACTCACAAGGAACTCGGATGTTTTATCTCTCTTTTTCATAACCGAAACGTATCTGAGGTGGGATTTTGTTTCTATCTTGATATTTATCAAGCTTGATAAAACTCAATAGGGGGCTATTCTCGAATTACACATGACACGACTTTTATCATTCTATCCTTGTCATTCAAGTGCAAAAATAAGAGTCTGTCCTTGTCATGTCGTATACGATTTTGTGTCGTGTGATTCGAGAATATCCCCCTCTTGAGTTTTATCAAGCTTGATAAATATCAAGATAGAAACAAAATCCCACTTCTGTTCCATCAATTGTGCAGTCGCCTCAAATGAAGATTCACAGTTTACCTTGCATTTAGGGCACGGGACACTCTGGTGCTGCCAGAGATTATCAGAGGATTGTAAACCCATGAAAAAGTGACTGCGGGACTGAGAAAAATCATCTGGCATAGTGGTTTTCCTCACTCTGGCGGTCACTTTGTCATGGGTTTACCGTTTCTAACAATCTCTGACAGATCTGCTGCCAGAGGTCTGGCAAAAAAACTCTAGCGTGTCCCAAACCATTTGCAGCATGTATGGCTGAGCGCTGCGCGCTTTCCGCCCTTTATCTCAAGAACTGTTGAGCGCATGAAAAAATGTTTGGAACAAAATTTGTCACAAATTTTATACTCTACAATTTTTATAATAAATGTTAACATCATTGGAGCCGTAGAAACCTAGATAATCGCGAGAAACCGATTTTTGTGATCTTTGACCTTGAATAACTGATGACGCAGCCACGAGATTTTATGAGACTTTTGAGACAACTTGTAGAACGCCAAAATGAGGGTGTATGAGGGTGTAGTTTCCAGCTTTATATCTCTCATTCCGAGGTTAACCCCATTTTTTTGCTTAATTGACTGGACTACGTAATGGAAGAACAAGTCGATGCTTAGTGGTTAGTACCAACCTCCAACCTTATTTATAACAAGATTTTATTTATGGCTTGTTGGATTACTGAATGACATGAATTAAAAAAAAACGCTTCGTTTCCTTGAAATATTTCAATATGTAATTGAAATTGTAAACTATTTTTCATACTTATAGGAAAATAGATTAAAACATTACCTCATGATTGCTTCAAAACGGTGCTACAAGTTAAAACTAGTCATTCAAAATAGATTCATCATACATACATCCTTTTTGCATTAATCGATCGGACTTTCAAAATTGTAACACATTTTGCTGAATACAGGTTGTTTAAAATTAATTAAAGAATATGTTTTGGAAAAGAGATTAATCCTTAAAAATTTTAAAATGTTTGTACTTGTTCCTCCTCTTGGTCGTCAATCCCCAAAAGTAAAAGTATTTTTAACTTCCAAAAAACTCGGTATTGCATTCTTCAAAAAATTAGTTGGTGCAACGCAATAGAAACACGTGTGTTTGGTTGAAGTAACAAGCGGAAAGCCGACGCCTAAAATATTTTTTTGGAAATTTTTAGGTAATTAAAAATTAAAATTTTTATTAATTAAAGATTTTAACAGTCGGTTCGCCCGAACCAACAAAAATTTAACAAACGGTTCTATCGAACCGGTGCGAACCGGCTGAATGCCACCACTGCCTCTCCACTTGTGAAAGAAAATTGTTATAATCCGGGAACGGGAAAATGGGTCTTAATGCTTAAGGGGATGGTAATCGCTTCAATTGCATTTGCAGGTGGGTTTTTAAAAGAAGCGCTATGACGACGTGTGCAAGGAAAGTATACGTAATAATATGTGATTATTTATAATATTTAATAAACATAACTAATAGAAAAAAGTTATAGTAAATTATTATCTTAAGCAAGAATGTTTGAAGGTCAAAGTACAACTAATAAGTTTCTATACATATACTGGGTGGCCCAGCGCTACGTTGGAGTAACATTATTCTTAAATGAAAAATAATATCGACAATTGACATGCGGTCAAATTTTGTTTATTTAAGAAACTGATTATTTGTTGATAAGCAACTGGTCTGCTACCTTGTAATGGATACCCAGTATATTTTTAGAAGGTGTGATTGAATATACTAGCACACTTTTTATCCAAGTTATACTATATTCTACGAAATTTGATAGAGTACCGTTAATACGCATTTTCAGTGCAATTTACTTTTTATACTCTCGACCATATCAAAATCGTTTTTATTGGTATACTTGCGACTTGCGATGCACTAGCTGGGGTAAAAATCGGTAGAAAGGGAAGCTAAGTGGTATAGTTACTAACCACCTTATAATCTTACTACTAGATTCTATCAAAATCTAGTCAAATCTATTACTCTAGTCTACCAATTAAGTTTTGATTCGTACAGTTACAGGATTAATTACTAATCGCCTAAATTACTCTACCACTAGTTCGTAGTTCAGTGCAAAATTAAAACACACTCTTCATTCACTTGACTATATCGAAACCATTTTCATTGGTAGAGAAGCAGACCAAATCAAGCAATCTCTTCCAAATACGACAATTTCTGTGGGAATAGGAAATAGTGATTATATTTGTGTAAATTAACCTTACAAAACCATAAAAATTGCAATTGTTGTATACGTAATACACACCAAACTCAGCAATGTGTGGTTAAAGTGAATTTGGATTCGTCGCCAAGATTTTAACTTTTGACGTGCGCAATTCAGGAAAGTTGAGTTTGGTATTCCTTCGTGAGATTTCAGAAATAAGAGGCCCGGTGAAGTTTCTTAAAAAACGATGTTTACAATATATTGATAGGGTAGAAAATGTATTAGAAAATAGAGAATTTGAAATAAAAGTATCAAAGGATTTTCATTATTTTCGAAAATAATATACGTAGGTAAACTCAAAAAAGGTTTAGGAATCTGTTCACTTCACCCCTATAGTTTGATTTGAGTAGAGCCGTGTGGAGTGAAAAAAGTAAAAATTGATAGTGGTAAAAGGCAAATGGTAGAGTAACTAGTATACCAAAATCCAGTCAAATTTACTACTCTACTCCAATAATTGCGTTTTCATTGATAGATTTGCAAGGATTTTTAGTACTTACTCAAATTACCTACCGCTTACTCCACTAATGAGAACTAGGCTCTACAAATAAAAACTAACGTATTTTACAAATATCCTGCCGAAAACCCCAAACCGAATGTCTATACCTTTTATTTTTTATTTTAGAATAAATACATTTTTATAACTATTCAACTCACAAGTGATTATTTTTTGTGACAAGTAAAACGTCAAAAATATCAGCGATTATTTTGTGACATGCATGTCAAATTTCAATAATTTTGAAGTTGCTCAACAAAGTGAAAAATGGTCGTTACATAGTCCCTTAAATATGCACTCTTTCTCAAATTATAAATCGAATATTTTTCATACCTTACCCCTCATGCCATTTGGGGTTAAAAATTAAAACTTATCTCCAAATGACATTCGTGGTAATGACAGTGAAAAATATTCGACTCAAATTTGATCACTCGTGATATTACATATGAACATTTTGCATCTGTCTTATTAGCCATAACCCATAAGAAGGTAATTTTTGCTAATATCACCACAATTTAATGGTTTTTTATAGTTAGTACACATACTAAGAAACATTATGCTGTTTTTTGCGAACTTATAGTTCGAAAAGTTTTTCTTAAGAACAGCAGAATGGCAAGAGAGTAGATGAACATTTTTAAATCTTTATATATTTCAAACTCAAAGTTTTTGCGTTTTTTCCGACTAGAGGAAAGGTTTGAACTATAATGAACATTTTAATAGAAAGTTCAGACCATGAAATATTTCGGGTTTCGTGCAACACTGGCTGGACTTATAATTTGTTTCTAAAAATTGATCGTAGAACTACGTCCTACGATTTTTCTAATTATGGGTAACTCTGATATTTTTGTAAATGTTGAGAGTTAAAAATTAATAAATCAAAAATTTTTGGCTTATAAAAAGTTAATGATTCAAGAAATCTTAAATATCGAAAGAAAACTTATAAATAAGTAAATAACTCTAATAATTTTAAGGAAGATTGTATTATTAATTACTATGAAATTAATTTTATTGGAGCAAAACTCAATTTTGAACATGGCGGCGCTATCTGGTAGTAAGTAGCGTAACTTTGTAGTAACTTTATACGCCTGCCATGATGCAAGTTGCATAACATTACAGCACTCGACACATTACAGAACTCTGTAGTATCATTAAAACTCCTCAGATATTTGTTTTCAGACTTATAATTATTATTATTTTATATATTTTTAAATTGGTGTTTTTCGTATAAAATTTGTTTTATAAATTGGTAAATTAAAGTATTAATTACTTTAATTTATAAGTACCCATTTCAACAAAAATAAGCCACACCATGTCCTTATGTTACTCTACGATAGATGGCAGGTCATGTCAAATTATTAATATAAGAACAATATTTATTGATTAATTTATTATATTAAAAATTAATAATAATTTTAAATCTTAAAGCAAATACAATATTATTTTTTTTTTCATCGATATCCGTTTGAACTTTTTAATTTGGAAAACGCTAGATTTATTTTTATGAATCGAAAAAAGATGCCGCCATCAGTAGTAATTTTTGTAATTATTATCAAATCTATACAGTTTACTTTAAATAATTTTGTAGTCATTAATGATAGTTGTTATTATTATTATTATTAAATAATGATTAGTTTGTTTATGTTTATATATAAATATTATTTATAATTGTAATATTTTTTCTGGACAATATTAATAACTTAATTTGTCACTCACACTTTTTATAAAAATAACATGTAATGCAATTAATACCTATAATTACAATTAATTAAATAAGAATACATTAGTAGTTAATTATTAAATGTTAGCATTTATCAGTAATTAATTTCATATTTTTTTAATTTTTAGGTATGCGAAAAATATGCAATAAATTTATTTAAATTTATTTTTCTTGAAATGTAAATAAATTATTAAAAATAAAAGAATAAAGGTTGTAAGTTATATGATACGCAAGGTGTAAGTACCTCTTAAGATTGAATTTATAAATAACGTAGCCGCTGTTTCAGCACTTACAAAACAAGAAATTCGTTGTAATTGTAAGACGTATTACTTATCAAATTACAAATCGTATATTGTGTTTCTACGTACACATCGCAGCGCGCCTTTTTTGTAACATTAAATTAAAGTCCCTTCAAGTAGATGCGAGCCAGCAGCTGTAGTAAACGCGAAGGGACATAAATTCATCACCAATTTTTACCCACTACAACATGCAGCTTGTTTGTGTCTAAGTGATTTTAAATGTTACATGGTGATGTATTTAGTAGGCATTATCTAAAAAGTAAAAACTACATTATTATAGCTATTCCACAAAAATATTTTGTTGTGGCGCTGTTCGCACCTTTTACGTAGTATGTCCATATTTCTATTTAAATAATGATCTATTACAATAAGTAAAAACTAAAATTTAGTGTACTGCTTCTTTTTAAAGGATGAGCATCGACCCTGGTACATGAAGTATGGCACCGACCTCCTGGAACAAGTTCCATAAAATATTTTAACTACAATAATTCGATTTTTAAGGTAATTTTACTCGATTTATTGTTTTGTGGCGTAATTACTTTAAAATAGTTAACATGTTTGCAGATTATTTTCGTGAAACTTACAACTCTAATGGCCGATCTCACCAACACGACTTAAAATTTAAGAACTACTTTAATATCCTAAATTGACAGGAACACAATACAAAATCTGTCAATTCAAAATTTAAGTACTACTTAGGGGCCTAAGTCGTGTCGGTGAGATCGGCCATAATAGTTAATATGAAGTTCCACAATTCCACAATTGCTTCTTCTATGTCTAATTCAATTTAACTGATATTTCAGTTGATGAAGTAGCTGATACTATTAAAGTATTATTTAACTCAAGAAGTACAAACTGTGATGGTATAACTATAATACATTCAAAAAGGGTGAGAAGGCAAAGGACGAAGATAAAAAAATATCATACTTAGTGAAACTGCAAAACTGCTTAAATAAAAAATAGAAGCATAAAAACGCAAAGATTACTTTAGCATCTATATCTCTTAACTACAACATGGATATATTTCTGGTTGATCTACTCCAACAAACTTGTTAGTGTATAGTCTGTACAAGGATTCGAACAAAAGAGGAATAACAACATGGTCCTTTGAACAAAAGAAAAAGAGCATGGAAAATCTCAACGAAATCGCTCGTAAACAAGAGATCGAAAATCAAAACTTTCAGCTAAGGAAGCGGGAAGTAAGAATAAAACACCAATGAAGCTGTCAACCAGGTAATCACTGATCTTCAGGGAAAGAAAAAAAATAGCAAGGTATGAGACGTTAATTAAAAAACTCAACAAGCAGTGGGAAAGCATCCAGGAAAACAATGATTGCTCGAGTAGTAACTCGGGTCTACCACGCAACATGCCTAAGACCTAAGCACCAGCAACTAGTATAGAAAACCTAAACATTACTTGGCTCTAGCAGAACCCTTGCTTAAGTTCCAAGTAGTTTCTTCAAAGAATCTGCATTACATGCAGGCAACACGCTTAAGCCTGACCTAACCTAATCCAATCCAAACAAAATACATCAAATCAGGTCTGCAACTTCGCAAATCATTTTGGTAAACATCATTTCGCATACATATATGAATTCACCAAACAGATCAAATTTCACACATGTGTTTGGAAAACTTTATTCTGCATAACGTTCAGATCAAATTTAAAAAATAAATCAGAATCTTTGCGTAAATGGTGTTTCTTGAAAGATGGACAAAGTTTACTGGTGTAAAAGGCATACAAAATATTAAAAAAATGCAAATTCTGAACGTTATGTAGATTTCGGTATTCTGAATGTAAGTACAAAATTTAATATCAATTAATGTGCAACTAAAAATATACGAGATGATGTTTTGGAATGATTTCAATTAGTAAAAGACAGAAAGTCGCTGCTGTCCGGAATCAGCTTAAAATTCCCGCATGGATCGTATCATTATTGTTTCTTGTTTTCATCAATGATATCAGTTCATATTGTAAAAGTACAGCAACTTCCACCTTTCTGCGGATGAACTAAAACTATTGTAAAATAAACGGGATGACTATTAAGCATGCATACAATGTGATCTCGGGGTAACCTGGACTTTAAAGACCAAGTATCAAACACTGTAAATAATTTTACGGACACAAATGCAAGCAAGGTCATATTTTGTAGTTTGTTAACGTCTAGTTAATTGTTAATGTCACCTTAAACTTAATTTGTGCTATTAAATTTGAAATATTTCAATGTTGTATATGATTTATTTTGACTGATTTTAATAAATGGTAAATCATTTAAAAACACTACTTCAAGGGTGAACTATACTATGTTTAATTATTTTTTTTATAATTTGCGTCTATAATATTGCTATTAAGACACCGATAGCGGTTTCGTAATGGGCCATAGGGCGCTCATTACAGAACCCGCTTACGAAGTTGGTAGCATTGATCTGTCAAATTTGTGGTATTAATTTTTGCGCAAATTATAAAAAATAGTATAAGCAACTCGTTCAGAAGTCAATTATTGCACTCGTCCATTAAAAAACTCGCCGCTACGCGGCTCATTTTTTAAACTTGGACTCGTGCAATAATACTTGACTTATGAAACTAGTTGCGTAATATACTATTATTGTATTATATTTATAAAAAAAATATCCTTTCTTGTGTATATATGTATTTCTTTGCATCAAAGGAAGATTAAACCTGTCAATATAATATACTGGGTGTTTAAGTTTCACCCGTTGCGTCAAAAAGTGAGTTTTCGCATTTATTTCCAAATACTTTTCAAAATTGGTATATGTATTCTAGACCTATTGGACTTGAAACATATATGCCGGTGAATGGTTGCACAGAGCGAGACTTTGTGTTCAACCTCAGGGTGATAATTTCGAACAATTTTTATAATTCTCTTTTGTCTTTTATGGTGTAAACTCGAGTGAGGATTAGAGCAAGTTTTTTGTTATAAGTTAAATACTCGTAAATAATATTATTTTGAAAGAAAAATGCTTTGAGATTTAGCATTTGCAAAGTTTAGACAACTTTAATCTTCATCCCGTTTCAAAATTATCCTTTAGAAGAAACCAAACAATTCAAAAAAATCATAAAAAGTTCTAAATAATGTCAAGATTTATACTAAATTTGAAAAGTATAATGTAAAAAGTTTGGAAATAAATGCGTAAAAACTCAGTTTTCGGCAGCACCATCAAAGGGTTGTACTCGCTTATAAAGAAAGTTTTACGAAGATGATTTATTGTCAATCGACTCATTTCGTCCACTAGTGTCATCTCTTCAAAAGTTAACGGGTGAACCGCAAGAACCCTATATAAATATAAAAAAATAAACAAATAAAACTTGTAAAAATACAATTTTTAAGAAGCACACCATTTTACCAAAGTTATAAATCTTTTATATGATACTTTTACTTTTCCTTTTAATTTTAATTTTTAGAAATAAGAAGTTTAAAGTAAAAGTTTTTGAAAAAATTAAATTCTTCAGACATTAAGTAAATTTTCTATTATTTGTATTTTGTATTTGCGCTTCAACTAACTTAATGATAGGTCTTTCTACATAAGTCACTAAATTCTGAAGTAAAAACAGTTGCATACAACAAAACTCTGTCGTTGCCATTACTAAATGATAATACATTTATATTTGCTGAAAATATATTTTTAAAACGATTTTATTAAAATTTGAACATTTTGGAAGCTTTTGTGTCAAATTTAATTTATAATATAAAAAAGTTACTACAACACTATTTTTACCTTCAATAGGATTACAATCTCAATAAATGGATTTTAATAAGTTCCAAGTTTTTTTAAAGTAAAAGCTATTTGATTTTGAAACTGTATTGATTGACATCTACAGTAAACTATTTACACATGGAAAACGTTTCGAACCTCATTTGAATCACCTTCAGTTTCTATGAGCAAAACAAGAAAAATTAAAAACTATTTACCTAAAAATGTTTAACAGATATAAGCAGATTCTTAAGAGTTTTTAAGATCACTTAAATTAAAGACGTAGGTAAATAGTAAAATTTATTGATAATTGCGATTGGACTTTTAAGTACCGTTGGGTATTAAAGATAAATTTATCCGCCTGATTAGTCAAAGTTTTGGTCATCTCATTTATAGGTAAGTACATAATTAAATTAAAATTATAAACTATGATGAACGGTTTATAAAAACATTTCTGGAAACTCATCTCAATAATTTCAATAGAGGATATTCACCGCAAGGAAATGTAAAACTTTTCATATTATTTATGTTAAAAATTTAAGCATTATTGGGAGTTCAAAGTTAAAAATTTCAGAATAATAAGGTAACATACAGGGTAAGTCTTTAACATATGGAAAAAATTCAAGAAGTCAGAAACTTCTCGATTAAAAAAAACTGCTTGACACGTCAAATTATGTTTATACAGGGTGTTTACGGTTCATCCGTTTATCTTTGAAGTGGTGATACTAGAAGTGAAAATAATTAGAATGACAAAAAATCATCTTGGTAAAATTTTCTTTATAAGAGAGTTACAGCTCTTTGAAGATGCTGCCAAAAAGTATGTTTTTACGCTCCTATTTCCAAACGGTTTATATTACACTTTTCAAATTTGTTACAGATCTTTATAAACTTTAGATCTATTATTACCATTTTCTTGAGAATTTTTGGTAGCCTCTAAAGGGTAATTTTGAATTGGGTTAAATATCAAAGCTTTATTCTTTTAAAATAATATTCTTTACTTTATTTTAGACAAAAAATGTCCTCTTAGTCTAACTCGCTAGAATGCACCGTTTACTCAAAAAACGCATTAAAATTTTGCCTCGCGGACAACCGAAACGATAATCGGAATACATTGCTTAGCAACATGCAGCAAACTAGCATAAAACACACGTTGCTAAGCTCGGCATTTCCGGGGACGCTAGCAAAACGCATCTTAAATGCGTTTTTTGGGTATAGCGAGTTAGAATAAGATGATGTTTTTTGTCTGAAATAAAGTAAAGAATATTATTTTAAATGAATAAAGCTTGGATATTTAAACCTTGCAAAGTTTAGACAATGTTTATCTTCAACCCTATTCAAAATTACCCTTTCAAGGCTACCAACAAATCTCAAAAAATGATAATAATAAATCTAAAGTTTATAAAGATCTGTACCAAATTAGAAAAGTGTATTGTAAACCATTTGGAAATAGTAGCGTAAAAACACACTTTTTGGCAGCATCTTCAAAAGGCTATAACTCTCTTATAAAGAAAGTTTTACTAAGATGATTTTTTGTCATCCTACTTATTTGCACCTCTAGAATCACCTCTTCAAAGATTAACGGGTGAAGCGTAAACACCCTGTATTTGTGCACATTTGATGTCATTACAATTTTTCTAAACGAAGGTGATTTTTTGTCACTTTAAATTTAAGTAACATCATCGCCAGACACCCCAGTGACTTCATTACATTTTTCAAAGGAAACCCATAACTCTTAAGTCCAGAAATTGAAAGGACGTCTAATCCTGTTAATCCACACAAAATTTTATGAACTTATTTCTAACTTATAAATATATTACTAAATATTTACATTTTTTTGGTGCTAAAAGTTTGAATAAAATATTAGTTTTTTTTTAAATCTAAATATCCAATAATTGAAGATGAAACTTTTACCAAAAATATCCACGATAGACAAGCTTTCATATATTTTTTTCCAACAATGGGTTGTTTATGTTTTCCAGTATAAACTAACTAAGTGGTTCTGGGTATCTAAGTTTTGTCCAATCTTTTAGCGTTTTTTCATCAAACCTCTATAAATTTTAAACTATCAAGTGATTTCCGAAAATTAAATACTTCCATTGACAGTTAACCAACATTTTTGGGGACCGGGTGAGAGGGACAAAAAAAATAACTTTCTAAAAATTACGTGCAGCATAAATCCTTACACAACATTTTGAAGATGTTTTGAGAATAATTTAATAACTATTTTTGCTGACCTTTATTCGGCATATGATATGATTAATCATGCTATTTTCGTGTCTAAAATTTATAAATTGACAAAAGCTTTTAAACTAATTCAAATTATACGTAATCTATTAGAAAACAGACGTTTTCGAGTAGAATTAGGTGGTAAACAAAATAGATGGAGAAATCAGAAGAAATGATCAACCTATTTTTGAAACACCAATGGGGTGATTCTGAACAAAAATGTTACCCGTAACAGCGATGTTAAATTTGACAGTCACCCTGATGTCAAAAAAAACGCAATTTTGTAAACTTTACTGCAACTTAACGGTTATTTAAAATAAAATTTTCGTGTTAAAATAACATACAGCAAAGTAATAATAATACATTAATGTATAATTGATCAAAATAATACATTATATAAATGTACAATGCATTTTAATACCGAAAATGTTATTTTATATTGTCGTTAAGTTACACTAAAGTTTACAGAATAGCGTTTTTTTGACATCGGGGTGACTGTCAAATTTAACATCGCTGTTACGGCTAACATTTTTTGTTCAGAATTACCCCATAAACTTCATATTTTGCTGACGATTGATGTATAATTACACAAAGCAAGAATTTACTTACTATTCAAAATACTAATCTTCTTTGCTTACAAATATGTCTAAGTACTATGAATGAATTCGTTCAAATCGTTCTAAAACAATATCAAGTCTTTTTTCATTTAAATAGTAAAAAGGCAAATTTCAAATTAAATATTTCTTTAGATGGTGAAAATGTAGAATTTTGCAATTCTCCTACATACTTAGAAATTACAATACATTAAAAATTTAAAAAATAAAATTTCAACTAGAAATATTCCTCTAGAAAATTTTACTTATACCAAATGGGTTGCAACTTATTCTGCTCTAGCTTTAATGTTCTCCAATCTCCAAAGCTGAATATATTGCTCCAGTGTGGTAACGTTTAAGTCATGCGAAATGTCTGCATCCAATTCTAAATCAGACATGTCATATTATAACTGGTTGTCTTAAACTCATTCCTATTGGATTCCTCAATATTTTAAGTGGAATAGCTCCTTCGAATATTGGGAGTTCTATTGCACTGATTATAGACACCCCTTATTTGGTATCATTTCAACAAGATCTAGACTTTCCGCAAATGAATGTGTTTCTTTATGGTCATCTACTTTATAATATATAATATGTATATCTATATTATGTACTATTATTATACTATTACCAATTGAGTTTAGAAATGAAAAAAGCGTAATAGATTACCTAGAGGTAGTGCATTCATTTGCTGAAATATTATTAAAAATATAAAAGGAATCCTTAATATTTTGATATTGCAATATAAAAACTAAACTGCCATGTTCAAGTGTTAATAGAAAGAAGTGAATGCTATTTGAATATTGTGGTGCACATCGAAACTACTCATTACACCTGCTGCTGATGGAAACGGCTCCAAATAGTTTAATAATTATGCATAAAATTATTATTTATATGTGAAAGGTCCATTTAAAAGTTCCACGTACTTGCGTGACCTTTGTATAAAAATAGTAGACAGAAAAGTGCTCTTCTGTAAAAGCATCTTTATCGCTGTTTATCTTCAGCAGGTACGTGCGTATCTAACACCAGTCAACTCATAAATTAACCATTGCGAGCGTTCATTTTAAATCCCGTTTTTTAATCGCGTTAATAAAGCATATAATCGGCAGAGATATTCCAAACGTAAATTTTATTATATTGTAAATGGTAATCGTGAGAGCATGTGTTAGCAAACCATTCGGAATTCCATTTCAGAAAATACTTAAAATGTTGATTAGATTTTTGTTATGTGGTGTATATGGTGTATACCTGCTTACGGGGGGTCTTACACGACTTCCACTCGATTGTTTCTATACACACGGTTTTTTTAGAATTTATCTTTCAAAATCCTTTTAATTTCTTGAGATTTTAAGAAGTGTCTATCTATCATCTACAATTCACATTTTAAAATATATATTGATGAAATCATAATGAAACAAAAACTCAAGTTTGTTCCGTTTCCAAAAGTTTGGGCCAAAATTCAAAGATTTGGGTGTTCCAGCATTTTGAAATAAATATCATTGTGTTTCGACGTACCACATTTTATGTTCATCCATGTACTCTATTTTTTCATGAAGTTTTTTTCCTATTTAAGAAATAACTTGGGGATAAATTTGTACAAGGTTAGTCATTACCAACTGATAATATAATATGTAGAAACTTCTTTTGTTGACCCTGTATGAAAAATACCTCTTATAAAAAGAATGCTATGAAGGTAATTGGAGTTTGAACCGTGGGATATAAAGATACGAGGTGACATAAGGGGACATGTTCGGCGAGACATCCAAACCAACATAGCAGTAGGCATGTCAACGTTCCGTCGGGATGGTAATGATACTGATTGTTCATTTCCATCCGTTATAGGTTGTAGTTGGGTGCATAATTTTTACTAACTGACCGGCTCCATCAATCACTAACCTTATTTGACAAGTCTTCTCAATGATGACGACAACTCAGTGTTGGTTTAGCAGGTTTCGCCAGAAATAGCACATATTTTAAAATTTTCTAAAGGACATTAAATTCTAAGTAAATAAATAATGTGTAAAGTACAATAAGTTACTCCTACTTAATAACACAATTAATAAATTAAATCTTTATTTTCATTTAAAAAAAAATTGTATTCTTAAAAGCAAGTGTAATATTTCTTAACGCAATATAAGCGGGTTAACAAATAATTTATAGCTTCACTGGGAAAATGTTAATAATTGTAAATATTAATTTTAAACGCGATATCGCTGCCGGGATCTGTAAACTTCACCATTCCATTGTAGACCTTACAAAGATGAATGGTCTGTGTCACCTTCTTACACGACATCTTTATTTCTAGTTACGTGAATCTATTTTCATGGAGGTTTTGTATTTCCTAAGCAAGACAAAATAATTACCTAACATTAATCATTATTAATTCAGACATTATAAAATTTTCAAATTTTAAGAAAAAAGAATGACTATCCAATATTATACAAAAAATATTTCTTTATTTTTATATAAATCGTTTTAATATCCACTTAATTTAGCTACAATGATTATTATTAATTATAACTTGGTCACCTGTATTATAATTGCAAATGTTTAAAAAAATATTAGAAATGTATAAATGATAAAGCATTTAATAAAAATATTTAATTAACAAAACAAGTTACAAATTATTTTAATAAACAACTGCTACAATTTCCTTCGTTAAAATATTTATGCACGTCGCACACTTCTTCAACACCTGTAAATGGTCAGAAAGTAAGATAAATTTAAAAATATTTTACACATGCTACTTTTTTCATTTAATCCCAAGAAAATATTTTCCCGCATCTTTGTGTAATTGTAGTCTTTTAGACAGAAGTAAGTACTATCGCTGCACAATTAATGTAAATTAAATTTACCCTGATAATTATTCTAAAATAAAATTTACATGTATATTAAATACGTGCAATTTGTAGGAATAAAATCATGTAAATTATTTTAACCTTATAATACATATTATACAATTTACTTTGAGTAAAATAACATTATTACAGTAATAATTGAAGTAATCTTTATAATTCTATATTATACATATTATAAAAGTATTATAAAAATGCGGCATGAATTCAATCATTTAAATTTCAAATGACAAAAGGTAAAAGATAGAAACTATTTTTTAATGAGTATTAAAATTCAAAACCTTTGTCAGCTGCATTTAATTTTCCTGTTCACATCCAGTTTCTATTTTAGAATCGTTGAATATTATCTTTATCTTAAATGCCGTAAATTACACTTTTATACAAAATTTATTCAATCAGCAACATGCAGATACACGGTGTAATGTAAAAGTTATTTAAAAAAATATAGGGGTAATATTTATGCAAGCACATTTAAGTTTTAAGAGTCAACGCAACAGAAAAACCCAGTTATAATTCTGACCATTTTGTTAATTGTAAATTCGTATTTTGTTGTGACTAGGTAGATAGGAATACAGGGTGTACAAAAAGTTTGGCAACGAAAAAAATGTTTCAAATAAATGTTGTACGATTCTTAGTGACAGCAAGATGAAGGTCAGGCGATAATCACTAGTCAAATTACTTCAATAATATTATATCGAACTCTGAAATCCCCCGAAAAAGTTCTTGGGATATAATAAACAGTGCCTCCAATAAAACACAGCAGTCTGATAATATAAAACTCAACTACAATAATGAGATAATCCAGGAACCTAAAATGGTCGCGATTACTGTATCCGAGTATTCTAATGAAATTATCAAACAAACAAAATCTAACATCGACAAAAGTTTTGAAGATATACAAGTAGATATATGTAATCTTCATAGTATTTATCTATCAAATTATTTATCTGATATATGATAATATGTATGATGTTAAAACTAAAAAATAAAAATACCTATGGACCAGATGGAATTAGCTGAAAGATTCTCAATGCCTCATAAGCCTTTAGTCTACCTGATTAATTTATCCTTCGAAGAGGGAATATTTCCCAACGCTCAAAAATGTTCTTCAGTAAAGCCAATTTTTAAAAGAGAAAATTCTAAGGACAACTATCGCCCAATTTCTTGTTCTGTTCAAAAGCAAAGGTTTTTGAATATGCCATTTTAGATAAATCGGAAAGTTTTATTGAGAAATGCAGCAACTGCAACATGGTTATAGAGCTAAAATGTAAACTCAAACAGTTCTTATTAGTTTTTATGAAGAAGTTATCAGAAATGTAGATAATGGACAATTTCCTATCGGGATCTGCTGTGATCTGATTAGGGCATTTGATTATGTCTTGAAAAGCTCCACGACTATGGCATTAGTAGAAATGCTGCAAATTTATTCCAGTCCTATTTAGCGCATAAAACTCAGTTTATTCAGGTAAGTCACTTCGGCAAAAAAGGAAAGGTACATATTAAGTCAGCTGGTGTACCACAAGGTTCAAATCTAGGCCCTATTCTATTTACATTATACATCAATAACCTTGTACTTTATCTTCAGAATTACTCTATGACAATATATGCTGACGATACGTCTGTATTAATTTCGTCTGCACCAATACCTCAATCTGAAATAGAATGTAATTTACTAAAAAACGTACATCGTTGGTTCTCGATTAACGAATTATACCTCAACTCAACCAAAATAAAAGCATTACTTTTTCACATCACTAGAAGAACTATTACCCAAATACCTTTCCCCCCAACAGGAAATCAGCCGGTTAACTTTTCTGAATCCCTAAAATTTTTAGGATTAATACCTTCAATTGAGAGGATCACACCTATATTTCTAGACTTCACTCTATTTTCTAGAAATTTCGTGTTATAAAAACTGTTTGTATTTGGAATTTCCAGGGAAAATATGTTTATCCAGATTGGTTTATGGCATACTCTTGCAGGGCTATACACCAAATCTGGAAGCAGTCTTATTAGTACAGAAGCGCTTTATGTAGATCTTCTTCTTTTGATGATTTAAGGAGATCTAAGCTTCTATGTATTAGAAGTGGGGATCAAAGGAACTTTCTGTAGTATAGTTATATCCTACATACAGGGTGTATCTAAATATGTGGGTCAAAATTGATCATACTTTTGTTTGTAATTAATTTCAGTGATCTTTTATTAAAAGTGAATATTCCACTTCGACATTACCTAGGAATCTTCTTAGTATGGCCTCCATGACAACTATCTATACATGCCTTTCTTTGTATCTTTAAAGGCATTTTTCCCTTGAACGTGCTGTTTAATGCGTCATTCTATCGGATTTGTATAATCGTAACTTTTTTGTGTAATTTTGATTCAAGAATACTATTTTGGACAAACATCTCTTAAACTACCACCTAAAATGTTCTAAAGTGATCAAACACCTCTTTTTTGTCAACACCTTTGAGGAACTGCAGCTTCCTTAGGAAACGAAATCCTATGTATGTTTATAGGAACTTTTTCATTATTTTGATATGCTTTACCCACTAGTACATTTTGTCCTATACATATATTATCATACATTCTGTATTTACTAATTACACCTTTAAAATTTAATTATGTTTTAATTATATGCATTCTATAAGTTAAACTCTACACTATATTTCTTAATCTTATTGTTTTTCAGGAAAACGGAATTTACTGTTTATAGAATTTTTTACTTTTACAATTACATGTATAAATGTGAACAATTTAGTGCTTGATGATTTGAATAAGTGTTAAATAAATAATATAAAGAAAAATTTCTTCACATTGTTTATTTAATTACATGAATATTTCAACTTATTGCTATCAAGAAACATTAGTTACTGCCTTAATACAAATTGAGGTCGTTTATAAAAATTTCTTAAAAAGTTAAATAAATTAGTTAAATTCCTAAGTATTGTTTCTAGAAGGATAATACTTTCTCGTCCTGCAGCATTCCGGCAGGTCAGCGAAGCGATTTAGAGTTATCTTCTTTTAATACGAAAGACGCGCGTTTTCCCTTTCAACCTGTTAGTCGCGAGCTTATCTTCAAGGTGCTTAAGATTTAATGAATTCAAAATAGACACTGTGTTATTTCCAGTAAAATGTATTTCAGTAAATTGATACTTAATTCCCTCATCTCCATTGATGGAAGGCAAAAGACAACCGATGTTGCAATGGTGAAATGCAATGCCCAAATAAAAATTAAATGCTGGCACATTAGAGAAGAGACGATGATATGTTCCCCGATAAGATTTCTGTCAACTCTGGTTTGGATTACTTTATTACCACCAAATAACGCAGCATGCAATGCGTTGTAAATTGTTAGATTTGATAAAAAATGAACATCTTGGAACTTTATAAAAAAATTGAAACACGGTACTAATTAGGAGGAGCTCATTAATTTATTACCAACTTGTAATATTTATCAAGGTATGGAATTAATTAAGGTACCAGACCATTATTTTTTTAATAAATAATTTAAAAAGATATTTTATGGTAGTTACTATTATACCAGCTTTGGCCTACTTTAAAAACAATATTTCATGCAAAACTATTCAGACTTTTAAAGACACTGATTTATGCCTACGACTTATTGAAATAGTGAATAGTAAAATCGTACAAAAATCTAAAGAACCACATCATGAATTAAAATGAAAGCATATTTATTTCGACTCATAAAAGGGAAGTAGACACATATTTCATGATTATAAATATTAAATATTAACTAGACTAGGTATTTATGATATCATCAAAAGTATTTGGTCATGTTAACAAAATACTACTAAATTGTGATATTTACGTAATATAATTGAATATAATCGAATTACCTAATGTAAGAATTATTAGGTGATACAATACAGAGTACTGGAAAATACAGGTTATTTTATAAATGACCTAAAAAGCTAACGAATCAACTTGATAGAAAATTTTTAATTATTATTTTAATAAATTAGGTGTATTCAGAAATATATGATTCATTACTTAAAAGATATTTTGTTTAAAAAATGACAGATATCTGGTTTTGTAGCTGAGACTTGGAAATGGATTTTCTTCTGTTCATTTAAAGTCGTTTCTGAAGCAGTAAACTTTATTTTGTTGGGCTTAAGATTTCTGCCCACTTTTATCTGTTGTAAATTAATTTCAGTAATCTCTTTTCAAATCTTCCAGATGATCTTTCAATAGTAGTATTTTTCGAATAATACAATCTGACAAGAATAGAAGCACTGGCGGTTTTTGAGAAAACTATTTCTTTGACAACTGAAATACCATGAGCCAAGATTCTTAAGAACGCTTTGAACCTCACCTTTCCAGTCAAAGACTGAGCTGACTACTAGTCAGTCCCCATCTTCAACACTGTTGAATAATCTTTAATAATATCAATGTAAGTTTCTGGGTCAATTATAGTGGTACACTTTTCCACCTTTTTCTCAATTTGATCATAGACTCGGACAGGGAAAGAAACGAATGACCAACAATTAAAAATATAATTTCTAGACGTTTCATTTAAGGTGGAGAAAAACCACTGGATACCAAAAGTATTAGCTCTACCTCTTCAAGAAAACTGAAATTTTGTACTGAGTAGAAAACTGCAGAAACAATCTCATTTGAGCTTCTTTGACTCTCTGTCCATATAAATGATTTTACACTCTGAGGATTGAGTTTACTATGAAATTTGTGTACACTCTGTTCGGTAGTTATCCGTGTTTATTCTTTGGAGATTGAAACACAATGATGAAATATTTCTGAAAAAAGCACTGTTTAACTTTAAGGAGTTCTTCCATCCTAGAATTGAACATCTTCCACAATTTGACTATTTCAACTCACAAGGTACGTATCGTCATATAATCGTTTTGTTCCATGCATAATGTGTTTTACAGCAAGTTAAAGATACGATGAAATTCTTTATTGCCTGTCGCTTACCAATTGTTTTATGTTTTATGAGAAATTATGTCGTATCCGCTTCTTTCTGTTGGAAAAACTCCGGTTTTGTGGCAGTCCTTCGTCCTTCTATATTCGCAGAATGTTTTTTGCATGCATAAATAGGTCCTTTTAAAGTTTTAGTGGTATAATTTACAGTGACTGTCAGGTTTAATTTTGCTACGCTGTATTTTTGGGTTTTTTGTTAAACAATGCTTCAACATAAACAAATCGTGGAAGGTTTCAGATTTCCTCATGTAAAAATGTTCATTTAAATTTCTTATATCAGTCATGGTCAATGGGGAACATCGTAGCGTTTTTGTGTTATTTCCACATGTTGGAAATTTAGGTAGGCACTTCTGAGAGTACCTAAAAATAATTTAATATATTAAACTGTTACTAAGCGAATTATTTAATTAAATTAATTGATGAAAAAATTTATGCCCGTTTTCACCGACTTTGCCTCAACAGATACCTAACTAACCATTACCTACATCTAAGCAATACCTAACGCCCAAGTTTTTAAATTTACCATCAAAAGTAGTACCTGGTAAATTCCAGTTGGTCCTCAATATACCGTAATACATCAATTAAAGCAGTTCCGAACAAAATCTACTTCGTCCTACTCCTCAAAATAATTATTTCTTGTACGAACAATTGGATACCCTACAATGTCTGGATTATTAAATCGTTCTAAATTAGCAATAAAATCGATTAATTTCATTACAATTAAAAAGGAAACGAAATTTAATGCTTGAAAAGTTAGCCCGTGATTTGAAATTTAAAGCATTGGATTTCCAGTTGCTAGGTATTTTTTATTAAATACCTAAATTTAGACAATACTGAGGCCTATAAACAATGCCTAGGTAATACTTAACTCCGATAGGCAATGCCTACATTTTAAGTATCGTTGGTGAAAATGGGCATTAGTGTCTGCAGTTACATCTAAAGGTTAGTTTAGGTTAAATTTAACCCTCTAATGCCCAAATTTTTTTCTTTCTAATAAAATTACAGTAGGCTACTTTAAGGTTACTAATACCAAAATTGTATTAAAATTTAACTGAAACTGTACCTGGTAGTCTGAGTACCCAGTATTATTTGTTTTGTAAACAATCGTCTACAGGCAAGGACAGGTATTACGCCAAAATTTCAATAAACCAAATTCTACGTAAGATTTTATATTGCCCGCCCCAAGTCGGTTTTAGGAACTGGAGGGTTAAGATGTTAAAAAATCTTCATTAATTTTTAGTACAGAATATATGACTTAGATACTCATTTTGCTCGAAAATGTGAAATGTCTGCTGTTGCAACATTACCAGAAAAAATTTTTTTGTAGGTGCAAACAACATTTCAACTATATCGTAATGGACAAAGATCAAGTCAGGTGAACGGGTAGGCTATTAAGTTTGCAGTTTGCTGGACTCTTGAATTTTAGTGTAATGAATCTAAAGGTTCAAGATATTCATATAATCAACTTGAAGTAAGAACGAATAAACTATATATTTATATTCCTTTAATCCTTAAAAATCACACGCAGTGCTTTCTTGTTTGTTACAAATAATTAATCATTAAAAAATCTGTGTATGTGTGCGTTTTCAGTGGGTTACCAATAAATAATAAGGCAAGAGATATTTACGACTATTCGATCGCATTATGAGTTGTCGATTATCATGCGAGGCGTGTGTAGTATTTGTGGTCCTGCTGATAATTGATGAGAACTGTGTCGGGTTTGGGAAGCTCACGCACACGCCGGGGTGAGCATTCATCAAACTGCACGTTGTTTATTGGACTGCAGCTCCACTTACAAGACAGCTGGACACGCGCATAACTAAGCAAGCGCCTACGACACTTGTTATATTCAAATTAACTGATTCTTTACACTTGTTACTTCTCTACTGGAAAATTTTCACCCTGTATCGATTAAACGAATGTGATCGTAAAAATATTGGTGGTCTTCAAAGTATTCGATCAGAATTTACAATTTTAGCGCATATTAATTTGTTTGCAAACGAGGAATGTTGTTATCTTATAAAGGTAGACCTAGGCTATGAATATTGATGAATTTAATTAATGTTGTGTTATAAGTTATCTCCAATATTTATTATTAGGGAAAACACGAAAAGGCAAATCTATTCATTTTTAATGAATTATGAATGTTTCAAGTTATTTTTACTTGTAACTGCTTGTAATTTTCCGTTCAATAATTTCTTTTATTTTTGTTAGTGGTAAGGCTTTTCCAATTAATAATCTTTCTTCGAAAAATATATCACAAAAATGTAATTATAAAAATTCACACCTGAGGGTGTAGCATTTTATACAGGGTGTTCCGTTCATAATTCACCAAACGTCGAGTTTAGAAACTAAATCATATTTAATCGACAAAAAACCAAAAAAGTGGGTGCCTAGCCTTTTTAGAGCTATAGATAGTTTTTGAATTGTAGATCACCGATTTTTATTATAAATCACAAAATCCCTAATTACATCTTAACCAATGTGCGTAGGGATGAAAAAAATTATCATTAAATAGCTAATCCAATCCGCTTTCAATAAGAAATAACAGTAATAAAAAACAATTGCTAAAATGTTGAAATAAAAATCAAACTTGTTTTTTTAGTTTTTTTTTTAATTTTCTCCTAATAAAGACCAATTGCGGTTGTATTTTTTTTTTATTTTCTGAAACGTATATTCTCAACAAGCCGGGGAAAATTTTGATATCGTATAGCTCTTTTCCTTCACTTAGTAAAGCTTTCTGAAGTTACTTCTATCAGAAGTAGTCATGATCAGAGTTTGTGAAATAGGCTGTATGGTATATCATAAGGAGTGCACAGTTTGTCAATTAGGTTATAAGGGATACCTGGTGGAATGCCTAATATTTTATAATAGTTTCCCGCCAGTCCACCTGCCGATGATAGCAGATAGCAGGCGCGCACCGAGGGGGTGGTCCCTGGGGTCCGGACCACCCCCAGAAAAAATAAATTTTTTTTTTTTTATTTTCAATAATAAAATATTGCAATTAGGTATCAATTTTTTCATTAATTTACGAAGTAGTAGGGAACCCTAAATAATCTAATACCTACCGTAAAACTAGTTTAATCATATTTTACGCTTTTTAAAAAGTATAACCTGAAAAAATAAATATTGGACCACCCCCAGAAAGATTTTCTGGGTGCGCCACTGGCAGATAGTGTTGAGAATACTTCTTATAAGAGTAACTTCAGACTCTTTTTATGATTTGTTGTAAATGTGAAGAACTTTCAGAAAATTAAAAAAAATACAACCTTAATGTGTCTTATCTTGGAAAAAAATTACAAAAACTGAAAAGAAAATATTTTTTTTCTATTTTCTTAGTGATTTTTTATTCAATATTATATCAACCATTTCTATATTAATGTTATTGCCAATCAAAGGAGGATGGTTTCAGCTTCTAGTGATAATTTTCTTTTCATTATACGTATATTAGTTAAAAAGTATTTAGCTATTTTGCGATTTTTGGCAATAGTTGGTGACCTTAAATTAAAATGCTGTATCTCTATAAACATAAAAGATTGACCCCTACTTTTTTTGTTTTTTGTCGATTAAATTTGGTCTAGTTTCTAACTCTAATGTTTAGTGAACCACGAACAGAACACCCTGTATTATTGATTCTTGATCTAGTAATTAAATACCTAATTAAATCAACTACCAAGGTTTTAAAAGATTGTAAAAAAATTATCGCCTCATACAAGTATTTAAAAAAAAAACATATTTCAATTGGTGTTAATGGACTTTAGAATAAATCTTATTATAGGTAGGTACTAGTAGCTGATACACTTTTTCTAAAAAAATAATTATTCAGTTTTTTTTACTTTATTTTTAGAAAGGGTCGAAATGATATGCACGCGGGTTTTCCGGGGCGCGCGCGTCCTTCTCGCCCAGGTCCCGTCCAAAAAAATGACACAAATTTTGTTGGCGTAATCTAGGTTCAATTTTGAGACTAAAAAACACAAAAGTTGTAGGTTTATTTTATTTTATTTAGAAGTTACTGAACCATATAATTATCAAACTCTAAAGCAGAACAAAACTCTTTAGTATAAAAAAAAAATTGGAGTGTTAGATGCTAAAATGGAATTACCAGTATATGCCAAATTACTAGGTAAATACTAAACTAAATATATTTCTGATAGACATTTAAAACTCTTATACAACGGAACAATTATTACTCAAATCTCAACCCTGTCAAATCTGGTGCACCGCAGGGTAGCGTTGTAGGTCCCTTTATCTCCTTTATACAAGCGGTTTCCAAAAACTGCAGTCACAATACTGCAAAAATTTGGTGATGATGAATTGTTAAAGAAATAAGGTAACAAGGCCAATGAAAGCAAATTCACTCAAGTAACCTTGTGTAGAGGAACATGTCAGCCCCTCAAAATGAACAACTGTAAACTAGTGTAGTCTAAAAATTGACTTGCCTCATTGGTCGGGAATCACATATGTTCTTAGACAACAACTGTTCTACACTGTCAATAATTATAACATTGCCATTCTCCATAGATTTGGCTATGTGACCTATGTAGTTTTCGAACGTGATATCCCACCATCTGCAGAGCAAAATGCCAGATAATATAGTGTGCCGCTTTTCCAGCACGATTTAGCCGATTTAGCCGATTTAGCCGATTTAGCCAATTATATATTTTATAAATCTTACTAAATTGGCCAAGCATGAATGAGGACAGGTTTAGAATCAATGCAGTAACAAACACAAATAAATGTACACAATTTATTAAAAACAAATTTAGGAAATAATCCTATAAATATCAATTAGAAATGTGGAAAATTTATAAATAACAGGGAGTTCCAATCAACTAAATTATTTACAAGTTTTATTAGCCTCTATCCACGAGGACCATATAGTAATATTCTAATGGAATTTTACCAGCTATTATCACAAATAATAAAGGACTAAATAAAAAATAATTAACCCTGACCAACGAGGGTATTAATAACAAATAAATAAACTTGACCAACAAGGCTATTGATAAGAATCTTATAATAGATTTGGGTATATATATTTATAGCGATTTTTACCAACGACGGCATTAATAGCAATATTTAAATTAAAACCCCAACAAGGAGTTTAATGAAGTTTAGATGAACTTTCTGAAATCCTGGACGTAACTCATTCTAACATGGTACTCTCCAAAGGTAGGCCTAAAAAACGGTTCTCCTGGATTACTCAAAAACTATAGTTTTTAACCTTTTACAAGGAATCTAAGAAGCTTAGATAATTATAGGCAATTAGACCAGCGTGAGCCAAAATTGGTTTCCCTGCCTCTAGATGTAGGGTCGCTCAATTAAAAACCTTCGCGGTTTTAAAACAGTATTTTCAAAAGGTGACTAAATCACGAAACTCGTCGCACTTAAGCATCGAACTTACACATTATTAGATTCTAAAGATGAAATTAATAACTATGCGAACAATTGCTTCGCAATCCGCCGGCGTAAGGACATTCTTCCCGAAAAAACTCCATGAAATCCCCCTCCACACAGGAAACCAAGAAAATAAGTTCTCTTTGCAACGTCATCCAATCAGCTGTTTCAACCTCTCTTAAAGAACCATTTGAAAACAACAAAATGACAATTCCAATTGAATTTCCTACAATTATTTCTTCAGTATCAACACTCTGGCAGATTAAGGGCCTCAGTCAGGGATATTCTCCAAAATAATAAGATAATAAATTTGAACAAAAAAATGTCATGCTACAATATGTTTTTTCAATCCTATCCATGTATCATTTTCAACCAGATTTTTATTGCCTAAAGGTAGATTACTGAATAAAGGGAAAAGGGAGTAATAAGAAAGGGAGCACTGGAAAAATTCAGCGTCGGTGTCTTCATTCAGTGTAATAATAGGTTAGAAATCCTATTTATTGGGCGAATATTCTACGTCTATAGTCTATAGTGTATATAGAGCGTCCCAAAAAGTACCGGAAATATTTCAAGGGTGAATTCCATAACTTATTTAGTTAAAAAGTCCATATAAACATATGTCCTTAATGGAACCGTTTACGAGTTATTGATTATTTCATAATTTATGTGACCATATTATGTGACCAAGTTATTCTGAGTATTTTTTATTAGTTTCCATTGGTAAAAATAAAAAAATAGTTATTTATGCACCTAGGTAGTAAAGTGACTGATTTTAATCCCGACGATGTTTTGTTTCCCGAGGCAAAGCCGAGGGAAACAATCAGAGGAGGGATTAAATTCACTTTACTACCTCGGTGCATATAGAATTTTTTAATAGGTAAAAGTTTCCACAATAATTTAATTATATGGCTATCGCTGTGACTAATATCGGTTGTCATCGGACGGCGACGGGTATTTTTATTCGCCCGTCATAATGATGTATACAGCAACTTCCATAAAATATAGATAATTGTAGATTAATATTATAATTATTGTAATTGATTTTATAAATTTAAAACAATAATAATTAACTTAACAATAAATAAAGTAGGTAAGTTTTGATGCAGGAATAAAGTTTACCAAGTTTAAAGGATTTTGCCACATTTACAGATCTAACTAATTGATTGAATCGATTCTGTGTACACTTAAAACACCTTTAAATTTAAAATTTAGTATCAATCTATAAAATAATAAACCGTACATAATACAATCCCCGACCCCAGAATAAAAATCAAGTTCCGTTCCAAATCAAGACAAGACTAGACTGAAGTTTGCAACGATTGTGATTTCGCGACAAATTCAGACAAATTACAAGATTATGACTAATTTTAATTTTTAATGACAAGTTACGTGAGCGGGAGTAAAGTGATGACAAATGACGTGGGCGGGAGTAAAGTAATGACAAGACAGGGAGTAAAGTAAAATTTGACAAGAGACAGGAAATTTGACGTTTTAGTCTCTATCAATAAGGACTAAACTAGCTCATTATATATAATGAGCTAGTTTAGTCCTTATTGATAGAGACTAAAACGTCACATTTCCTGTCTCTTGTCAAATTTTACTTTACTCCCTGTCTTGTCATTACTTTACTCCCTCCCACGTCATTTGTCATCACTTTACTCCCGCTCACGTAACTTGTAATTAAAAATTAAAATTGGTCATAATCTTGTAATTTGTCTGAATTGCCGCGAAATCACAATCGTTGCAAACTTCAGTCTAGTCTAAACACCACCAATATATTGAGTGAATTCTAACCTCTAATAAATTTATTTGGTTTGGTTTGGAACGGAACTTGATTTTTATTCTGGGGTCGGGGATTGTATTATGTACGGTTTATTATTTTATAGATTGATACTAAATTTTAAATTTAAAGGTGTTTTAAGTGTACACAGAATCGATTCAATCAATTAGTTAGATCTGTAAATGTTGCAAAATCTTTTAAACTTGGTAAACTTTATTCCTGCATCAAAACTTACCTACTTTATTTATTGTGAAGTTAATTATTATTTTTTTAAATTTATAAAATCAATTACAATAATTATAATATTAATCTACAATTATCTATATTTTATGAAAGTTGCTGTATAAATCATTATGACGGGCGAATAAAAATACCCGTCGCCGTCCGATGACAACCGATATTAGTCACAGCGATAGCCATATAATTAAATTATTGTAGAAACTTTTACCTATTAAAAAAGTGCAAAAAATTCTATATGCACCGAGGTAGTAAAGTGAATTTAATCCCTCCTCTGATTGTTTCCCTCGGCTTTGCCTCGGGAAACAAAACATCGTCGGGATTAAAATCAGTCACTTTACTACCTAGGTGCATAAATAACTATTACGCACTTTATAACAATACCATACCATTTATGTAGAAAACCAGTCAACTTCATAGATAAGTCAGATAATTATAGTTTATAAAAATCTAAAGCGTGATTTCCTAGACGCCCGCGATAAAATTTTCGTAAGAGATCCTAAGAGAGAATAAAAAATACATTCCGCTTTTTTGAAGCTTCATTGTAAATTATCAGCCAATCACTGATAATTAATGCGGACCGCTAGACGACGTGCGAGTTTGTAAAGGAAAATCGTAATAAAACATGAAATCAAAGATTACAGGCGCGACGATATCTCTAATTTCATCTGTCAGATTTTCATTTTATTTCTGATGTATAGCTAAATTAATCAGGCCTCCACCTCTATAAAACTTATTATATTTTGCAACTTTACGGAGAAATAATTGGAAGGATCCAAAGCTAAAGCATTTGAAAGTTTTTCGTAGACAACAGTTTTACCGAAAAAAACATTTTCATCGACACGATCGTCTTATAATTTTAATGACTGACTCATATTACTTGTTATTTAGGAGTTTGTAAATAATTAAATAATACACTTATTAATTTAAAATACTATTCTCAAAACTCAAATAAAAAAGATTTTCTTCAGAAAAAGTATAGTATCGATGAAATAGCAGAATGTCGATGACGCGATAAGGTCGATGGAACGAAAGGATTTGAAGATGAAAGGGTGGTGTAGATGAAACGTCTTTGTTGATTAAAAGGTCTGTCGATGAAATCGTAGCACGGCAAAAATTTGTAATTAGTATTTTATAATAGGTATCTAATTATTTTATTAGAAAAAATAACTTTTCTGTATAATTTTTTAAGGAAGCATTTTTATTTAAATCTTGATTAGTATTACAACCCCCTTCCTCCTACCACTAATTAGGTACTGATATTCAGAAAACCAGTTAATTTTTGCATTTAAGTGATTTGAGATTAATGTTAATATTATTTGTTGCAAAATAGGACCACCCAGTTCCTCCAGCTTGTAGATATTAGTTAAATGACCTAATAACAATTAAAGTATAAAAAAATGATTCTAAAACAGAGAACACGGCGCTATGATCTCATTAGATAAAAAGCCTATATTTATGTAAATGTGATGGTCCAGCGCCTTTTCGACGACGTGACGCTCGTATATGTTAAGTCAGTAAAACTACAAGGTAGTTGTTTTAATTTAATAATAGTTTTTGTAAGGTCTTTTTATCACCCAAAATAAAAAGTTACAAGATACAGAAGCCAGTTTTATGCGCACTTAAATTTAAATAGGTACGCCAAGATTGCTATTATAAGTAAACATTTTTATTTTTTAATTGCGGTAAGCATTTTAGATGTATTATATATTGCCCCATATTATTATTAATTGGTCATAAAAATAAAAGGTTTTTAAGTAATTATTATAATTTCATTAATTGAATAGATTTCTTTGTAATAAACTTTAAGAAAGATTCTTTCAAGTATGTCGCAACATTTTTAATAATATTAAATTTGTTTTAGTTTAATTGAAACATTTTTCTAAAGTACGCTTCATTTCAAAAATAAATGGGCGTTGCCGAACTTTTTGTACACCTTGTATACAAGTAATACTTGGTTGGAAAAACATTTTATAATATAAAATAATCAAAAATTAAATTGATCTTAAAGATTTGGTAACGTGACCTACTTTTCAGGTAAATGATTTTGAAATATTAAAATTAACTGATATTTTTGTCAGGAATGACATAATCAAATTTGGACGTTTCCCTTTTCTGTAGCTAAAAATAGCAAAGATTGTTATGTATAACAATTAAAAAAATGTGCTTTTGTTTGTGAAATGGACTAAACAAATAAGTTGTTATCTTTGTTCCATCTGCATATACATTATAACACAAAAGTACCGTTTGATCGAGCATTCCGCGTTACTTTGAAGTGCTACATACCGCCATCCTCCAGATACTTAATGTTCCATTTTCCATTCAATAAATGCGTGAAAACTGGTCCTTGCGCCGAAGATAAATAATTCCGCTCGCGGGGAACAATGCCAACCATTGACGAACGGTTCTATCAGAACCGCATCTTTATGTGTATCAGGGCAATAACTTTACGCAACTCACGTTCCATAAAATGATTGCACTTTTTACGTGATCGAAACAGCAATTTTCTTGTATTGGAGCAACAAAAAAACGGATCGCAGGAATTGTTGACTGATTTTTTAGATCTTTCACTTTTTAGACCGTGAGGTAGAAGAAACTGGTGACGGGTGGCGAGTTATGAGGCTCCTCAAACAATCGACATTCAAGACATATATTTCCTACTACTACCTCATTCATCAAATTCGACAGTCAACGCCGCCTTAAATATTAAGTTTCGTGTTGCATTTACAAATCTTTCTTATCAAGAAGCAGGAGATATAATCGTAAAACTACAATGATTTTATTATTATCTGATTTATATAACGGACTAACGGTAATTCTACAAGATTTTTTTGTTATTGGGTTTTGTTTTCATGGAATTAAAAAATCTTTTCTTCTTACTACTTTTTCACCACTATTATTTATTTCAGAGAAACCATAGGATTGCCATTCGTGGATAGAATAAAGACATAAACTACTTGAAACTATTTAGAAACCTATTTGTGAGCATTATTATCGTTAAATTGTATCCACAATGGTAACATAAATTTTATAAATTGCATTATTGTTTTCTGATAAGAAACATCATTAAAAGATTAATTAAGGTTGGTTGATATTTAATAGGTAATTTATTGGTTGCGTTTAAGAATTTAAAAAATGACAAGTGTTTATATCGGATTTGCTGATTGAAGAGCTTGCGCCAAACAGAAGCCTTGGTGTTCGTTCCGCGTGAGGTAACAGTTTAAAGCTGCCAACCGAACAAAAGGGGAATTGCGATTGTTGTGAAAAACGGCGAAACGAAGACGGCGCCGCCTACAGCGTCGAATTGGGGCGCCGGATTCGGACAATACACGCAGACAACTGCATTGTTATATTAGGCGCAGTCGCAGCAGGAACAATAGTCTCACTAACAACAGCAGGCGGAGCTTCCTGCAAAACGGTATTGTTCATTTGCTTAATTTTCCACAGGGTGGGATAAGTGCCAGTTATCCAATAAAGAACACAATACATTCAACCACTGCACTAATGTTCAGGAATTTACTTTGGGATTGGCTTTTCTCCCAAAAAAACATTTCATTTAACTTCTTTATCATAAATGTCACAATTTGTATTTTATATTAAAACCTATTTAGTACACTTATGAGTAAGATCGCCAGCTGTTGTTGCTGTTTTGATAACCAAAATTTTACATTTATATACAATGGGGAACATAAATAACAATGAAAAGCTAAGATGAAGTGGGGTAAGATCGTAAACGATCTATATTTATTCCAATAAAATTGCTTATATGCTGAAACATGCATTAGGTTGATATGAAACTATTTCTTCCTTCAAGTATGACAAGTTATATCTTATGTTGAGTCAAACATATTATATATTCATCCAACTATTAATTAAATATGTATAATGATCATTCAATTTTATCTATAATCTTCGTCATTCCAGAATCCTTACATACCACATCCTGATCATCAGCAAAATCAACCGATTCCTATCCCATGGTAAATTCAACCTCAATATGTCATCATAATAAATATTCCATAACAATGGTTCTTAGACTCATCCGTTAGGTAACCTAACCTAATTAAATAGTATTAACTATACTTATACTAGACTAATAGGCAGATTCTGGTCAAAATTAAAGACCTTTAATTAGAAGCAAATAATGTAACCATGGAAATTGTCCATTACAACCCATATAACAAATTTAAATTTAAAGGCATTTAAACTTAAATGCGTTGACCAGAATCTGGATATAAAAATACAGGGGTTCAAATCCTAATTTAGTAAAAACCGGTCTGCAGTTACCCCACTACAGCTTATAACTTTCTATTGAATATTGTTTCATCCACATAAACATTTTATTGAAACCAATGTCATCGACAATACCATTTCTTCGACGATTCGAAAGTCTTTTCATGGGGTACAACTTTATCCATACAGAATTTCTTACAAAGTAACTAGCTTTGGTATTTAAAATGTTCCGGATGATAAAAACTAATTATGATAAAACCTGCGTATTGACGAAATACTTCTTTGCGAATGAAACAAACGTGTCAATTAAAAATTGAAACGCATTTTCGAAGAAAATGGTTCGTACTTTGTAGATGAAAATGTAGTGTCGATAAAACGTCCTTGGTGAAGAAAGATCCTGTTGAAGGCTTACCTCAGTTGTCTTAATTTAACCGTTCTTCTTGAAAAAATATGTTGAAGATAAGGTTGTGTCATTGAAAGAGTTTTTGATGAAAAGTTACTTTTAATAAATCGTCAATTTCTATGAAATTTGGTATTGTTGAAACATTCTTGTCGATGAAATGATTCATCCATAAATATCTATGAAAAATGAAAGAATAATTTTGATAAAACTTCCTTGTGGATGAAAACCATCATACACCATCCACCATCCACCATCAAATTAACTTTCTGTTTCAAAAAATTAGAGAAAAGCAGGAAGCCGTTTTAAAAACCTTAGTATAGACTATGGTTTTTAGTATAAACTAAGGTTTTTAAAACGTAAGTGAATATAAAAGAATACAAGCTGATTATTGATGATAAAGTTTGAAACAAAATTCGTTAATACAGCATTTATATTTTTTGAAAAAAAACACTCGGACAGGTCAATTTTAGTTTTTAAAATACCATCTTTCCAAACTTTATCATCACACTTTATATCTAATTGCCTTAATTTCCCAGCTTCTTTTTGAGATTTGTTAAAATTACTGGCAATAACATCTAACATTGATAATTTAACTTTGAGACAAAAGTGGGGCTAAAATTTCTGTTTCACATGATGGGTTTTCCGTTGCGTAGGTAAATTTTAAAATGCTAATGAAAAATAAGAACTAGAAACACAAAATTGGAGATTGGTGCAAAACCAGCCAAGTCTTTTTTTTAAATTAACTCTTTCTGAAAAAGCGATATTTTGAATATCACCTATCTAGTTTATAGGTTTTATGAACTTAGTCGAGGAAGTACTGGGTGGAAAAAAATCGAACAATTCTTGAACTTGTCAGAGTTTTGCACATAATTATTTATTGTTTTGAATTATTATTTTGGCTTAATGGTAAGATTAACCGAGTGCGGAAGTATTATATTTTGTGTGGATTTTGCTTTTTTCGATGCCGTGTAATATGAAGTTTTGTTATTTTGAGTTTTGAGCAGTGCAACAATGGTTCCTAACGAAAAAAAGCCGTATCAGTCGTCTAGAAGTAAATATGTGATACATGATGATGATCAATCTAGTATCACTCTTTTAATTCATAAAGTTTATGTAGAAATTAAAAAAACAGTTAACCAAAAACAAAAACGTGATGAAGCAAAATGTAATCCTTCTTTGAAAAATAGATAGAAAGAGAGAAACGAATCTAAAAAACTGTACGTAACACATAAAAATCATACTACAGAAGTATGGATACCAGTATAAAGATCAACGATATTGCAAAAAATATTTGGAGAAGCAAAAACTAACGAAAAATAGAGTCAATAGGAGATTGATGTATAAGATGAAGTATATGGATCTGTTTTCTTGTTAATATTTTTTTTTTGATTATCCTAAGAAGCGAAAATGGATGCTTATAAACATTTCAATTGAAAATGCGGTCGTAAAAGAAACCCTACCGCAGAGTTTTCCTTTGAAAATTATGTATTTATAATATTCAAAACAAACAAATATCATTTTATTTAGATAATGCAAAATTAAATTTATATGTGCAGTTACTTTTAATAGGAACAAAACGATTTTTTGATGTGATTGGTTCGTTTTATGGTCTCGTATACCTGAATGATTCCCTGCAACAACTACGTCAGATCATGATCTAAAAATACTTACTCGCAAACATTATTTCCATTTTAGCTTGGATTGAATATTAAAAAAACAATTTCGCTCTTGTTTAACATCATCACTACTTTAATTGGCCAATAATAATATCAATTTACTACACCAATTTACAGTTACGATCTTGGATACTGCAACAATTGTGGTCTTAATAAGACTGTTAAAGGCAACAAATGCATTCATACATTTTAAATTTCATTCGTGATATATTTAGGTTAAATATACTTTTATTTCACGTTTATTATTTACCTTTACTTAATTATTAATAATTTCATAACAATGAAACCACTGTGTAATTTCCCAACGTTATTTATGATTCGCTCATTTACTAAAACGCATTATCCTTATATACTTAGGAAACATAAATCAAAATGGCTAATAAAAAACAATATGTGTGTTATTATAATACAAGCTCAAATTGGTTTTCTAATTAATATTTTGGATGCTACACAGCTACATACAAACAACTGGACTTAAAGGCTTCATAAACAATGGTCTCGCTTCACAGCGTGAAAGTGGCACGTCGTTAATGAAAGCACTAAATCTTTTAGGATATCCTTTTTTGTGCCAGCCACCAAAATCCTGCGCGTATCTGTTATTGTTACGCTTTGTATTGTTATTGTTGGAATGTCAGACTTGGAACGTCGAATGGACCAACAACCAAAAGTAACGTAATGAATGTATATAATTGATGGTACACTTATATTATTATATTAAGATGTTTATTTGATGTGACTAGAGAAAGCTCCTAATAAATAAAACAACTAACAAAACTTATGTCAAAAACATATTTTTAGTAAATATGAAAATTTTCATAAAATCAAAATTTAAATACAAGCTAAAATAATTCGGGGTTGACACGATGATTTGACTACTGCTAATTAGATACAGAGAAAACTTCAAGTTACCTTCTTAAATTTAACCTTATTATGACTGGAAAATATCTAAAAATTATGCCCGGGACATTACAAAACTATCGATTTCTTAGCATTGTACTCATCATCAGGAAGCGCTTAATTTTGAATTTCTCTTGGTATTTGCAGTTTCCAGTAGAGTTTTTTTTAATTGTCATTTTTTGGTACTCAGAAATCTTGTGACTGCCTGAAAGTTTATTTACATTATTTGATTATTTAATTTATTTATTAATTTTTAAAATAAAGGCACTGTCTTAAATCTGGTTTCTTGTACTTTATATTTTTATGCGTTTTGACCTTTATTGCCGCTTAAAATTATTTAGTTGATATCAACTCCGGGTTAGGAGTTAAAATTAGGTAAGGGTTAATTATTTAAATATATGTTCTCCTAAAAACAAAAATCGTGTTGTCCAAGAATTTTTTCTAAAATCGAAGTTAAATACCGAAAAGCGAACTTGTCGAGTTTTCGTTGAACCACCCTGTATGTGTGAGAACCTGTGAAGGAGGCGACTGGTCTAACCGGAAGGACTAATTGATTTAAATTAAAGTGAGTAGGGTTACTAATTTTATGTATTTTTGGTAATGTGTAGAGTGTAATTGGATTAGAGGAGATAAAAAGCAATATGTTGGGTAAAACATTTAATTTCAAAACTTGCTTCAAGCTACAATCTGAAAGTTAATATCTTCAAGCATTTCATAGAAATCTTAATCTAATCGTCTTTGTGTAGTAGTAACTACTATATTGCCTTTATCTGCTGTGCCAATGCTTATAGCAAGGCCGGATTAACGTATAGACAAAATAGACATATGTCTTGGGCCCGCATATTGAAGAAGGCCCGGTAATCCGGCCCTGGCTTATAGCTTTGAAGGATGTAATGCAAAATTATCCTTGACCAGGATTCATTCAAACCTTTCGGTATACTAAAATAATCATCTATCATACATACTTCCACATCTGGGACCTTCATGTTTAATGTGATAACCACTATACTATCCAGGACCCATTTTGGAATGTGTTCAATTTTACTTTAAAGTGGATGAATCGATAATGGTTACAATCATCATCCACCAGTCAGGTAATTGAACACCAACAAGAACTGTTAGTGTCTTTCGGAGAAATTGTCCTTGGCCAGGATTCGAACCCGAGGTAGAAGTCTGTTGAAGTCTGTAACGCCTGAAGTAACGAGATCGTTGGATTGTATATTGCATTAATATGGTTATGATTATTGTCTCGCTTCCACTTATGAAATGAACGGTTTTATGTGTAAAAAGACATAAGACTATTAACTGAGATCAACTCGTTGGGGTTATAGACATCCACTTTTGGGAATTCAAATTCTCATGTTTGGTGTGATAACCACTACACCACCCAGGACCCATTTTCGAATTTTGCCGTAAACTTGGAGTAACGATAATGGTTTCTATCATCATCCATCAGTCAGGCAATTGAACACCGACCAAGCACTGTTCGTGTCTTGCAGACAAAGAAATTTTGATAACGTGTGATTCGGAGATCCCAAATCCGTGTATTCCTACTTCCAATTAACATTGTAAATAGCTGAGAAAAGTCTCTTTGACAAATTCTTCACAGGCGCAAAGGCGATAAATACAAATTCATAATCAAAACGCAATACTACATACGTGTTTTTATTTTATTTTTATTTCAAACGGGCAAGCCCAATTACATAATAACAATACATAATTCTGGCCAGTGGGGAATTAGCCCCATGGTTAGTTCGGTGTAAAGTATTATGAACAAAGTAGGGTTTCTGCCTAGTTAATCGAGGAGGAATATGTTTACCAATTTGAGATAACAACTCAGGACAGTGGATTGAGTAATTTATGGAAAAACCGTATGTCGGCAAAAACCCTACGTTCTTCTAGAGAAGCAATGGAAAATATATTTCTAGAATCAGTGATCGAAAAGCTTGCGAAGTTCGTATAAATGTTTGCTTTGAATGCAATATAGTGTAAAAACTTGTTCTGTACCCTCTCAAGTGAGTATATATGTAATGCATAGTATGGCGACCAGATAGTAGAGGCGTATTCCAATATACTACGACACAAGTAAATTGTTTTGATTGCATCAATGTTGGTAAAGTCTCTTGTTAGGCGTTTCAAAAATCCTAACGCTTTAAAAGCCTTGACAGTTATAACACTATAATGCTCAGAAAAAGTAAGTTTTTGGTCTAAAATTATTTGGGGTCCTTTATAGTTCGCACGGACTCCAAAGAGTCTGTTTCAAGTTTATAAACGAATTGAATAGGAGCCTTACTCATACTAAAAGTTATTGATTTGCATTTATCCAAATTTAAATTCATTCTGTTAATACTGCAACAATGGCAAAATGAATCCAAATCGCCCTGAAGTAGGAAACAATCGTGGGAGTTCCTTATTGAGCGATAGATTTTTAAATCATCAGCGAATAGAAGTATGTTCGAATTTTCAAAGCAGTACACAATGTTGTTAATATAAATATTAAATAAAAGTGGACCAAGGTGACTACCCTGGGGAACTTCCGAAGTAACCTCAATTTCAGCCGACAAAAATCCTTTTAACTTAACACTCTGTGTTCTACATTTAAGATAACTTGACAATAGAGAAAGCATTCTTCAATGAAACCCAATAGAACTTAAATCAAAATGGAGTGAGATACCTTATCAAAGGCCTTGGCGAAATCTGTAAAAATGGTAACAGTTTGCCCAACGCTCGCTAGAGAATCCGAAATACTTTGCACAAAGAGAGCCAGATGCTAGATTCGTTTGAGTGGATTTCTCAAGGTAGAAACCGTGCTGTTGATTCACAATTATATCACTGAATAGAGGTGTTATATAATCTACTAAGATACTTTCATAGATTTTAAGAATAGAACTTAAGATGCTGATAGGCCTATATTTGGTAATATCAGCCTTATCACCACTTTTAAAAATTGGCGTTATAAAACTCTTTTTCCAAAGCTTAAGAAATACCCCTGAATTTAAGAAATAATTAAATAGAATTAGTAATGGATAGGCCATAGAAGACGAACAATTTTTCAGGAATATAGGTGGAATTCCATCAGGACCAGAACTAGTTTTAGCTTCAAGTGAGTTAAGCTTGGCGAATATATCATCGATTTCAAAGGAACAAGAACCAACATTAACATTGTTGTTAAATACAAATTTAGGAGCAACGAAAGAATGATCAACTACATACACAGAAGCAAAGAATTCACCAAATAAATTAGAAATCGCTTGACCTCCAACCGCCATGAAATCATTGAGATACATTTCTTCGGGGATAGAATTGTCTTTACGTTGTTCATTAACAAAGTTCCAGAATCCTTTTAAATTAAATTGCAATGAGGCTTCTGTTGAGGCGATAGGCGATATATTCCTTATAGAATTCCTCATTTTGAATGAGGTCTTTTTATCATTCTTCTTTAATGCTTTGAAAAATTTCAACTTTTGGTTTATTTATCGGAGTCCAGATCTTTAAACCCCCTATTAGAAGGGTCACGTTATTGCTAAAACCAACTACTTCCTTGCAGCTAGTTGAACAACCGGATACCCTCCTAGTCCTAACAGTTGGTCAATCGGATATCCACCTGATGGATATTCAGAGATAATTGATCTAATTATTCCTCAAATCTGTTGGATTAAAACTACAAAAGTTGTAAGAATGAAGCAAAATAAAAAATGTAAAGTGTGGGTAAGTGATAAAAATAAGGTGATATGGTTAGTAAAATAAAATGAGGTAAAACTGGTAAGTAATGGTGTAAGGCGCCTACTTCTTTAGAGGAGACTGGTAGTAAAGGAGAGTCGGCACGGCGCGGCGTCCTCGAAGCAAGAGGCAAGAGAATAGCGGATGGGGCACAGGGCAGTTCCGGATCCGGAGCAAGATGTAGGTTCTTATTGTGAAGCTGTGACCCGAGGCCGGCAGGTGCAGCGGGTTTATTGACTCCGGACTTGTTCCCATCGCGCTCAATCAATGGACTCAGGGTGCGGTCACGGGACGAGCTGGAAATTATGGCGCATTTGAAAAATGGAAACGCGTTTGTTACGCGAAGAATGCGGGATGTAAATCAAAACCCGATACAATTTATCTGCTTTATATGGCGAATAGCGACCGACCGGACTGGCGCCTGGCTATCATTGTCCGTTCTACGTGTCGTTGAATGCGTGTGCGTCTATTTTATGTGTTTATGTTCGAGATCACTACAACAACCAAACATATTCTACGGGTACTCTGCTTTTAATCGTTGTGCTTCGCAAGCCAATATAATACCAATGAGCAATTATTGCAAGTGCAGATTTCAGAATTTTTCAGGAATTAATATTTTTTTAAATGTACCATAAAATCTGAATTTTATAATAACCTACCAATTATTGATAATATTATAGCTAATATTAGCTTTATTACCGTTAATTATAATCGTTTCCATAATAGACATTATTTGTGATGAAATTATAGGATTAAGTTCAAATCTAAAGTTTAAAGAAATGAGAAAAATAAAATCTATTAGAAGCAATTAGCATACATTGATTACAATTATTTCGCGGTGTCATGTGCCTAAATTTAGTGGGAATTTCACATATGACGATTGTGGAATGGATGCATTGCATACAGTACTGGGAAAAAGTAGAGCAACTTTTTATACAAAAATAAATAATCTTACTGTACACTTTTTAAACGTAAATTCGCGATAAATTTTTGTATTTTATTAAAGTTTAGACATCGTATTATTTGTATAACCCGAAAATCGTACATAAATAATTTTGTAAGCATCTGCAAATTCAATTGATAATTGATATAACTTTATTGTCTGGAAAAAAGTAGAGTAACTTATTTTTCTTTTACAAATAAATCTTTTAAATAGGCCTTAAATCAAATTAAAATGAAAATGTTTGCTCAGTATTAATTTGTTAATATGGCTCGCGGTTGTCCCTTATCAATAGACTTAAAAAAGAGTGATAAATGACTTTAATAATGGTGTAAAACAATCAGTTATAGCAACAAAATATTCGCTAAACAAATCTGTTGTATCGTTTGTAATTAAAAGTTTTAGAGAAAGGGGTCATCTTCAGCCTATTAAGAAGTCTGGACGGCCAAAAAACTACCCCACGTTTGGATCGTGCAATTTTAAATATCGCCAAAAGCGATCTTTTCTTGTCTTCTGGTCGTATTAGGGCACAAATTGAGGAAACCATGGGAATTTCTGTAACTTCCCGCACAATAAGAAATCGTCTGGTTGAAGGTGAATTGTTTGGAAGCAGACCAGCCAAAAAAACACTTCTTTCAAACAAAAAACGCAAAGCCCGACTAGCATTTGCAACAGAGCATTTGAACTGGACCCTAAATGACTGGAAAACACTAATTTTTAGTGATGAATCAAAGTTTAATTTATTTAGTAGTGGTGGAATTAATTATGTGCGTCGTCCAATGTCCAATAGATAAGAGACTCAACCCAAAGTATACAAGACCAACTGTCAAGGATAGTGGAGGATCTGTGATGGTATGGGGCTGCTTGTCATGATTTGGGATGGGTCCACTTCATCGCATAGATGGAAAAATGGATATATTTGTATACAGGGACACTATGTCAAATATTGTGGTGCCCTATGCAGATGAAAAATGCCTCTACAGCATTTTTTTAACAGGATAACGACCCCAAACACAAATCCAAATTGGTGTGTCAGTGGTTCAGTGATGAAAAGATACGCTTACCACCCTGGCCATCTCAATCTCCCGACCTAAACCCCATTGAGAATCTATGGGATAGTGTTGACCGTTCTATACGGCACAAATCGTATAAAAATTTAACAGATCTCTTTAGTGCTTTAGAAAATGGTTGGGTGGAGATAACACAACTCCAAATTGACCGTTTGCTCGAGTCTATGCCACAAAGATGTCATCAAGTAATTAAAAATAAGGGATACTTTACAAAATATTAGGAGTACCGTATTAATAAATAATAAAGTTGCTCTACTTTTTTCCAACACATATCACATTTTTTTTTATAAAACCTTGATGCATGTTACAATGTCGAAATAAATTGATAATAGTAAATAGCTTTTAGAGTACTTTAATTCAAGCCAATGGATTTTGTTCTGGATTTACTTACTTATTTAAATTTAAATAAAATTATAAGTTGCTCTACTTTTTTCCACTACTGTATGTATAGTATGTGAAATACTGCCTAAACTCAAAATTTTTACAGTTGTAGCACAATTAAACTGAATGCGGGAATTTTTATTAAAATTATAGCAATAATTGCCTTATCATAAATATCAAGAATATATTAGGTATTCCTTAAATAAAATTTTGTGTAGTTTAAAATTATTTCTTGTAGACTTTAAAAGGTGTAAACTTGCTTCTTGTTTCTTATTTAGTAATTCTACTTAAACCCAGCTGAATTATATGAAGTTGTAAGGTCAAGTTATGTGAGCATAGGTCACACATATAATGGATATTGCACATCACCGACTAAATACTATCCACCTCAAAAAATCATATTTCACTTAATTTCAGGATAGACTACCTTAAAGACGATTTTTTTCATTTTTTCGACGTACTCAAAAAATATTGATGAGAATATGTAGTACATGGATATATTTTTTTTGTTTTTGTAAATTCAGTTGTTTCTTTTTAAAAGATCTTTTCAATAACACCGTACTCAACCCATATTCCCATTTAAAATATTAAAAGTTATTTCTGGTTGCGGAAAATAAAAATAATGCCAATAGATTCTTTCTATTCACATTGGTGATATTTTTTTATTCCAGTCACATACGACAAAGCGTTCGAAATGAAAGGTTAAGACAAACGGTCAGAGGCACTCTGTATAATGTATATTGAACATCACGTCGTGAAGTCGGTTAAATACCAAACCATTTTGACTTGTGGATTTGATTTTAATTTCTTCGTCGTATTGAAAAAATAGTTCTTTTTAGTACAAGTGAGTAATTTAAGAGCTAAAATGTTTCTTTCATTAGAAACTGTAGCAAATATCTATTTGTAACTTAAAAAAATTAATTCAAATGATTTAAATTTAACCAGTTATAAATCGAAACTCAGTGAAATTTGTATTTGGGTTGGTATTTTAAGAACCCTGCACCATCAACCATTTTTGAAACCCGTAAATTAAGGATAAGAAAGCTGGAAGTCTCCATAGCAAGATATAATTTTCAAGAGACAATTTTCAAGTCTAATCTTATCTAATTTCGACTTTATTTTGTTCTTCTTGAGAGAAACTTCAACTAAGTAAAATTTCCATTGAAATGTTTTAAATATAACCAAAATTAGATAAAAGTACCGAAACCTGATTAAATTTGCCTTTGGTTTGGCATTTAAACATCCCGGAAAACTATTGTTTTAAAAAGTAAGGAATAAAATGCGCATGAAAAAATTATCGGCATCTTACGACACTATATTATTTGGGGTCATTTAAAAAATGGAATTGGAATTGGAAAATGTATATTTACCACGCGTTTTTTCCACCTAAAATCCCAGGAAAAATAAAAAGAGTTTATTGAAGTTTGCACAAATTTTCTGCTTGTGGCCTATGAGAGGTATTCCAAATACTTGGAAATTTTTGGACTTTTTTCAGTTTTTCACTAATTACCCCTAAACGATGCATTGTTTGAAAAAATATAGACGGCTATAAATTAAAGCATGTAAAATTCTGCGTCGTCTGAGTACCATATATTTGAAATTTCGTTAATTTGTTAGGGAATTATGTGACTTCAAAGAACGACCATTCTAATACATCATAATTATTATGCGTGCTCCCTTCGTCTTCGTTTAAGTTTGGGTCATCATTAATTTCATCTGGAGTATTGGTGCGATACGTTTCTCTGTAACTATAGAATATTGGGAAACATTTGATCCTTTTCTTCCTGCAACCACTAGTATTTTGCACCCCTTCGAACCTTTTGCAGACTGTTTTATTAATCTGTTCCAGAGGGGCTTGGTAGGCTGTTGGTGATAATGGGAACCCATGCTTAGGATCCCCATTAAAAAGTTTTATGAAAAGTGATGGCGGATTCACATTGTTTCGTCCGTAGTGATAGTTTACAATACAGTATCCTAACATATGAAAACTCCACCAATTTAAATATGATATACAATATTTCTGTTCTTAAATCCATCAATTCTAGAACCAACAGTTATTTGGGCGATAGATGTAATTTTGGATTTGACTGTATCATCATGTCAGTTATTATAAGGGACAATAATTGATCTTGGGAACAACCCAAGTGATTCCGGTATGTGCTCTTCAATATGATCCAAAATATTGTTGGATGAAGGCTAGAAGGTAACATTTTAAATTCTTGAACGAACGGTTCATTCGATCTTCAGGAGGTGCCAGGCCCAGAAAACTAGTGCAGCATCAATATAGGACTTCTGTTTGTACATTTTTCTGCATTTTCGTAAACATTTACCGAAGTTTTATTCTTCAACAGAACGTGTTTTCTATCCTATAATTTATCACTAAAGTCAATGAAAGTTAGGATACGCATTTCTGTTACAGTCGTCACCTGCCCTTGTAAACTATTACCACGGAAGAAACGCAGTGAATCCGCCATCACTATTAACGAAAGGTGAAAGATCACTTCAACGTACAGTGCACACTGTAATGCTTGAATAACAGAAACTTGAAAATAAATTGAACTTTTCAATAGGGTTGGAAGGTTACTAGGCATGGGCTCCTCAAGTTACCTCAAATAACCAAACAAACGCAGCAGGAAATGTTTAATAATAGTGCTTGCAAATGTCCGAAGCAGTTTCAAAATGCTTGTGGATGCAGGAAAGAAGGGATGAAATATGCAGAGAAACATTCCGCACCAATACGGCAGGTGAAACTGATAATGAACCAAACTTCAACAATGGCAAAAATATGTTACCACAAATGATGATGAATTAGAAAACCTTCTGGATAACGACGACCTTCAATTGGACTAATTGCTCCAGTCACCTTCTACTTCTTTTAGAACTTAAAGTATTTATTTGTATGTATTTGCATATTTACGTTACAATATGCGTTCTAAATTTTAAATCACTTAATTTACAAACATTGGTTATTAGTTCGCCAACAGGAATGAAAGAGTAAGCAACGTAAATCCAAAACACGTTTTTTGAAAAATCGAAAAATGGGAATAATGGTTGTTCTTTGAACTCGCATATCTTCCCAACGATTTGGTGCAATTTGAAATATATGGTACTCATTCCACATAGAATTTTATATGCTCTTATTTATAACAGAGTAAAATTTTTCTAGAAGTAGAAGCTAGTTGTGAAAAACTGAAAAAAGAGCACCAGCAGAAAATTGGTGCAAACTTCCATAAACTCTTTTTGCAGGACAATGAAGAATGAAGAAATCAAAACCAATTCCAACTTTCCGGGAATTAAGGCTATTAATCCTATGTTGCCTGGTCTATAAAGAAAACATCAGCTTATTTATTTAAAGGTGATAAGTACCCTACATTTCTGTCTAGCAGTTTTTTAGTTTTAAAGTTGTTGGCAAATAACTTATTACTTAAATAAAGACTCACACTTTTTTTGAACTTTACAACATGTAAAATTTATTTTCATGACTAGAGAAAATAGGGAAGTGATCCATGTTTCGTTTTAAAAGGTTCTATCCATAGCTAAAACAAATTGGAAATAAATAAGTTCCAGACGATATTATTTAATTTAAAAATCTACTAAATGTTAAAAGTAAAATGAAACCTTAGAAGGAATATGTTAATTAATTTTAATTGTGTTAGACGTACAATGTAATGTGGCGCATTAAAAGACAAAACTTCCAACGGAGTATGCAGACTGTGGCATTTGATGATTTGATATGTAAGGTATCATTTACGACATCGAAAGGAATTCTTATTTCATAGTGCGTGGCTATAAAAGCAAGTCCTATTAATGAGACATTAAAACTTTCTAAGATTTTTATCTTAAACAAACACGTACATAACTTAAGTGCATTTTCCTTTTGTTTCATCTTTTTAATATAAAAATATTTAATTGTACCTTTTGTTTTAATTACAATAAATATTTATAATTTAAAACATAATGGTTGAAAAATTCATAATGCACCATGCCCATTAATCTCAGTGCGAAGAGAATAGCGTTATATTAAAAGCTGTAATTATTTTTACTCTCATGATATATTAATAATTATATGCCGATAAAAGTTTAATCAGTTTTTATTAATTTATTCAAACTCTAAATGTGCTAATAATAATTTCACGATCTTACAATTATTTTTGGTTGATCGTTAGTGGTCACATTCATAGTTCTTCAATAATCAATTAAAATAAATTAACCGTTTTATATCGGTTCTAAAAACACATCATGGTCTGATCGCATATTACTTCGAGGCATTTATTTAATCGCGCTTGTTATTATACGTTTACTTTTATCATAATTTATAAATATTATCTTGCTTGATGTTTCCTTAAGTATGTGTGTAAATAATTTGCATTTACTAAATGCTTCTGTTTAAAATAGTACCTACAGCTGTAAAACTAAAAAAAAGTACTTAGATAAAATAAAACATAACAGAAAACCGAGAACAGAGATCACGGTTTCTATGGTAATAATGCGTGTGAATTTACAGGTTCTTGCTCCATGTTAGGATAAATTCTATTAAATAACTTGAATTTTAGTTTTTCCTATTCGCTTTTATTATTAATCAAAATTAATTTGCTACGGAAATTATTCTATTTATTTAATTCTCCTTGTTCCAATTAATTGATTATTTAAATATAAAATGCATAATGAAATAATCTAGAATTCATTCGAACTACATACTTTATGAGAAGTAATAATCAATTTCCTGAGCAACAGTATCCAGTTTGTATATTATTTTTTCTTTTTCTTTTGAATTTTTGAAATACAGAAATTAAAACCAGAATATTGTTTAATTCTACAGGCTACAGGGTGTCCCGAAAATGTCGCATATGCTGCGTTTTTGGAGGCACACGTTTGTAGGTATGGTTGCATAAGTATTTCTTTAACATTGATCATTGATGTATAATATAACCTCGGCCACTAATTATCACTGATCAACACTGTTTTTGTTACACGAACTGTGTTAGTATGTAATATGACCATATTTAGGTGTCCTTATTATAATATTAAAAAAAAATTCCTATCACCCTTAATTTTATGGTGGCAGGTACATATTAGTTTCACCTACATTCACAAGATCAGGGACGTAAAACTTCAAGAAGCGATACTTGTAGGTCCACAAATAAGGGAATTAACGAAGTTTTGAGCAAAAATTTTATGAAATTAAAAAAACCCAAGATGTTTTGTGAATGTGAAAATTGTTTTGAGTAACCACCTACCACAGGGCAGAAAATTAAAAAAAAATTAATAAATGAACTATTGACACATACGAAGCTTTGGGATGCAACATATTCTTGAAGATACATTTCCTGGACTCACATCTGGATTTTTTTTCCGAAAACCTGGGTGCAGTCAGTGACGAACACAGGAAAAGTTTTCACCAGGAGATTTGTCAAATGGAAAAACGATATCAAGGAAAATGCATATTGGCTGATTATCAGGTCAACACTGTTTTTGACACAAGAACCCTGTTATGTGATTTGGCTACGTTTACATATCCTCATAATAAAATTAGAAAAAAATCATCCTCAGATTTTTTGTGACAGCCAATCACATAGTTTTACCTACATTCCCACGCGAAATCAATGATTAAGATTTATAATCGGGATATTTAAAAGCAAAAATATTTTTTAATAATACAATTAATACAAATGTTTATTAAATGAAATTAAAAAACACCCCCGTGGAGAAGTTATTTGAATGTCATTAAAATTTTTGGGCAGTATCAAACTCCGCCACGTAATCCTAAACATCGGGACGTCCAAGACCCGAAATTATAATCCTGTAGTCAAACTCCGCCAGGCTCGTTCCAGGTAATCGAAGGGATTGAACTAAATTTTTCTAACACTATAACCTCACCAAATTACAATGTATATTAAAAAAAAAAATCGCATCAAAACGTAACAAACTCTACCCAAACCTAACCTAACCCGACCACCACAGAATCACCTGAAATTTTCTATAAAAATTAAATTCAGTAAATAAATAATAATTTATTTTCTCAAATATGGATCTTTATTTTCATCCTTTCAGATAGTAGTAAGGCGAATTTTTCCTTACCCATTTGCGGTCTGGCGGACTTTACCGCATCGTTAATCCCTTTACCTGATTTTTGGCGGAGTTTGGAAACGCCCATTTTTTTGAGTAACCACAGAACATAAAATTTCAAAGATTTAATAAATGAATTATTGAAAACATATCAAGCATTGGGGTGCAAAACGTTCTTGAAGATACACTGCCTGGGCTCACATCTGGATTTTTTGGCAAAAACCTGGGTGCAGTCAGAAACGAACACGGGAAAGGTTTCACCAGGAATTTGCCAAATGGAAAAACGATCAAGGAAAATCGAATCCTAGCATGTTGGCTGATTATTTCTGAGAACTTGAGAGAGGAACTTACCACAAGCTAGCTAAGTACTCGCGAAAATCAGAAATATCTAGAATAACCGATTACAAATAAGAGTATTAATCTTTAGTTGTTGTTAGGAGAAAATTTTATGACCTTTTCAAAGGTATGTCACGCAGTGCTGTCATCAGAATAAATATTAAAGTTGAATTCACTTTTGTTCCGATTTTTGGTAAATATGAAACGTTTTTGGTCTATTATTAGTACAAGATACCGACTAAGGTCGACCTACTCTCATCTGTAATTTTAATGACAGTTTTTTTTATAAAAGTAAATGCATAAACTAATTGTGTATAGGTTGCCTATTCATATCCTGGGCAGACTAACCGTAATTAAAATTTATTTTCTTTTGTTGATTTTTTCCCTTACTTGTTATGTCAAAAAATTCATAACAATAGGTTAGGTTGCCCATGCTTTGCTTGGTCTTATTACTAAATTTCCAGGTATAAACAATAATTCATGCTTAGCATTACTACTTTACCCTTAGTTGCTATTTAATTCAATGTATATTAAAATGAAGGTAATTTTATTGCGAATACAATGGTAGTAGGTCGTCTAAGCAAAATTGGTCCATCCTTAGGATTGTTAAAAATTCCATTAAATTGACCTAGCGTAGTGTGGTCTACAACTATACTTGTGGAATTACGCCCATTTGAAAATCGCATTTTTATGCAATTTCATTTACACCAGAAGTTGGACCCAACTGCCCCGACGATTTTTTTGCAGTTAAGTTAATAACATTAAATTTTAACTAAATTATGTTTAAATGTAAGTTCGTTAATTTTGCTGATTAACATAACCACCTTCCACCCCTTGGCAGGAATAAAAACTACAGGAAATCTCTTGGATTAAAACTCATTTAAAATAGGAAAGTTGGGGCAGTTGGGTCCAACTTCCGGTGTAAGTTGCATAAAAATGCGATTTTCAAATGGGTGTAATTCCGAAAGTATTAATCGTAGATCACACTACAAAAATATACTGGGTCTTCCATTTAAAATAAAAAGTTGCCATCCACTTCCGGTATAACCGGAAGTTCCACAAAATAAAAAATACCTTTGTTAGAAAGTTCGCAATTAAATACTTTCGTAGATAAATTTTACAAATACGCGATTAGTTAGCAAATTTTGAAGCTGGGGAAATGGGAAATTCCATTTTGTTTTGGGACAGTGGTTATGGTATGTCACCAACTACCTAATTTACAAATTTGAAAATCGGCTGATATCTACTGCTCCAAGCAACGTATAAGTTATCCAAGATTTATTCCCTTCGTTATTCCTAACCACACTTTTACTAGAGATTGTAAAAGTGGATTGACACATTAATACCGAGGATAGTGTTATACCTCGTTTATCCGAGAGTTGTAAAAGCGGCCCTTAGTTGTTTAAATTTTTCATTTCGGCCATGCCAAGACTCTGAAGGCAAATTCGGTACTAAAAACGAAGATTCAACCCAGATCGAGAAGATTGAAAAGGAATTGCAGTTTTTGAAATAAAATTCTAAATTTATGTTTTAACTTGGATGTACTTCATTTAAATTATTTAATGTTGCTTGTTGTTACTTAAATTGCTACTTAGGTTTGTAATTAATGTTACTTAAACTACAACTGTCGATTGAAATGGGGTGTTACTTAAACTAAAACGTGAATGGAATGAAATCTTGGTCTTCATCACTGACCGATAGTTAAAATGAGAGAGGGCGAACAACAATTGGAAAATACAAAGTATAGGTACAATATAACAATAAAATCTGTTTAAAGCAAGAATTACAATTTGGGAGGTTTAGTGGGTTTTTTCAGAATTTCGAAGTATAATCATATTTATGAAGTATTTACAAATTTAAAACTAAAATGTTACACGATGTATTAACAAAATTCAGAATGTAAATTAAAATAATAACATAAGTATTGTAAAATATAGTATTGTAGGACACAACACTGTTAGTATCTGAAGGTTTTTTATTTAGATAATGACTATGGTTTGGTTAACATTGATGAGGAGGAGATCTAGGAATGGTAGTTTTTTGTCTTGTTCTTTTTCTATTGTGAATTCTATGGAAGGGTTTATGCTGTTGAAAATTATTAGTGTCACATTTATCTATTGGAACTGAGGTAATAATATCGTCAAGGTAAATATATAAGAACAGGAGGTCGAAATCTAAAGTTTTTATTATTCCTTCAACAGTAAGTCTACTGTTTGCTCCCAAAGACAGGGCTTATAGGAGCTCCCTTAGGACAACCGAAATTCTGTCGTAACTGAAGAAGCTATTACAGAAAAATAATTCTACTATTTCTAAGAATGTATCATGATCTATTTTTGAGTATGTTGTTATTTTGAACCTTATGGCTTAGAGGTTTGGATTATAATTCTTTTTATATCGAATGATTTTGGAGGTTACGTTAATCCCGTAATGTTTACTTTCAGTTTGAGGCTATTGCGAAATCTAGCCTTTTCATCGCCCTCTGGCGGCAAGCAAGTGACCTATCAGTGAGGTACTGGACGCCATTATTCCGCTTGTTTACATACACGCCAAATGCATTTTCTGTGTTAATCCAAATGAATTTTGTGAAAACTTATTATTACCCTGTGAGGTGATTATAACGTGCAAGATTTAAAACATAAAATGCAGTGTTTTTGGATGACACTATGATGTAAAAGAATACATGTATAAATTTGGCCACTTTCGTGATGTTCCATATGAAAGTTAAATTAGATAATTCATGATGAGGCCAGTATTGGTAATTTGAACTACTAATAGATGGCGCTGTGGCGAAAAATTGAACTAAATTCTGTAGTAAACTTTCAAATCTTTAAATATACTCAAACATATTTACGTGTTTTCTTCTATTTGTAATTGTAATTAATCCGGTTTTTATTTAATTTAATGTTATTTAAGATTGTTTGTAGTTTTATGTTTTGTGTTGAAGTAATATTAAACCACTCTTCACTCAAATTAAGGAATATCTTTTTCTTGCAAATAAACATAAAAGTAGTCATTTTCTTTATAACTTTATGTAGGATCTAGGCACTTTTAATTTTTGAATTAAGAATTTTTGCGCAGGGAGTTGAAATTTTGTAAGTAGATGGACGAGAAAGTACCAAAACAAAACTATAAAAACCCCTTTCCCATGGACTATACCGAAAAAAGTTATTCGCCCCCGAAGCTATTATCTGTTTCACCCCGAAGTGCACCAAATTTTAGAAATATTCTGAAGAAGGCGATTTTGACTCGCCTGGACCCATCTGTTAAGGAGTTGGAGATACAACTTACACCTTTTGTATTTTCCCACGAATTCGGATGGTTTTTTTTAACATACACCACACCTTTCCCAATTAATAAGCTACCCATTCTTAACTTAACTGCTCGAGCTCTTCTTCTGTCGATTTTTTCCACAATACCAAAACGATTTACAATATTTACTGTATTACTGTTGGGTGCTGGATATTCGTGTAAGTGTATATTTGAAACATTTGTAAGGTAGATATGACAGCCATAAACACTACAATTGGTGTTGCATATTTTTCCTATTGTAAAGAAAGATTGATAAACTAATTTATGTCTCTCTCAAAGTTCGAATTTAGTGTAAAATCCGCGAAACATACAAAAACACAAATCGGCGCCTGTCCGATTACTACAGAATATAGTTGACGTTTACGCCTGCAGATGGCGTCTAGAATTCTAAAATCGCGAAATGTGTGATATACCGTTGGAAACGTTAGTGGCTGGCATTGTATTATATTATATCAAAATGTAGGGAATGCAGATTGTTTTATTTTATGTTAGTTGTAAGTTTATTTAAATAAAAGTTACACCGATTTAAGAGCAATTTCCTAAACGGAAAATATAGTGGTTTAGTTCTGCAGTCATAAAAGCTAGTACGAACAACATTTTTGTATAATTTTTTTTGTAGATGATTTAGAAGTCATTTCTTTAATTCCTACCAGAAGGAAAAAAAATGAAGAATGTACCAAAAAAAATATAATGATCTTAATTACCTTAACTTTGGACCCCTCTAATTAATTTTGTTCTAGGTTGCAAAAGGTAACTTTCTGGCACGATGTAGCCTAATCAATTTAATGCTCGATTTCATTATTTTTCACAAATTTTCTTCCCAAACTTAGTTATTTGATCATAATTTGCAAAGAAGCTTGAGAAAAGCGGGATGGATTTTCTATTCCTTGTTATTATCTCTAAATGATAAAATTAGTTTTCTAATGATGAGGACAATTTTCTTCATTATTCTGAATTAAATGTTAAATAAAATGTTATCTTCTATATTTCATAAGATTAGTATACTAGATTTTGCAATAGAAAGTGTAGATAAGTGGTTTAATATAGTTTTATTACATAATCTACATACTTAAAATTGTCTTAGTCTATAGGTATCTACTTTTATATTCAAATTTATTTGAAGAACATATTAATTTGCATATTTAGTAAACAGGAAATGTAAAACATGCACAACGTTTTAAATGTAATTTAATAAGTTTAATGTTGCTAATTAAAAAAGTAGTAGATCTGTCATCAACTCATTAATAATTATGAAATAAACTAAATTTAATTACATTTTAAAAATTCATAAAATGTATAAATTATATCAATCTTAAAAAAATCTGAAAAATTTAATAAATAATAATCACCAATAAATTAAAATAAATTAAGGGTATAAATAATAGTCTTTGCTGATAATAAATTGTCCCGACACAAACGATTTAATGGGAGCTCTTCTTGCCAATCAAATCTTGTAGATTATAAAAAGGCTCTGATGTTTCCAATTAGAACATCCGACGTTAATTAAAATCGAGCGCTAACAATCAAAAATGGAAAGGTTCGGTTTACTTTCACGATACAATGTTGCCTATATTGGGCATTTTAAAAGGTTTTTAAATAAAATTTGCATACTAATTTATAAGGAATAAATTAATCGAGGAGTTTATTCGGTATTTTATTATAAGTAGTTCTAATAAAAATTCTTTCTGCCACTGACTTAAGTGTGAATATTTATAGGGTCCAAGAAGAACCAAAAAACCCGACAAAAATACTTCAGAATCCAGTGCGTCTAAATTAATTCCATTATCCTAATATTTATTAGCATTGTTTATAAAAACAATAATTTTTGTATCTATGTTTGTGTGTGCGTTAAGCGTTCAACACTGGATATTAATAATTACCTTGGAATGTCCGAGAATGCGCGTCTTGCGCATTCACTGATTGTATTCACGTAATTACATATTCGTGGGTTATAATTAACCGGCGGTTTGGAGTCAATGATCCGCGGAACCGTTCTTCTGTTTAATACTTTTGCTACTTCTTTAATCAAAGGATAATCGCAATTGTAACCTCCTCCTTTACATGCACCTTTATAATTTATGTTTCTATAAAGTATATGTATAAAGAATATAGGCATGGATCTATTCTTCATATATTACATGATTACGGTGGGATTATGAGTAATGTGTAAAGTTTATTAAAATGGCGTAATTTCCTTCCTTATTATTTTGATTTAATGAAAATTTATTTAGTATTTTGTTCATCAGTAAGTACTGAAACCATGTCGATTTTGAATACTTTTCTAAAATATTCATTAATTGCGAATGCATTTCACATAAAAATAGAATATACAATGAAAAATTTTCTTCTCGAGAAAAATGTGTTAAGTTGTTTTTAAATAATTTTTCTTAAAGGAGTTCAACGGATCCAAAGTAATTGAAATGCATAAAAATTTTAAAATTACAACGATTTTGGAAAGGTGAACCAATATTCTTGTTGGTTTTAATTCTAGTTCTTGCCGGACTAAGTTGGCTGCAACTTGGTTTAGCCCTTCACGAAATGCTACACCTAGTTCTAGGCGACCTGTAGTAGCTGGATAGAACTAGATGTAGTCAATAAAAGTAGTAATTTTTAAGAACAAATGTGTTCCATTCTATACATATTTTCAATGGACCAGTTCAGTTCTTAGAACTATTAAATGATTTAGAGGTGCTAGATTAGACCTTTTGTGTACGTCGGCCAGTCGGTCTTATGTGCAAGTCGGCCTTTCATAGTTCAGCGATTTTTCTTTCGGTCTTTTGTCCAATTCGGCCATTTACGTTTGGCTTTTTGTCCAATTCAGGCCTTTTTGGGTCTTTTTGCTCCTCTTGCGCGGCGTTTATAATAGAAAAAAAATTGGAGGGTACATTTTAAAATATCTGCTGGTTGAAAAAATAACAAATTTTTGGAAATTTTCTTTTTTGCTTAAAAATCTACTTACATACAATACTGCTGCCTGTGTTACAATTTAAATCCACACCTTTTAAGCCTAGTTTTCATTAGTAGAATAAACTGTCGAGTTAGAAGGGCGAGTTAGTACTATCCTTGCAACTCGACCAATAAAATCCAGTTTTCATTGGAGGACTTGCAAGAATAGTACTAACTCGCCCTACTAACTCCACGGTTTACTCTACTAATGAAAACTGGGCTTTATTGAAAAGATTTTATAATCGTAAAAAGTAGTTTTATTACTTAAAGTCCTTATCCCATTGTGATTTGAAAAATATTAGCTTAGGACGATCATACTATTTAAATTATTATAAACCTTACTTATTTGATAAGTAAATGATGTTTGAACAAATCCAGATCTGTATACACACAAAGGTACTATAGAACAAGCTTTATGATAAAGTCTCATGGTATAAAAGTTAAGCTATTTATGTTATGAGAATTTATAGGAACAATGTTGATTCTTTCGTACACCATAAATGAGTCGAATACATAAAGAACTTGAATTCTGTTTTTACCTAACGATGTTAGGCAGGAATCAAATAACTCATCACAACAAATGATGTGATAAAACGAATGTATTTCAAAGTAATAGTTTTATATTAAATGTTTATTTTGATATTTATTACGAATCTTAGGCAATTGCGTGAAGTTTCAGGAACAAATAAAATGAAGTTTGATTTCGTGGCAATTTAAAAAGTTTATGTTTTTCGTCAAGTTTAAAAATGTAGCCTTGGATGTGGATTGCAACGAAACTTTGATTCAAAATTAGCTTTTATTGTAACTCCTTCTAACATTTAAGCAATAATGGAACTTATATAATACAATATTGTGGGTGAATTTAATAAATCTCAGAAGGAGACATCATAATAAAGAGCAACGTTCAAATTTGAACAAAAATTCCCGTTACGATCTACATCCGAGATTTACACAGACTATATGAGAAGTATCAGCATACTATAATAAGCACCGTCTTTAGAAATCAAATGATATACTTGCAGATTTAGCATACTTATGTTTCGGTTTAGTGTACAGTTTTAAAGGGTAAATAAAAAATAAAAGTGGACCAAGAGTTGAACCTTGTGGTAACACTCTTGATACCTTGACTCTATTAGAAATTTTATTTTGTACAGGTATAAATGATATTGTAAGTGAGAGGTACGATTTAAAGAAATTGACAGCAGATCTGTGGGGACCAATATAAGTTATCAAAGATAATCTTGTGAGTAATAGGTACAAGTAAAATAGGGATTTTAGGTAAAAAATTGGTCCATTTGCCCATGGTCTTTTTGGTGTTTTTGACCATTATAAACTGAAGAGTCCCGAAAAAATTGGGATGCGTAACCATATTTTTATGAAAGGTAGGAGATGGAAAGTATGAAAAATCAGGGTTTATGAGATAAGTAGGCAAGTGGGGCATCATATTTTATGTTTTTTGTCACTGAATGAATACTAATCAAATTAATGCTTGACTTGCAAACAACATCTTGATGTGCGAGAGAGTAGGCAGTAGGGTTACTAAAGACAAACTGGGAATTATGAAACTATACGAGTTGTTGGTAATTCATGATTCATTATCTTCTCTGAGCAAGTTTGTTGATTCTCATAACAGGAACCGATTCAATTACCTATCAAAAGGAGTTGGGGAAGAAACCACGAAACATATGGTTGAGTTAAAGTTTCCAGATATAAATATGTGAAGATATAATAATGTTCGGCCTCTTTCCACTGTAAATTCCTCGAATAAAGATTAAAGTTCATGATAAAGTAATCACTCTTGATCCATAATTTTCGACGGATCTCAGGATTATGGCAGTACAAAGAAAGGAATTACGTCGATACACCATCCAAACTCTTAGAATTAGAATTTCTGAAAGTACCACACTCTATGGAAATCAAAATCGCTTTCTTGTTAAAGCTAAAAATAAAAAAAAACAGTTTATACAAATACCAACTCATATGTTTAAAATCGGTATCAGAACAAAAAACCCCTGAAGGTTTACCCCCCGTATAATAATCCCCCGACAAAAACCCCTGGACAAAAACCACCTGGACTCGAACCCCCGACAAAGAACCCCCTGACAAAAACCCCCTGGACATAAACCCCCAGTGCAAAAACCCTCCCCAACAAAGAACCCCAAACAAAGACAAAATACCTCTGGATATTTACAACATACAAAAAAACTTAAAACAGTCCTAGATATTTACAATCATGTAAAAAATCAACAACTGACAAATAACCCTCATAAAAAACCCCACACACACTATACATATGAAACTTTCAATGTCTTTCGTTTTTCTTTTGAATTAACTGATTTCAATTTATACTCTGAAGAATATAATTAGTTTTTTAGATAAAGCCTCACTATACAGCTAAGTCAGGTCGGTTAGATTAGTTTAGGTTCAAAAGTCCAGGAGAGTTTTGTTGAGAAGGTTTTTTTGCACGAAGGGTTTATGTCCAGGGGGTTTTTGTCGGGAGGGTTTAGTCGGGAGGTTGGTTGTTAGGGGTTTTTTAAGGGTGGGGGATATTTTCCGGGGTTCTTTTGCACGGGGGTAAATGTCCAGGCGGTTTTTGTCCTAGAACCTTTAAAATCAATGGTTTTCAGGTCGGCCAGTTGATAGTAGGGATAGTTGCACAAGATAAGTATATTCTAATATTGATAACAAACAAGGCAAAATCCTACTTCCTCTCCAGGCACAGCATAAGTAGTGCGATATATGGCAAAGGAATAAAACAGGTCTTCAAGGAAACAATTTTGAGAAGGGTCTTCACTTAAAAAAACTTGATGCCCAACATGATGAAGTTTCAAAGCAGCAGAAGAATCTATTTTCCCTTTTTTGAATGGTTCTAAAAGCAACTAATAAACACTTGTTCGTTGAAAAAATATTAGCAAAATTAGAGTTCTGATTTCTGTAAGTGCATTACAGTACTCATACCGAACCTGGTTTATTGGTTTAACTGTGGCTTGAAAACAAATTGGACCCCAATAGAGTAGTTGGGTTCGTCAGTTGGTAACTTGAATTCATTAAAAAGTACTTTAGAACCTGAGGTGGAAGTTGGTAACTTTATTCAGTTGATGTTTAGAGCTGATCCGTTAGATATTTTCTATTTCACTTTTACTTACGCAACAATCAATATGGGTAGAAGCGGGAAAAAATTGTAACTATGGGAATGTAGTCATCAGTTGTCAACAATCCACCGATCTCAGTATGTCAGGGGTTTTACCTTTGCTCCCGATGCGACGCTATTCTGCAGATGATTTGATATAAAACCAGGTGGTCATATACCCAGTGTTCTTGTGTCAAAAATAGTGTGAAAATTGTGAAATATTCAAGTCTTTGTAAATTTTGTGAGGGAAAACTTGTTCAAACTCAGAAAGTGAAATTATAGATTACCGCGATGACGATTAAGGAATATTACAAGATGATATTATGATAACATGATGATTTAGTAACTTGTGATATAATTATGATTAGTTTTTTTACTTAATTTGTACTTTTCTTAATGATTAATAAATACCTCGTTTTAGAACCCATCAAAATACAAGATTTGGTTTATCGTAACCATTAATATGACGTTTATACTGAAAAATTTCAGAGATGACATTTTACAGCCTCAAAAATCTACTGCATTTTATAAGTGAAAAATGCAATACGAATTTTTAGAATGCACGTACATTCTGATTGGTTCTAACTTAGGGGTGACTCGTATGCAGTTCCTTCTCCTAGCTGCTTTCATTTTCAGGTGACAGGTGTTTCTTACAAAATTTTGAGTTGATCTTCCTAAAGTAAATACTAGATTGACCTTTTTTCTTGGATACTGTTGCTTTTAATCAACTCAAGTTTGGTTGTCCCTTTGGTAATAACTATCGAATCACAGATCGCTCCCGCTTCGCTGTCGCGATTTTTTCATGAATTTATTTCTCTAGTCATTACCCGGACAACCAAACTTTCATTTAGGGCGCGTTCCAGTAATGAACACTAAAGCCCACGACGACCGCAAAGTCGTTCTACATAAGACCGCGATTTTTTCTTTCGTGCATCGATGGCGACCGCAAGAGGCTCACAACGACCGTATTTATTCGTGGATTTATGTTGTTGTTTGTTGAATGGTGACCTTTTGAGCTAGTGGAACGGGAAAATTTTGCGGTCGTGGTCGTGGGCTTTAGTGTTCATTACTGGAACGCGCCCTAAGGGCAAAAAAGCAACAATATCAAAGAAAAACTTAACCTCTTGTTTATTTACTTCCGGAAAATATTTCTAATAATTTGATATTAATTTGATATTATTTTTATACGATTCAGCAACCAAAAAAACATCAAGAATGATATCCCACTTGCCTAGTTTTCAGAAACACTGATTTTTCATAGTTCCCACCCCTTCACTTCCTTAAAAAGATTCTTAAGCAGACTAAATTTTTCGGGACTATTTAGAATCCTGATAGTGATGGTGCAAAGAAATTTTAAGTAATATAACGACCTATCTTTACCCGAATTCCTCTTTTAGGCTTATTTTATCTATAGTAATAAGACATCATAACTGATGATGTCAAAGGCCATTGAACAATTAAGCATTATTTATAGAACAGTTTGGTGATTTTTTGAAACAAGATTGAAATGTAGGTAATAAGTCTTTTCTATTTAGATATTCCAAATGTTTGTCCAAAATGCTAGTTTCCATTTTAAATTTTTTAGGAATAGGAAGAAATTCATCCTTCCTTACATAAAACGTTGAACAGTACAAGCAACTTTTAAAAACTATTAATTAAATAAGGTAGGATGGCGAAACAAGTTTTCACAACCAAAAAGTAGAATATCTTTTTTTATGATCAGATTCTTTTCATCGTCTTAGTCCAATTTAAAAAGGCGTGTAAATAATAATAAATAATCTAGTTGGTGGTTGTTTTTAGATTTCAGTTCATTTATTTTGGTGATCATTCTTCATAAGTCAAACTTCAATCGAAGTATTTTAATTTTAAGCCATGCGATTAATGAAAATTAGGATTTTTTAGTAATTCTTGCTGCGTTTTCTTGTACATAAATATAATTAATACCATCTTTGTTGTTTTCAAATGAATGTTTTGAAAGATAAGTTGGACTAATTTTGTAGCTTTTGGTTTTGGAATGATATTATGTATGTATATGTATAGTGAAAGATATGCCTTTAATGTCCTAAACGTGTCCATTAATCATCTTGTTCGTTGGAAAAAAGTAGTAAAGAAAACAAATGGAAATTCAAAGGGTTCTGTGGAGGACGAATAGGACTTAAAGGATCCTTAATTCTGAAGAGGGAATAAAGCAGCTTCCGAAACATCGTAGATTTTAACAAACAAAAACTTTTCGATAAATGAAATTATTTACTCTTTTTTTATTATAATGTTACAATTTATAACCCTAAATATCTTTAATCTACGTAATAGTATAGTTACTTAATTCATTATATTTAATCATTATTAGCAGGTATAATCTGTGAGTGAAATTTAAATATATAATTAATAATTGTCAAGATGGGTTAAACGAATAAGTACTACTTAAAAAGAGCTGGTTAATTATTAAAATTAAATTCTTATGAGAAAATAATAATCAAATTATAATTAATATGTAGGAACAGTAAGATTTTCAATTCGTGTCAGGTCGAAGCGTAGCTGCAGGTGAAAAATCAAAAGATATATGCCAGCTATTATCGTTTAGGAAAATAAAGCTATTAATTATCTTTTGTTTAAATATCGAATAATTTGGAATGAGACGTGTTAATTTATTACACGCAATTAATTCTCTAAGTCTTTACCAATTTATTTTTTATATTTTCCTAAAATGCCTATGGTAATTATTTTACAAAGTATAATGCTCTTAAATAAACAATATCAACATTTTTAAATATATTAATAGTTTTCTTAACTATACGCTCGCCAGAACTTTAAATTAATTTCCAACAGTTAATTAAATGTTTTGTTCTTAGTTTTATCTATAATATTTTAATTTTTCTAATCCTTGTATACAACTCTTATGAGAGATGTTATAATCGGAAATTGGCAATTACTTTAATAATATAGTAATAACGAAATTAGGATTGATGATATTTATACATTTATCCAATATATTTCTAATCAAACGTTATTCATATAATAAAAATGTAATTAATGATAAAAATGTTTTTAGAAATAAAAACTTTTTTAACGAATTTAATATGCAGTAAAATGTTTACTAATGTATGTAAAAGAGCTTCCCACGCTTTTAGTTCGAATAAAGCAGGAAACAAAATCGATTACAGCAGTAGTTATAAAAGATGAAAGTAAATAAAAGAAGAATCAGTGACAAATCTCACTAGCCTCTTAAAAATATTATGCCTTTCAACAAAGTAATTTTCCAATGCAATTTTATAAAGCCGGCGCAATTAAGAAAAGTATTATTATTTTCATTAGAGTTTTTAATAGATACATTAGGTGCGATAATTATTCCTTCTGTTTCTCAGGAGTGTGGTCATAAAAATAAGTCAAATTGTTTTAGTAATGTGCGTTTATTTTTATTGCCTTCTGTTCGCAATATTTCCTGCTTCAAACGTCTTATTTTAACCTGCTTAGGGACATAAAATGTGAAATTATATATGAAACATTGCGTGAAAGTATTACGTCTAAATTTTTTATATTTTTCAATAACTTTTTAAATATAGTAATTTATTTTTATTTTTCATCAACTTACTTACTTGTAATTATGTAAATTATTAACAAATTTAAAGTAGTTTTTCTGATTAAGCTTTATAATTAAAGCTTTTATCACAATACAGTTATATTGTTAATTAATATTTACTGCATTATAACGTTGGAATTAAATTTACATTGTCCTCAAAGTGAAGTGAGAGCGTTAATTATGTCATGCCATTTTAAGCCAATCCGGTTTTTTTCATTCGAAACCGCCTTGCTTTGTTTTTCACGTTTTGTTTCTTTAAGTTTTTTATATGTTTTTCATTTTCATACATATTCATTACCTACCCAACAGGTCAAGTACTAGATGAATGCACTTTAAGACATTGTTTGATTAATATACCTGCGTTCATTTAAACGTTTAACGTATTTGCACAATTATTTAATGTCAAATTATGCTTCACTTTATTAATCCATATATTCTTCACAGGCGATAATTTGCAACGGAGTTGATTGAAAGCTGCGGTGGTCTAAACGCTTAAAAAAACTAAAAGTAGATTGTTGGGCCAAGATTGACTATCGGTTTTTTATCTCTGCATTCAGAAGATGTTTATAATAAATTTAATTTATTGTGAATGTGATTATTTTTTGGAGATTTATCTGACTAAGGATTAACACCTGTTGGGTTCTGGTACCTATCACGTTTAATTATTGAAATATATTCACATCAAAATTTTATAATCACGTCTTTATTCTTGTATAAGTTTGTTTAATACTCACTCATTTATTATAAAATTTAAATAATGCTTTTATCTGTGGTGTTTGTAAAAATTGGCTACAACTATGTTGTGTTTCAAAGTTACAGCTTCATTATATCATATGTTAAATATTAACAACTGGAAAATTTATTTTTAGTTCTTACCGCATTTACGGAATAATTACCACCAGTATTCATAAAGACAATTAAATACACTTACAATATTATAATAAAATAAACCATGAACCAGTTTACACTTCAAACCAGATTTTTGTAGACTTCAAATGTCAGCATTACTAACCTTTTGAGATCTAAAAATAATAATTGAACTTCATAGGGTACTAGTAATTATTTTAATTACTGAATTGTTTATTATGATTTAATAAATTCAAATTATTAGAAGATACAAATTAAGTTTTGCAATAACGCCTTCGTCACCTAATTATTACAATATAACATGTAATCGCATGTGAGAAACTAATAAAGTTTAAAGGGAATTATTGACAAGTGTTAAGTTTAATTAACGTGGTTTGTTCGTAATTTTAGAAAATTTAAAATCATAATACGTAATCAACATATCAAACTGTCGTTGTTAGTACGAATAAAAGCGTTATTATTTTTATTAAATAATTTTGCGTGCATACACCAAGCTATTATTAATTATATCTCGCCTATGCAATAAAAGCCCTTTGTTCACAGTTTGCTTAGTATATCCAATCAAAATATTACATCATATGTTAGCATTACAATGCTCTATCAGACAAAGCTATTATTTATAAATGCATTGTTAACTCACTTGATATGTCTTAAAAAAATTATAAATACAGATACTATTGAGAGAGCTTTATAGTCTACTTTAAATACAGCATAAGTAATATTTCTTATTACATATTTTTAACTCTAAAGAAAGCTAAGCCCTTAGATTTTGATTAGGTTTTAAAATATTATTTTGGATTCAACAAAAATTACTTAGAAACTCATTAAAAAGAGCCACACAATTTTTAGTCTTGTTCATTTGTGAGTGATGGCTTAAAAGTTCAAAATATTTTGGAAAATATATCATGGTCGACAGTCGAATACAAGCTTTCTATACAGGGTGATTTTTAAGTAAATACTTTTCTTTCAACTGGATCTAAAACTCAATAAAAAAAGTTCCTTAGCAAAGCATTAATAAACTGCTTTCAACTTTTCCTTTTAAATGGCATGGAACAAATAATTTATTTCATTAATAATTTGTGTCAAAAATACTATTAAATTTTTTAAATATTTTCCTGTTACGGTTGAATTGATAAAATAATATTTTTTTATTTTAGTTATACTTTTTGTGTATTCTTTTGGTTGTTCTTACTTCTTAACTCTGTGTATTACAACACCGCAAATTACACAGAAAATAAAAACGAAATAAAAAAATAATAGTTTATTGAGTTAATAAGAAAAAACTGATATATACAGCGTGTACAAAAAGTTCGGCAAAACCGGTTTATTTTTGAAAAAATCTTTAAATAAAAGTTGTAGGATTCTTAAGGTCGGTTTACACGTCGCAAGTAAACGGGTAAGTAACTTGGCCAAGTAGCTTGGGTCACCATGTAACGGTACAAGTAGCGTTTACACGTATTTTTGTTTAAGTTGCTTGTGAACAGACCAAGTGATTTACACGTACCAAGTAAACGGCAGCTTGCCGGGCAAGTTGACTTGTCTAAAAAACCGTCCAAGTAAGTGTTTACACAGGGCAAGTTACTTGGCCGTTTATTTGCTACGTGTAAACCGGCCTTTAGTGACACACTATTTTGAAATATTCCCATGACACTAAACAGTAAGTTGAAGGTCAGGCGATAACCACTTAACATTTTTTAAATAGAAACTATCCATTTTTATTGCATGTTATTATAGTTTGCTTTCTGGGGTTTCTGGACCATATTTTTTTATTTTTATAAAGTAAATAGTTTGAAAGTTTCAGAGGTTTAAATTTTCAATACCTATAGTTTGGCAACGCTGCTATATTTTTGAAATTACGCACTTTACAGAAAAATGTTTCAACTAAAAGTTGTACGATTCTCATTGGCGAATTATTTAACAATGTTTCCAAGACCTTGACCAGCAGGTATAAGGTCAAACGATAATTACATAACTTTCTTTAAATAGAAATTTATGGAGCATATTTTTTTATTTTACTAAGGGCCGGTTTATTCACCTTTTAGTAAAGTGTTTATTAGCGTTACTAACAATAATGTCATCTGTAAGTGTATTTTCACCTTTCAGTAGTAGCAACCTTTCAGTAAATTTAGCGTACTGGATACTTTAATTTACTGATCAGTTTGACCTCCCAGTAAGGAGATAATGAGAAGATTATAACCTCAAATTTGAAGAAATTATCGATTTTTTAAGTATTATCTTTGTTTTTCAATTTTATAAATTAAAATAGATATTATTATTAATGCCATGTATATAATCCTCGAAGTCTTTTAGTTCTGTTGGTTTCGATAATGGGATAATTTAAATTATTCGGGTGATCTGGAGTTTTTCCTTCCAGGGTATACTTACTGGAACTTCTGCCACACCACCGGTTTTAAATTTTTCAGACTTTCCTTCGCGATATTTTTGTTATTTTTTTAATCCATCATATGTAATTTTTAGCATTACAAATTTTTGATTTCCCGAAATAAGCGCGCAAAATTTTATTAGTTTTTTATAATATTTCAAAAGTCTGTAACACTTCGGGAACATTCAGACTCCCAATTTTTATTATAAGACTTTTTTGTATTACCAAAATATTTAAAACGAAAATCGAATGCCCTTTGCACTCCAGCCTACTTACTCATATAGTACACCAACAACTCCAACTGACTCCAACAATATACAAGTTACAAGCATATATGTCACTGTAAAACGATTGACACGTCAAATGGTTTGACTCTGTTTGACTATAACCTAGGATTTACCAATTTGATGTAAAATTTCGTACGTTTACCAGGCACACGAATCATTTTATATTTATAAAAAAACGCTAAAATAACCAAAACATGCGTGTCCCCACTATGGCGACAGTGGATTTAAAATTCATATTTCAAATGTCGCATTTACGGCGACAACGGAGTGCAAAGGGTTAAAATAGCAAAAGTGCACAATATTTAAGATATACGATATACTCTTTTTGTTTGGTTTGCCTCAACAAAGATAAAAAGACACAAGACTTTTGTATATCAAAAAAAGAAATTATAAAAAAAATTTATCGCTAATCGCTTAGTACATTCGCCAAAATCTTTTATAGAAAGAATTTATTTTTTAGTTATACGTCATAAATGCATTAACATTTATTAAAATAGAACAAAATAGAAGTGCAAAAAACGCCAAAACCCCAAAAAAACATTGTTGCCATTTGCCATGTCTCTTTCGTCGCTAAATGTTCAGTAGTTACCTGACAGATAGAATGAATATACCCAATTTTTTACAGGAGACCTGTAACTTTACTGAACAAGTAACTAACAGACACTTTACTGGACAGATGAATATACCGGGCCTAAAGTTATAGTTTAGAAATTACAAGTGTTTAAATTTTTAATATGTAAGTTCGGCAACGCCACGCCGATTTTGTTTTTAAATAACCACAAACCGTACAACTTTTATATGAAACATTTTTCTCAAGAATGCTTACATTCAAAACAAATCGGTGTGGTGTTACCGAAGTTACATATTAAAAATTTAAACACTTGTAATTTCTAAACTATAACTTTAGGCCCGGTATATTCATCTGTCCAGTAAAGTGTCTGTTAGTTACTTGTTCAGTAAAGTTACAGGTCTCCTGTAAAAAATTGGGTATATTCATTCTATCTGTCAGGTAACTACTGAACATTTAGCGACGAAAGAGACATGGCAAATGGCAACAATGTTTTTTTGGGGTTTTGGCGTTTTTTGCTACTTACTTCTAAACTATTTACTTAAGTAAAATAAAAAAAAATATGGTCTATAAACCTCTAAAAGTCAGTTTTAATAGTACGCAATAAAAACGGTTGGTTGCTATTTAAAAAAAGGTTAAGTGATTATTTCCTGACCTTGAACCTACTGGTCAAAGTCATGGCAACATTTGTAATTAATTCATCATAAAGAATCGTACAACTTTTATTTTAAACCTTTTTCTGTACAATCCTTAATTTCAAAAAATAAAGCAGCGTTGTAGAACATTACATACGTATTGAAAATTTAAACCCTTGTAACTTTTAAACTACGTACTTCAGAAAACTGAAAAAAATATGTTCATTTTTATCAAAAATACTTTATTCGTTTCAAAAATAAACGGGCGTTGCCGAACTTTCTGTACACCTTGTACAATAATTATTTATAAGCTTAAAAATCGTACACATATCAAAATATATTCTTCTACTTTCTGAAGAATGATGTACTTAAGGCATTTAAATCATGTTGATTTGCAAAAAAATCAGTTAGATTTTCCACCCCATGATACAATTTTATATCGCCTGCCTAAAAAATAATTCACAGAAGTCTTTATCTCTTAAATCATTGATAAAGACTTAAATTTTACATATTGAGTTCTCGTTTTCAAATAGTTTCTCAGCCCTTCTCACAAGTTACCATACACCATCAACTCCCAGGTTACCAAGCTTCGTGGGCAACTAATTCATGGTCAACTCTATCTTTAGCGATATCTGTTTACACCAAATCTATTTCTTAGTGGACCCACCCGAAAGAAAACCATATTAGTTCAAGTTTATTTTTTGCTTAAATAATGGTGTATTTTTATTTGTAACAATTAACAATTGATTCTAAAACCTGTGTGATGAAACTTACCATTTTAGCATTTATGTTATCAGGACCAGCAACCAAATTAGCATCCAAATCATGAAATTTCATCATCAAATTTTATTGTTTGTATCAGTACTGTAAAAACTGTATTTGTGTTATTAGCTGAGATTACTTTTGAAATTATTTTTTTTGCCCTTGGTAAAACAAAAGTTGCCTATCGTCTTTCAGATGTTTTGGAAAAAAAGAAAAAGGTATTTGTTTAGAAAATTATTTGGACATATCGCTTATTTAAATTGGATAATAAATAACAAAGCTACTTCGTTGGTTATTTATTGTACACACCTCTGTATTTATTATACATATGTCCGATCTCGCTTCATAAGGGAGCTACTGCCTTTTAAAGGTGTTGTCAATTAGTAGGTTTTTGTTCGTTTATTTCAAAACAAATTGAAATACAGTTTTGAAAGCTACGAATCATAATACAGTTAGAATACGTTTCCTTGAATTTTTTCAAATTTTTTTCTTCAGGACAGTTGAGGTTAAAAATGGCCATAACTTTTTTGTGGATTTTTTTGTAAATTATTAAAGTCGGTTGAAAATGCATTTTATTATTTTATAGTCAACACAATTTAAATTTTAAAAAATCATATTAGCCATGGATTATTTTATTTTTCCGACGACCATATGAGAAAATCGTATATGTCATTCATATTAGTAGTTTAGAAAATCTTTCATTTCAACACTAGTGACTTTGACCTTCTGGTTTGTAACTCTGAAATAATTCTTGTAATTTTCGATATAGATGGAATTCCGAAATAAAAATTTATATTTAACACCGCCAATATTACTAATTTTATTATTAAAATTATTATATAATTCACTTTTCTGTAAATTTTAAATAAAATAGGAACATTTTTTATTCGTTTCGATAAGTTGCTTCCGTCAAAACAGCGGCACCTACAATTAATTACATTTAACTAAAAATAATCGATAACTTCAATGTCAGCTGCTGTTAACATAGGTTATGTTATGTTGTTACTACAAAATATTAATAATGGTCGCAAAATCTCCGTGGTCGTCGGCAAAATAGCGTACGTACACAACTCGCAGAAAGTGAATTTCGTGGCTCGTGTAATATCCTCACTCGGCTAGCACCTCGTTCGGCTATTTGCACACTCGCACAGAATTCGTCACTTTCTAGCTCGTTGCGTAATATACTATTATTGATTACCCAATTGTTTAAAAAATTAAAAAAAATTACGAAAACGTATCCTAACTGTATTATGATTCATACCAAATATCAAATTTGTTAATTTGTACTTAAATTTGTTTTGAAATAAACAGAAAAGAAAGCTCTACTTACTAACAACACTTTTAAAAGACTGTAGCCTGTATTCAGCGACCGTGATGAAAATTTTAGAGACGTCGTTAACGTTAAAGACGTTTTTACAAAAATATTTTTTATGAAGAAATATTTTATAATCACGTGTTTAACACTAACGACGTCTCTAAATTTTTTTAGAGAATAGCCAAACAGTGGAATTGCAGAAAGTGAAATGGTCGAACCGTAAAGTAACCGAAAGTGAAATAGCCGAACCGTAGTTTAGCCGAAATGTAAATTGACCGAACCATTGATTGGCCGAAACGTAGTTTGGCCGAACCGTAGATTGTCCGAATTGTAAATCTTAAATAGATTAATTACTCAAATATTAATTTGTGTATGATTGATTCCATCGATTTACTATTTGGCCAAACTACGTTTCGGCCAATCTACGGTTCGGCCAATTTACGTTTCGCCTAAACTACGGTTCGGCTATTTCACTTTCGGCTATTCTACGTTCGGCTACTTTACGGTTTTTGATTCGGCCAATTTACGATTCGGCTAAACTACGGTTCGGCCATTTCACTTTCGGTTAGTTTACGGTTCGGCCATTTCACTGTTCGGCTATTCTACGTTCGGCTACTTTACGGGGCATCGACAAAAAGTTCGGCAACGCTCATCGTATTATTTAGGAATATTATCATGATCTTGACCATTAGATTGAAGGTCACGCGTCACGCCCTAATCACTTAGATTTTTTTAAATAGCAACCACCGCTTTTTATTGTGCCTATATTATTTTAGCTTGCTTTCATAAGTTTATGGATCATGTTTTTATATTTTCTTAAGTAAATAGTTTGGAAAAAAGTAAAAAAATATCCAGAATTTCTAAAGAAAATTAATGGTTTTAAAGTGCTTTAATTTTGGGCGACTTTCGGCCCTTACAATTAATTCTGCAAAAAAATTATACTTCAGTTATACTTTAATTAGAATGTAATTTGAAAATCTGACAAAAAATTTGAGATATAGCGGCAAGCGTAATGGTCGATTTCATAGATTTTCACGATTTTTCTCCTCAAACTTATGCGTGTTCGAATTAATTAATTATCATTGATTGCTTGATAATTTGCAAGGAAGTTCCATAAAACTGGAATGAATTTCTTATATCCCTTAGGATCACCAACGAAACATTTTTGGCGAGCGTTTAAGAAAAAAGTAAATTTAATGAAGGAGTAAAATTATATTTCATATTTTAGACTTTTAAGATTTCAAATTTTTATCACGTAATAGTATATTACGCAACGAGCCAGAAATTGACGAATTTTATGCGAGTGTGAAAAAAGCCGAACGAGGCGCTAGCCGAGTGAGGATATTGCACGAGCACAAAATTTACTTACTTGCGACTTGCGTACGCTATTTTTCCGACGACCACGGAGATTATACGACCATTATTAATATTTTGTAGTAACAACTAACATAACCTGTGTTAACATCAGCTGACATTGAAGTTATCGATTATTTTTAGTTAAATGTACCAAATTGGATGTGGCGCTGTTTTCACGGAAGCAACTGATCGAAACGAATAAAAAATGTTCCTATTTTATTTAAAATTTACACAAAAGTTAGTTATATAATGATTTTAATAATAAAATTAGTCATATTATCGGGGTTAAATATAAATTTTTATTTGAACTGTCCTTTTTTTGCCAGTTCAAAAAAAATGCACGAGAGGGCTTTTGGAATTCCTTCGCAGCACCTGCAAGAAGTATTTCAGAGTTAAAAAACAGAAAACCAAAGTCACAAAAATGAATGACATATACGATTTTTTCATATGGTCGTCGGAAAAAGAAATGATTGTATTTGTCGCATTAAAGGATGACAGTAGAGGTAAATGTATCATTTAGATTCCTCCGTCGTTGAAGAATATAAAAGCGCTAATGTTTCAGTTTGTAAGTATCATCTAACCTAATGTTCAATTAATCATGAACACCCTATCAGAAACTATGTTCATAAATTTGAACCCAAAATGTTGATTTGTTTTTGAGCAGTGATTTTCCAGAAATTGATTTTTTTTTCGCTTGAATGGCAAATATCAGCAAATCAACTGAAGATAGACCCATAAAAGATTAATATACAAGATATGATTATTTTTTGATAAGGGATCCCAAAAATTTCGTAATATACTGGGTGATTAATTTAAAAAAAAAACATAACTTTGGTCCGCCGTCTTTGAATGGACACTCGGTGTACTACTAAAATATTTTTAGAGTGTGATACGTATATTCTGTCCAAAACCGCATGTCGATATCTTCTTTCATTCTAGAGTAATGTTACATCCTCGCAAAGCTGGAACACCCTGTATATTTTATAAGAATTTAAGAAAATATCAACTTAATATGTATATTATTTTTGTTATCTTATTTAGCCACAAGATTTAATTTTGAACTAAAAAAAGAAAACTTAAAACGGTAATGAAAATTGAACTGTGAAAACACAAGTCTCAATCGATTATACCGAAGATATTTTTTTGATTTCTATATGACCTCAGTAAATTTTCAACAGATATTTAGAGCGACTCTACATAAATTTAATTAAATATAAAATAACAATAACTATTTGCAATATAAATATTTAAAAAATATAGTAATCACAAATGAAGTGGAAACAAGGTACTTAACAAAGCCTTTATTAAATCAGTAGAAAACATAATTTATTGCCAATAAAACAAATAAAAGCAATTTGTAATAAATTAGAGAGTCATAATATTCTAGTATTTATTATGTGAGAAATGAAACGGCCTTTGAAAATATGCGTTCGACCTCGTTTGACACAAAAACAAATCCGTATGTGTCTCCGCCAAGAAACCAGTTCCTAACATAACAAAATTTTAAGCATACATTCTTATCCTAAGAACAATTGCGCTCGCTAGCAAAAATCTTGTTTTTTAAATGTCTTTCTCTTCGGACAAGCTAGTGCGTGTCTAATAACTCATTAATCAATCACCCCAAATCTCTAATACCCAAATATAGCTTGCTCTGGCATAATTTGATAGATGGTCGTTTTTTTGTTTCTATTTAGTGCACGCGAAACAAATTTTTATTAATAGCTGCAATCAATAGCATAATTCTATATTGCGACAGAATGGTCGCACCTGACCATCTGAGGAACCCATGGGCGACACAACCTCATAGAACTATTATTTCTTCATACTTTTTGAAACTTTCATAACATTGAAGAGATGAAATAAAGTTTTGTTCTATTTTAAATGAAATTATTATTACAAAAATCAAATTAATTAATATTTAATGAAGTCAGCACTATAGTATGTATTTGCATCCTTAATAAGTGAAAGCATAAATATAATTACGTATGTATAACAACATGCTCATTTACCTTTTCTTTAATGCAAAACCAATTTGAATATTTGGATGAATCAATCGTTATTATCTATTAAAACTAGTCTTGACACATTCATGTTATGGAAGAAGTACCTGCAGAAATAGTACACATAAATTTCCATATTAAATTTCTTCACCGTTAATAAATGTATAAGTGCTTTTTAATAAAGAAAATGCTTGTTAAAATTGCTTTGATAAATTAATAAGAAACATTTGTTTTTATTTTACATGTTGAATTTTTATTTAATTTCAACTATAATAAATTCAATAATATATTTATTTCCTTTACACTTAATGAAAATATAATTACAAAAATTATTTTAAATCATGCAAAACTTTGTAATTTACTGGATTTTTCAGTTATGTAGGATCCCTACGTTTCTTTCTGTTATAAATTTATTTTTTACTTATTTTATGTGAAATACAAATATAAATATAAATGTAAAGGAATATTAAAATAAAATTACCTTACACCCTATACTCAAAAATCGAAAAAATAATGCTCTTACGGATCTATTGAAATAATGAAAATAAAAAAATATGTCATTCACAATTTTGCTTGATGGGTCTTTTCTGTCTTGGAAAAAAATTAGTTCATGAAGTGTTTTGATAGAAAAATTTTGACTATGAAAATTTTATAATTAACCCTGTTTGCAAATATTAGGTGCTTACTGAAGTTTTTATATCTTTAAAAAAAATTTTAAATTTTTTTACTGTTTTATCTTTAATTTTTTTTTTCGAAAATTATATGATTCGATAAACACAGCAAATAAAAAATTTTATGTAAGTTAAAATTTTTCTATCAAAACACTTCACAAACTAATAAAAATTCCCTAGTTTTAATGAAAAGCATATTTTGGTATTTTCTGGTTTTTAAAACTTGGTTCATTTGAATTTAAGAATACTAGTTTTAAATTTTAGTAAATGATCAAAAAATAGTTATATTTATTCAATAGCTAGATATGTACATAAGATTTATTAATATAATTAATATGCTTTGTTTATATACTTACCTCCTATTGCTTAATGACTGAATAAAATTTATTATAAAGCACTTAAAACCTGAAAGTTAAGACAATTAATTTATAATAATAACTTTGTTGGATGTTCTCTAAATTCTGCGTTTCTATTATACGACAACATTAAAATTAATTACCGTATGAAGATTACATTTAGTACTAAGCTTTTATTATGCAATTGATGTTGCAATTGTAATAAAGAGCCTAAATTTACAGCACTGTATATTCAAATGCTTCTCGTTATTAAAGCTTTATGTAAGTAATTTTGAGATTTGCTAAAAATTCAATAATAAATATTTCAGATGTAAATTGTTTAATATTGGTTGAAATAATTTATTGTTTAATTTAAAAGCGAAAGGATATTATGTAAATTTTATTATTATTGAAGTATCAAAAATAGCGTTAAGCTATTTGGTAATAATTTTCCCATAATCGTTTATAATTATGATTATTATGATTATTATTATAATTAAATGAATATTGTATTAATTAATAATAAATAATTATAATAATAGTACATATCTTTAAATTATATCTTAGAATTAGTTGAGATTACAATTTTAGTATTCTTCAGTTGCTACAAAATATGTATCTTACATATGTGACTTTTTGATATAATTTTATCATTTTAGAAAATTTTCGCATCTAAGTGATAGTACAAATTTTCTACTGTTTAACTTTAATCCAAAAATTTCAAGGAACAGTTGAATGTTTGACGACTGAACATCCTTGTGTATGGCAGTCTAATGTTTCAAACCAGAGTCCTGAAATAAAGTACTAATTTGCACTTATGGTATACGACCCTCATACTGTCCAATGACCACATCATAAATTTAATTTAAATTTATCAACAAGAACACCTTTTTGAATGTTCTCTTATTAAGAAGATAGTCGACAAAATGTTTGAAAACCCTACTTTTCACTAATAAAAATTGATTTTTGGGCATTTGTTATCAAAAATTTCGTATAGAATTTTTGTTTTTCATGTCTATGATAAAAAAAAATGCGTTTTTATCATTGTACCAAAAGTACGCACCTATCATAGAATATGCATGAAAATAAAAAATTCTATATGGAAACTAAATTCAATTTGAAGGGCACTAGGCATCGTTTTTGTTAAATTTTTGATTACAAAATCAATTTTTACTAGTGAAAAGTACGCTTTTCAAACATTTTGCCGACTATCTTCTTAAGTAATTTCGGTTAGAGTTTTTTGGGATTACTTATGTTATGATTTATTAGAATAAAGGAATTGATTTGGTAGTTTCCTTGTTAACTTCTTTATGAAGAGATTCATTGTCTAAAGAGTTCTTAAAAATCTTGATAAGAACATAACATCCTATAGATCATGGAACAGGGGTGTAAGTACCATTTTTCAGAAAATTGTTTTTAAACTTTCTGATAGAAAACTTGAACTACTGCGTCTCTTGGAAAAAAATCGTACATGTAGGTTTATGCATTAAATATCAATGTACAAAAATCTTGAATTAGCTTTGTTATTTTTCATCCGATTTTAATAAATGATATGTCAAATTAAATGGTTCAAAGAATACTATATTCGGACATTAAAATATTTTTATTGTTTATAAAAACATCCGAAAAACTACACGTAACTTTTGTTTTTTAAATGGCAACATAATGAGTACCGGGATAGGGTATCTCCCGTATAAAAAGTTTTGTTCCTAAGTTTTAGGCAACTTTTTCTACAAATCGTTCCCTTCTATGCTTCCACTTAATCAAAATCAAGCATTGAAAAGTTAAAAAAACCAGGAATAAAAAAACACATTTATTGTATTAAAAAAAATTCAATTTCACTTCCAGTTTCACCGGAGATGATATGTCCTATTTTGTATTAAATGTAACACCCTATTTGTTAGTACTTAAATTGGAATATTTTTATAATTTGTTTTAATAAAATCTGTTAAAACTATTACTAATAATTTAAATAGGTTAAATAAATGGTAATTTATGAAATTCATTCGGCTGATTTTGAGAAATTAATTTTTAAAATGCTTTTTTGCAAATATCTTTATTTTTTTAAATGGCATCATAGTGGGGCCTCCCCCTATTTAGATAGAGAATTTTTTTCCGGTTATTGAAAACCAGAAGTTGCCTATAGTTTTTAGGATATTTTTGAATAAAGAAAAATGTTTTAATATTTTGATAATAGAATTCTTTGAACCATTCATTACATCGAACATATCACTTATTTAAATCGAATAAATAATAATAATTTCAACAGAATCAGTGCCTCCTTAAAGTATAAAGAAATTTATCAAATTGAATAAATGATTTATTAATGTTTTTTGAAACACCCTATACGTAACTTCAAAGTTGAAGATTCCCGTTGTTAGGTGATGCATATTAACCAAAAGGATGTAGGGCCTTAATTATCAAATGAAAACCACAAACCACAGTATTTATAAAACTATTTAATTAAACACTTCATTTCGAAGTAAAAACCTCATTTTCAGAGAAAACATAATAATTTTTATAAAATGAGTTGACAGGTCATTCTAATTTAATTAAAGATGAGGCAGTTTACCAAATAAAGATACAATTTGTTCAACCTTATTGTTTCTTAGAGACAAAAACGTGATGGAAATAGTACCAATTTTATGTGGAATTGTGTTTAACATAGTAATTTACAATTTACATATGATAGAAGCAACCATAATCCAAAAAAGTTATAAAATAATGAAAATTAAACGATTTAGACGCAATCAACTAAGCATCCAAGTAATAAATAAAATTATTTGGCTCTCACTAATCTTTGCAGTGAAGACGTAATTGGAACGATTTTGAACAAAAATTGTTAGTTGATTGTTGACATAGGATAACACTTTTAATTAATTATTTTTCATACCGAAAAAATGTTAAGTTTGTAAAAGTCAAATAATTACAGTACCTACTTACTATAAGTGACTAATGATTCAGGGTAAAAGACCATGCAGAAAGTTAGTGGTGGAAGCCTTCTTTGGCATATCAGCACCTTGCCCAAATGTGTACTAGATCTCCAAGCAATTATGTCGTAATAGAATACTGGGCTGCGTACAGTTTGCGCCGCAGTCATAAAATTTTTGTAATCCTTTGGGCAGTTTGCGCTTTTCGAATTTTAGAGTCATAAAACTGATAGGTAGTTTGCGGCGCTCGTTCATACGAAAATGAACGTTATTGAATTCTGCTCAAAAATCATAATTTTCTACTCAGATCTTGTATAAAAAAACTTGCTTATGATTTTTTACTGCAGTCAAAATGACTTTACCGGACACATGTTAAGGTTAAAGGTAAAAAATATTACATTATACGCAAAAAATACTATTTAATACCACCAATAATATATACCACAAGTAAATATAAAAAAGAACAAAATATTTTACAGATATAAAAACATAAATATTACAATATCACATTTTTAGTGAATTATCAAAAGAATATATGATTACAAAACTATAAGCAATAAGTAAATATTATATGTAAAAATATAAATATAAAAATATCACATTTTCCATAGAATATTAAATGTAAATATGATTTCATAACTATAAATTATTATTATAGTTATTATAATATAAATAATATTCTATGTACTAAGTGTATTTAAAAAATATGTATAATATAAATATTAAAATATCATCACATTTTTAATAATACTTAAAAGTAAATATGATTATAAAACTATAAACAATAATATGCATTAAATAAATATTGTGTGTAAAAATATAAATATCAAAATATCACATTTTTAATAAAATATCAAATGTAAAATGTAAATAATGTAAATACTAAATATGTATAAAAAATATGAAAAAATATAAATATTAAAAATTAAAACATACCTATATTAAAATATTAATATTAGAAATACACAAAACCATGAAAAATAAATGAAGTCGTAAAAATATAATTTATGAAAACTGTGAAATTCTTGATAATTGTGTCAAAAAATTATTTCGACTTATTTCACCAGAATTTAACTTAACAATCCAATAATTTATTGAACTCATTTTTGATTTCGCTTTGTAAGTGTATACCTTAGGTAAGTGTACACTTTGTATCTTAATATATGTATCTATTTGAAATTCAATTAATTTTGTAACAAAAATGTTAATAGTTGGATGATGTGTGTAGAAGGATTGGTTAAATTTGCTATGAAACGATTCACAATTATTTGTGGTTCGTTCAACACTTGCGGAGTTTTCTGCCCAAATTTTGGGAGGATACATTGAATTTTCTTCCATATAATTATCCACAAGATTGTCTGCAAATTGTTGAACTTTTGGTTCATCTGGCATTTCGGACATCAAATCTTCGGCGAAAGATTCACCTACAATATCGGGATGGAGATATGTCAAAGAAAATACTTTTCTTAACCAAATTCCAATTTCGCTATTGTGATCTTTAAATTGTTTATACAATTTTAGTCTTTTAATTCTTTTTACCCAAGCTTGGTGTAACTGGAAGCGGCAGCCAATAATTGTAGTTTCAGGCCAAACCTCAGATAAAGACTTTTGAAAAGCTTTCTCGAAATCACAAACAACTTCTTGCGGATAAAATTTTTTTTTATATTTATCGAAAATAATTTTATTCAAATGCCGAAATAAAAGAGATTATATTTGGGTATCTTTACTCGGCAAAAAAGTGAAAACTAGCGGAATATAATGTCCATTGCAAACTCCATGGATGGTGAATAATTGAGTAAAAAAAATTGGACAATAATTGAATGTTCCATCAAAATATATATTATTTAGTCCAGTCAAAAACAACATATTGGTTTAAATTCATATGCTTTGATCAATTTCCACTATTATATTATTGTTTTATACTATCTACTTATTTGTTGGATCCTGGTTTATGCCTGTTTTGAGTCTCGAGTTAAGCGTCAACTTAATTATCTAATTCCATATTTTACTTGAACGTTTTTGATGTAAGTACTTTGCTTTAAAAATAATAATTTTAATTACAGTTTTATATTTTGTGTGCTATTTTATATTTTATATATACATATATTTTAAACTTTTTTAACTTTTTAACTTCTTATACATTTTAAATTATATTTTATGCGTTTTAAATTATGCTAAAGTTTACCAATTTGTCACCACTTTGTTACAACGTAATCTTAATGTTTACATAAATACTATATTTTGACGTATTTCCTTAATTTTTAGTTTATGCGCCTGAAGATGAGGGATATGTACCCTTGAAACATGTTGCGTTAATTGTTTATTAAATTAAATAAAGTTGGATAGAAGGAATCTCCGTTTTGGTGTGTTTTTGTTCTAACATATTGGTTTCACAAGAAAAAATTATTATATGATTTTCCGTATCATTTAACATTAAAAAGCTTTCTTCGCGGTTGGTCTTCAAGTTCATATGATTTAAAATTTCTTGAAATTTTTCAATGGATGACGGAAGCTTATGGGGAAACTGCTTCATTCTTGCCCTGTACATAGCTTTTCTTGCGCTATCTACTTGAGTAGTTGTAATAGTACTTGGAACCGATCCTAATGATTTTCTTGTGATATTAATGGGCTTTTCGCTTAAACACTTTAGAGAGCTGTCCTTGCAGTTATGAAAAAATATGTCTTTATTAATTTTCGAATTGTCCTCGGCGTGATTATGGTCACCGTTTCTTCTTACAACTACATTATTTTCAGTGTAAATTTTCGCACAACAACTTTTTTAAAACAACGCCCCTTTTTTTGGTTACACTTTAATATACCACTAAAACAATATTTTCTATTGTTTAAAATAATGGCTTCTTTGCCTCGGCTACTTTTTATAAATTGCGGATCCATTTTAATTTGTTTCACTGTACAATTGCAAACTGAACATATTTTTAAATTTTGTTGTTAAGGGTGAAGCAATAATTCTACCTGATTCTGACCCTGCCGCAAATTCCCCATCGGATTAAGAAATTTTAGTACCCCCTGCACCTGACACCATAAAATAAGCGCAAACTGTACGCAGCCGAATACTGAGTATACCATAGCATAGTATGATGTAAGGAGACCGCAACTATATGGTTAATAAAGATTTATATTCCTATCAATCAAAAAACCTAGAAAATTAGTTCAATTACTCATCCCAAAGTTCATATCATTGGTTTCTTTATAGCGTTTCAAAAATAATTACCTAAATAATTTCCTATTTCCTTCAGTTCCTATACAGTGCGTACATAAAGTAAATCCCCCCCTGCTAACTTTTGAACGGTTATGTTTTTAATTCTGAAAATTTGTCTACTGAGGAATCTAATTGCGAACTTGCTAATAAAGGTATTTTTGATTTTGTGGAACTTCCGGATATACCGGAAGTGGATGGAAACTTTCTTATTTTAAATGAAACACCTAGTACATTTTTGCATTTTCGTGTTCTCCATAAAAATGCCGTTAAATTGACCTAGCATAGTGTGGTCTACGATTAATACTTTCGGAATTACGCCCATTCGAAAAATCGCATTTTTATGCAACATCATTTACACCGGAAGTGGAAAATTAACGAACTTAAGGTTAAACATAATTTTGTTTAAATTTATTGTTATTAACTTAATTGCAAAAGAAAATCATTTAAAATATGGAAGTTGGGGCAGTTGGCTCCAACTTCCGGTGTAAATGAAGTTGCATAAAAATGTGATTTTCAAATGGCCGTAATTCCGAAAGTATTAATAGTAGAGCACACTACGCTAGGTCAATTTAATGGTATTTTTATGGAGAACACGAAAATGCAAAAATATACTGGGTGTTCCATTTAAAATAAGAAACCGGAAGTTCCGCAAAATCAAAAAATACCTTTATTAGAAAGTTCGCAATTAAATACTTTAGTGGACAAATTTTAAGAATCGAAAACATAACCGTTCAAAAGTTAGCAGGGGAGGATTTTCTTTATGTCCGCACTGTATAACAATATTATCAATTGATAATGACATATTTTTCTTCATGATTGGTTTTCTATTATTAATATTAATTACTCTCCAAATAAACTGAACTATATTTTGATAATTCTTAATTTTATTCGTATTGAAATTTATTTTGGCCTCATTGATTTGACTTCTTTAATACTATTTTACTTCTAATTTAAAAAATTTGAAAGGGTGGGTCCGTAGGGATGGGGGTTGAAATTACCATTCTTATTTTGTCTTAAAAAGATGTCCCTCTGAAGGTAAAAATCGACCTGTCACGGAATTTTTACAATTAATTATTTTTTGCCAGTTATTTAAGGTGGCTCATTTTAAACACCCTGTATAATATTTTGGTTAACTTATTAACAAATATGAATATTGTTTCAATTAAGATACCTTTCACAAAGGGTAGATATTGATATGTTTTTCTTTAAAATTTCCAATTATTTCAGAGGAAAGGGGACATTTCTTATTTCAAGAGAGGAGAAATAGAAATAGTTGCTTAGTTTAAGTATATTTCATACCTTGTTGTAGAAAAGTTGGTTATTTTAGAGTTGCTCAGTTTGAGAAATTACTTTATATGAATATTTGAACAATGTTGACCAAAATGAATAATTAATATTTAAAAATCCTGGCCCCGTTATAAGTCTTTTCCAGGGCGATTGCACCATATCAAAAATAAACATAATAATTACCCAGATAAATGGTTGATTGATATAAGACTGCTGGGCCAAATGCCCTGAAGTTTTAGCGACGAGTACTTGCCATGTTTGTAGATATCTCCCAAGATTATAGTTATTAGTGTCCTGTAAGGATACTAATTAGATAATGTATTTAAAGTAGAAAAGAAAGCATCCTTTGCAAAATAAATTCTGCCAATTAATTACCCGTTCAAATAATTTATTCGCAATAAAACGTGAAGTGTAATGAAACGTAATAAAAGCGCTATCTTGCATTTAAGAGCTTTATTTGTTTTCGATGGTTTTTTTATCGGAGCGTTGTTATATGTTGAATTTTAAATGAAAGTTTGTGTTCGGCGTCGTAAAATAATTTAGGCAGCTCGTTTAGAAAATGGGAACATGGGATAACAAAGAGAAATAACCATAATTAAGGAGATTCTCTCTACAGCGGACAGATAACATAAAAGAACCCGTAATCGAGTCTGTCGACTGACTTTTGTGACTACTAAAGTATCTTCTTTATTGTTTATTAAAATGTGGTAAAGACTTTTACGCTTAATACCACTGTACGTTGATTTTTTTTTAAATTTTAGTAAGGCTATTTAACTCTGGACATCACCGGTCAACTTACTGATATAATTAAAGGACCAATGGCGCCAAGCTTTCAAGAGCAAGGATTTTATTACAATTTTAATTAATAAATAGATAAATCTAGTTATAAACAATCTAATGAATTCAGGTAAGGAGATAATATTGTTTGAAGATGAGAACACTAAATGTATTCCCTTTCAACCATTAGTATACTTGAAATATTTCAATGGGAATAATTGGATATTACATAATATTATGTAATTTAAGATAAAGCATAATATCCATTAGAGTAAGAAAAAATATTCTCTACGTCTTGGAGGAGTTTATTTGCAAAAAATACCTGAAATATTTTAATCGATGTGTATTTTGTTAAATCCAAAATTTAAAACTCGAAATAGCTATTGTACTTATTCTGTTTTTTAAATGATTTTTTTAGAGATGATGTATGTTTGGTGGTCTACATTAAATTTTAATTAATTGAGGCTGTTTTGAATACTTTATCAGTTGGTAAATAAACAAGTAATTATTTAATTATAGTTAACAGTGACTTGTAATAGCTTTAAATAATTAATTTAGAGGTTACACGAGTCATTTGTCTGCGAAAAGTTCTCACGCGATTATCTTAAAACGACTATGTCTTGGGCCTTTTTAAGAATGCAAGCAGTGTCCACGTACAAAGCGACTGAGGGTGGATGGGAATAATAGAAGGGTACACATGTAAAAACGCCTTTTATTCCTACTAATACAATAAACGATTGCACAATACCGCCTTCTTATCTAAACAATGGTCCGCATTAAGGGCATCCCAATAAAGAGCGAGCGAGCGAGAAGAACCCAAGGAAATCTAACGCCATTGCAAGAAAAGGACGAAATTTCTCATTACAATGCAACAACTCATAACAATGCAACGCCAACCTCGATGTGCGCAACCTAATAATCTTAACAATTGCTTAGCCTTAAAAAGTGAAGAGGGTGGAGAGGTGAGACGGGATGAGTACGTTGGTTTTGTTGTGCTAATACAATAAAATTGTTTGGATGTTCTATAGGTAAATAACGATTCGGTAGTCTAGTGTAATTTAAGATTTACCAAAAAAATATACCCAAAAACCATAGACCCTGAATACGCGCAACGAAATAATTAATTTGTGAATTTATATGTACTGAATATTTTTCATAAATATAATCCTGAGAGATGGAGATAGGTAACTTAGTTTGATTATATTCAAGCTGTTAGTCTGCAGCCTCGCTAGTCGCTTCTTGCACATCGCCAAAGATGCTCGCTGTTCGTACAATCACGCGCAAAGATATCAAGGATACAAAAGAATTGTTCTGACCGAATAGCCAGCGATGGAAAACACGAGATGACAGGAAACTTGAAAAAAAATAAATACGACTTAAAACACGTGCAGGCTCCTTTCAAATTTCATGTGTTCTCGTGTTTGTGAAGGTTTGTTATTGGGTCAGAATATTTCTTTTTTGTCCTTGATATCTTTGCGCGTGATTGTACATCGCCAGGCTGCTCGTCATGTACATTTATGCTACAACTGCGATGTTCCATAAGGCTTCTCGAATGAAACAGTACGGCACAGATACAGAGACCGAGTGTCAAGGAAACAATCACAGAGTTAATTTGAAGACATTTGACGATGATTGATATGACGCAGATTGAAGCGAGGAACCTGGAGAGCAGCCGGGCTGCAGTATAAATGCACCAATACAAATTAATTGGTTTGTGTCACATGCGAACAGCGAGCATCTTTGGCGATGTGCAAGCAGCGAGGCTTAAGGCTAAATGTACCCTTAGAAGAGATATTGCGCTTTAAATCTTTGTATATTTGTGATGATTGGTATGGATGAAGCAAATAATTGATTAAATGTATTGTCCAGTATACAATTTACGGTAGATTTTATAAATCGGATAATATTATTAATAATAATTACCAGAGATTACATACATGCAGGGTGGGCCAACGAAAACGAAACAGACGAGTTTTGAAATAGTTAATAAAAAAATTTGAAGAAATGCTCGGACAGGTCAACTTTAGTTTCGAGGGGGACATATTTTGCAATAGAGCTGATTCAAAAATCCATTCATCCCACGCCCTTTGGATACAACCCCTAAAATTTTAATAGGGATGGTAGGGTAAGTAATACCTCGTTGGAAAGATCTTTTTACCCAGAGTAACATATAAAAAAAAGTTAAATCGATCGATTCGTTTTAAAGATATTCAAAATTTAGCAAGTAGAGTTTTCATACCTTTTAAACTTATGCTATGAACACCACGCCTTCAATTTTAAGTCTTTTGATAGGGTAAGTAATACCTCCTTGGAAAGTTCTTTTTACCACAAGTAACATAGAAAAAAACAAAAGTGAAATCGATTGGTTTGTTTTAAAGAATTCAAGATAAAACAGTATTGCACATTATTTTTTATTTAACCAAACTAAACTTAACTAATCTTTTTGAAGAAAACTTAACACTTTAAAGAATCCCATCGATCCCGACACTTTCAAGGATGTTTTTATTATTTTATTAAATGTTCGAATTGAGTTCCACCAACCTCCATGCAAACGTAAATTTTGCTCAAAGCGAATTCTTACATTTTGTAACATTTCAGCAGTAATTTCTCGGCATTCATTAATAATTCTCTGTCGTAACTCTGCTAGAGATCCTGGTTCCGTTGCGTAAATCTTACTTTTTAAATGCCCCCAAAGGAAAAAATCAAGGGGAGTAAGATCGGGAGATCGCGGCGGCCACTCCAAAGGTCCTCTATGCCCAATCCATTGCCCAGGAAACGTCGTATCCAAGAATTCCCCAACAGGCCGTGTGTAATGAGGAGGGGCTCCGTCTTGTTGGAAAATTAGATGGTCTTCTAAATAACGATCCCCATTTTCGATAATATCGTCAAGAAATGGATGAACAAAGTTTTGAAGTAGATCCAAGTACATATCCCCTGTTAGATTGCCATCTAGAACATAAGGACCAATAAGACGGTCTCCAAAAATTCCAACCCACACATTCAATTTTTGAGGAGTTTGTGTGTGAACTTCATGAAATACCCTAGGATTCTCATCTGACCAATATCGACAATTATGACGATTAACGGTTGAGTTTAAGAAAAAAGTGCACTCACCAGAAAAACAGATATTATAAAGATAATCTTCATCAGCAATTATCCGTTCCGTCATCACCTCACAAAATTGCAGTCGCCTATCAAAATCATCTTCATTTAACTCATGAATTAAATGAATTTTATAGGGATGATATTTGTGACCTTTCAATATTCGGCGAATGGTTGTTCTGCTGATGTTAGTCACAGTCTCCAGTTTTCTTGTGCTTAAAGTTGGATCTGCAGCAACTTGTCCCAAAACACCTATTTCAACGACCTCATTTCTTATTGGACGAAAATTATCAGGATCGCGTTTCTTATTACCAACAGAACCAGTATTTTTAAATTTTGCAACCAACTCCAGAACGTATCTTCGGTTACAATGTTTGTTTGGATGTTGTTCATGAACTAAATAAGCTGCTCGATGAGCAATCTCATCGTTTTTAAAATAAAAAGTGAATAATTCAACCCTTTCTGGAATTGTATAAACCATTGCTAGCAGAAGCTTTTGCAGAAGTTCACAAAATTTTAAATGTTGATTTCTAATAATTAGTCATAAACAGTTTTAACACGATGAAAATCACCACTAATACAAAATACAACTGATAAAAAGAATCTCAATGTGGTTATAAATCGTTTTATGTTTTGCATTGTTTTGTTCCAGATGTTACAAAGTTTTAAACAATTCCTCGAATAAATTTAAATTTGTTTTTTAAAATCTCTCTTTTGTAGAAAATGAAAATAAATTGCGTTTTACATGTTTTTGTATGTTACTTAGGGTTAAAAGATCTTTCCCAGGAGGTATTACTTACCCTTAAAATTGAAGCCGTGGTGTTCATAGCACAATTTTAAAGGAATGAAAACTCTACATGTTAAATTTTGAATATCTTCAAAACGAATCGAAGGATTTAACTTTTTTTTGGCATGGTACTCTGGGTAAAAAGATCTTTCTAACGAGGTATTACTTACCCCACCATCCCTATTAAATTTTTAGGGGTTTTGTCCAAAGGGCGAGGGATGAATGGATTTTTGAATCAGGTCTATTGCAAAATATGTCCCCTTCGAAACGATATTACTTACCCTATCAAAACACTTAAAATTGAAGGCGTGGTGTTCATAGCACAATTTTAAAAGACATGAAATCTCTACTTGCTAAATTTTCAATATCTTTAAAACGAATCGATCGATTTAACTTTTTTTTTTGTATGTTACTCCGAGTAAAAAGATTTTTCTAACAAGGTATTACTTACCCCACCATCCCTATTAAAATTTTAGGGGTTGTGTCCATAGGGCACAGGGGTGAATGGATTTTTGAATCACTTCTATTGCAAAATATGTCCCCCTCGAAACCAAAGTTGACCTGTCCGAGCGTTTTTTCAAAATTTTTTATTAACTATTTTAAAACTCGTCTGTTTCGTTTTCGTTGGCCCACCCTGTATAAATGCCTACAATATTGGAGATTTTCTTAAAAGTATAGATATGTATTAATTTTTCCGGTAATTAATAATAAACTCTGACTCTCTGTATTTAAACTTATGTGAACCATTCCATAAAAATAAAGTTACTACGATAAGTCAAAAAATCGCAAGAAATTATTTGAATTCACGATAAGTCAGCTTTTGGTAGTTATATTTATGGGAATGAATAACAGGTGTCAGGTGTTAAGTGTTAAGTTGATTTTATCGACATATAAAGTCAAAAAGATAAAGATATCAAATTTATCCTTGTAGGTATATCAAGATCATTTGACCTAATTTGTACCAACCCGTGGACTGAAAATTAGGCCGACTAAAAAGATCGCCTATGGTTTATTACATATACAGGGTGTCCCAAGATTCAGTTTACAGGCCATATATCCCTTAGTTGAAGCTTTTAATTGCATCAAATTGGCATTCCAATTCCAAACTAAAAAAACTATTGGCTTTGGCTCTTTTAAGAAACCATTATCAACATTTTTTTTTCAAATGGCACACTCTACTTTTTTAGAAGAAATCGGATCTCAAAGCTAATAATATTTTAAGGTTGAAAATGGAATGCCAAATTGATGCCATTAAAAACTTTTGTTGATTTGTTTTTTTATCTTCATCTAACGGAAATATGGCCTGTAAATTGAATCTTGGGACACTCTGTATTAACCATTTTTTGAGTTTCCTCCATTCTAAAAGTGGTAATTGATACAAATAAAAAGGGTGCATATTCAAGGTGTCCTAAAACTCTCGCTATATTGTCAGTGACCATCGCCTTGGCAGATTACCAGAAAAATATCAATACAAAAATATTTATATGTATGTATATACTGATGATTTAGAAATTACATCTCAAAATTAAATGTTTTCCATCATTGAAGGAAACTTACAAAATCCTCTTCAAAATTTATCAATATGTTACTATTATTTATGTAAATCATAGCAAGAAATTATTATTATTTATCAATATATTGTTATAAAAACAGCCAAATACGTCAAAAACCACATGAAGCTTTTTTCACTTAAGTCTTAAATGGTATAATCAACGAATAAACGACCACTTAGAGAAAACTAGAGCTAAGGTTTAAACTAGAAATCTTCTACTTCAAAAATTGGTATGTTCTTAATTGGGTGCTTTCTCCTCTTACCTCAAGAAATACTATATTATCTTTTTGTTTCTCGGCAGCAGAATTTGGCGCTCCAGTTTGGGAAAGATCTTTTCATACAAAAAAATTAGATATTCTTTTACATTAAAGTTGTAAATTAATTACTGGATGTCTTAGACCTACATTACCTAGCCATATCACATTCTTAGTGCTATCGCTCTTAAGAATATAAGAAGATATTGAGCGAGCATGTACGAACGTAATATTCAATAAAATGACATTTAACATCCACTCTAAAGTAAAACTGAAAAATTTAATCATCTAAAATCTCGTAGAAACTTTTTACCTACTGTGTTCGACCTCTTCAGGGCTTTAAATCCATAAACAGAATACAGTTGTGGGAACAATCATTAAATGATAAAGATAGGAATTTACTCTAGAGTCCTAAAGAATGTCTTCCCCCTGGTGCCAGTGAACATTGGGTAATTTTGAAAACCCGTAATAGATTACGTACATACATCAGTTGATCGTTGCAATTATAATATGAAACGTTGGGGCTTCTATGGCGGGTAACTTTTTATTTATGTGGTGAAAAAATGCAACAACTTTTAATTTCCAATCAACTTGAAAATTCAACAAATAAATTTGAATTGGCTGAAGGCTGAAGCAAGTCCATCTGCAATTGATTTCGCGAAGTTTTATTTTGGTGTTATTTAACTGCATAATTTATTTATTGTTTCTTTTTGGATACGAGTATATACCAGAATAATATTTAAAAAAATATATTCACAAAATTATAAGCAAAGAATAAATGAGCAATTTCGCAACATCTAATAATACCTTCAGCACTTACACAAGATGAGAAGTGTATAAATTATAATTTTTACTATAAAACCGTCATTACTGTATTTTGATGGTTTTGAGTTTCGGACTTAGTTTGAACTTTAAACATAAAAAGTTCGAACATATTTCTTATAGTTCGAACTCCATAATGTTCGAACTCGATAAATTTCGATCTACGCAACTCTGTGAAGTTCGAAGCTAATAACCTCCGAACCTCAAATCGAATATCGAATCAATTACTTGACGAAGTTATAAGTTGAGGTAGGTCGAACCCAAGAATGTTACTTTATTGTAGCTGGATTGTTATAAATAATTATTATAAAATAATTTTTATTAAGTTCGAAACGGCGACCTTCAAAACTGCGCAAAGCATTTTAAAACTTTATTTTGATTGACTATATCTTCGGAACGACTGGAGTCAATGAAGTTTTGCATAAATATCCAAATATATTATGTAGACGCCCTTTCAATTAATTTATTCGAAGTATGAAGACGTCACATAAGTTTTAAATTGCACAAATAATCAAATTTTTTTAACTTTTTTACAATGAAACTTCCTTCGAACTCTGACTTATTTCAAACCCGCACTTTTTATGAACCCGAAATTTTTGCGAATGCGAACTCGAACTTTTGCTTCATGATCGAATGCTTTGAAGTTTGAACTTTTGAACAGAAAGTTTGAAACCAATGTATTCTAAAAGATATACTTAAAATATAATAGTTTCCATTCTTAATTTCCTGGTTCTTAAAATTATCCTATGCCCTACATACACATAGCAGCAAAATTGGTATTTATTTATAAAAAATTCTATGGGCCAAAGCCACCATTATTATTTAGTAAAAAATATGCATTAAAATAATTCTTTTACTCGAATTACATTAAAGTGTAAAGCCTTTAGGACACTTTTAATTCCAAAAAATTACACCATAAAAGCCCTGGGGAAAACTGTAGTAAAGTTATACTTTAATAATTAAAGTAATGATACATATGCAATAATTATTAGGTGGAATTTATTTAAAAATAATAAATTTGAAAATTCTTGTATGCGTCAAAAAGGATAATAGCCCTACAGTTCACAGTGACGTTATAAATGCGAAGAACGGCACGTTACATGAACGGCAACAAAGTACGTTCATAAATAATAAATTTCAACACCACACAATCCCGACGGGTGTCCGCGCACAAATCTCTATCTATAATATATGAAAAATTATCAAAAAATTATATCATTTTTTAAAGCCACTTAAAGAGCATTCTTTTGTTGTCAGCAAGACTAAAATTTATATCTCAATGATAAAGGTTCAATAAAAAAAAAATTAAACGTAATTCTGAACGAATATCTTTTATCATAAATTATTAGTTTTTTTATTTGGGAATCATATTTGAATATTATTAATTATATCACCGGGCTAATTTTTTTATGAATAGATGAAGGATACACCTTTTTTAAATATATGATCACTTATTGTTTCTTGTATGTATGCATCTAGTATAATACAGGGTAATGCTATTTCAATTGTGATTTACGAATGTAAAATTTATCTGAAGTTTTTAAAGATAACAATTTTGATTTTCGATTTATACTTTTAAAGTGCATTCGCATTCACTAATGATGACTTATTACTTTCCAAAATCACTCATATTATATCTAGATTGGTATTTTGTAAATAATTTTTTTTCTAGTTTGCCATTTTAGACGGGCATATTTTGATAACAAAATTTTGTTCCAAATTACTTTTTAATAATTTCACTGAGAACTTCATTATTATTACCTATACGTTTATAATTTCAAGGATTATAGAAGAAAATAATAAATACCTACATGAAATGCTAATATTTTTTGTGATAAATATGTATTAAGGTAAAATTGGCATAGTTATAGTAGGACATCCTATATAAATGTATTGATTTCTAAGTGTAATTTGCACAGGTGCTTTCTATAAAACGTATCGTTAAAAAATAGATTGTAAAACAGCAGTAGGAATAAGGAATGGTGTGGGCACAATAACGATGATAATGTCCATATAAGAAAAGTGGAAGTTTCACAATAAGCGAGATAAACAGTAACATCAGGTCCACTTGCCACAAACAGATCGGTGAAAGTTGGAATTGTTATAAGAACAATAATCGTCTATCAGTCTTTAATTGGACTAGGTAAATAGCTCTCAATGGCCAACAATCAACTACAAACGCTTCCATATATATATTAATAGACTAGTTTGCTTCTTCTTTTGTCGAAACGATTGTCTTCACCATTCGATATTTGTCCGACAAATGCGCAATCAATTGGTAAAAAGTGTAAAGTGCTTAACAAAAGACAGTATGATTGAAATAAATGGGCAAAATTGCTTTTTTTTAATTATATAGAGACGCCTTTCTATAAAAGTAGCGAGAATAAAACAGCTTTTGTAAGAATGAAGACACTCCAGGCTTGCGACACGCGATATTAATATGGCGACAAGTCGATGACACTGGTCAGTGTAGGCCGCTTAGACATCGAGATATTGTAGTATCTGGATTGTGTTTCTTATAAATTACTGGTATTCCTGTGTCCAGACAAGAACTAGTCACCGAACCTGCTGGGCATCAGCTGCCTTTTGAGGTACTACAGTTACTCGGAAGACACAATGCTTTATATTCATGCCCTGTAGTGCGGTCAATAATGGGCTCTAGGTCATTTATAAAATTAGCATACGCGCAATTTTTTCTTCATTCCAAACAAATTATTTTAAAGAAACAATAAGTTATTATTATCATTCTTTTTATTAACACTGATTTCGTGCGAAATGAGCTTTTAATACGAACTTAAGCTTGTTATTAAATAGTTCATAATAGATTTATGATGCAGGGTTTTAAGATGAGTCTTTGGCGTGTATAAAGACCAGTCGTGCTTTTCTTTTTTAAGAAGCAAAAAACAAATATAATAGTCTTACTTTTAATATTAAACGTTTTATAAAAGATTATAAAAACACTTTACAAAATTAAATTGTTAAACACTTTTATTATACTATCATCGCTTTTATGATTATCTAAGTTTTTAAATAATTAATTAATAATAAATTTCAAAGGTTGCTAGTATTTAGTTTTACTAATATAAAGCATTCCACAACCCAATAAAACTTTTAAATAATCGAAATCGAATGAACACAAAAGTAATGTAAGGTAGAAAACCAAAAACTAACAAAAATCCATTTTCGTGTCTACTAGAAACTTATAGTGGATTTCAACATTTTTCAGGAGACTCGTGTTAAATTTTTTTTAACAACGGAACAACCTTTAGCCATGATCGGTGTATAAAAGGTAATATGGAAACGTAGCAAAACTTCTGCTGAGGAAACGAAATTACAATCCATGTGATAAATATTTATTTGGAGTGCCTTAGCTCCAAAAGCTTCTAAAAAAGAACCCCGAATTAGGACTGGTAGCATTGACTTTAATAAAAAATTTTATATTAATCAATTAAGTCCTAAATAAACTTTTGGAAGCAAAATAATAATGTGATCGAAATAACATTATAATCAATGCACATTCTTATGATATAAAAAATATTGTTAAATTCATCAAACAATAAATTGATTTTTTACTACAAAACACAAGAAATTGTGAAATTTAAAATGGTATGATTATTATTTTGTACAGTAAACCCAAATATATAGTCCAACAATCAAAATTTTTAAAAATTTTACACAAAATATTTATGATCGTGTAAATTAGCAATTTTCAACCTAGTCATATTTATAAATCTAATGTTTGGTGTGATAACCACTACACCACCGAGGACCCATGTTCAAATTTAATTCCATTTTGACATAACTGCTAGAATTGATAGAGAATTTTATCTTCATCCAACAGGAAGGCATTCCGAACACCAGCCAAAGACAGTTCTCGTTTTTATGTCAAATTAAATAGAGTTCTTACTTTTAAATCAAACAAAGGAAATATTGAAAAATTGTCGTTGGACAGGATTTGAACCTGGGATCTTCAAATCGCATGTTTTGTGTGACAACCACTATCTATCTATTCTACTAGTTAAAGGGGGTGTCAATGGTCAATTATAAAACTGAATGTTATTTACAAAATATGGCTGTATCTTTGTAAGAAATGCAAGGCGTGTTTCGTAAATTTTGAACGCGCATTTTAACTTTAAATGCAGCTACTGTCATCGCAGTGTATGTGATACAAATTTTAGAGTATAACAGAAATGAAGATTTTTATAGATACTTAAGAGGGGTTTACTGTGGTTCTTGATTTCTTCCCCAAATTCAAGAAGAAGCTCAAAATATACGATTACTTAGACCCTTAATGACGACTCTAAATTTTGGTTGCTGAATACAGGCTCATTTCGGCGATTAACAGTAATTGTAAACAAAAAACAAATGTTATTGGTCGTTTGGGGTAAAAAGGAGGTAAGTAAAACTACCTAACTTGATGGCAAGAAACGAAAGAGTTTTTATCTTGACACATTAGATTAAATTTTATAGGAGGGCGATTGGCTGCAATTTAGCCTTACCGAACTGCGACCATTATGGTCTTTTGTTCAACCCTTACTCTAGTGGAGTCCTGAGATATCTTTATGCTTAATAAAGCTGATTAAATCCTTAGGAGGCATAGCCTTCTCTTCTTCTGGAATTAGAGATGTGCTCCGAAGATTCATCTTCTACGCCACAGAATCTGCAAGTTTTAATTTCTGACTTGCCCATTTTGTTGAGATGATACGTCAATGGGCAGTGTCCAGTTAAAAGGCCTGTGATGAGCATCAGTTCGTTCCTACTTAGGTCGAGAAGCATTGTGGCTTTCTTGGGCGAGTACTCAATGAATTTCTTCGCCTGTCTTGAACCCGGAGTATGACTCCAGTGGGAAATTATACCATCCCTTTCCCACCGTATGATGTGTCTTGTTCAGCCCACAGAACGGTTCTGGACCACTCGGTGAAAGATTTGAGGCCGATCTTGCTAACTCATCAGCAATTTCGTTGCCTTCTATTCCCTGGAGCCCTGGCACATAGTAATACATGTAACTCCAAACTCCCCCATAATGGAGTTACCTCCTTTTTGCAACAGACCCTTCGATTGTGTCTAAACGAATTTTTAAGACATTTTACAAATTAAGGCAAACAAGCTTCTACCTCAATGGCATAAGATGTAGCGGCATTGGTTTTTTCTATGATCGATGCAATTTAATTGACAACTGATGGAATCTTACGAATACACGAACCACGAATCGGATTTATGTCACACGAGAAGTGTCTTGGTGAACCACGAATGGTGTAATCGGCCCTTTATGGAGCTGTAAAAATGAGATTGTTCTATAACTCGATTAATAATTACTTTAATAATAAAATTAAAAACACACCCAGTAATTAAAGATGGATGTTTAAGACGATTACAGTAGCAGCCATAAACTTTAATGTCACATATTAAAATGGGTTATTTTATTAGTTAGAAAATTATACCATAAATTTATCGATCTTATCAACAACGTATCAATTTTGATCGGTAAGATTTTACTGTTCGATATATACTTTTAAAGGGATCTGAGAATATTATTGCAGGCAGACACCAAAACAATTATTTTAAAACGTGTGTAGGTATTAGGAGCTTGCTGGGAAATATGTTATGCGCGAACGAACATTAAATTAGATAGACAAGCAGCATGGTGAGAGATACGCTAAGCTGCTAAGCTTGAATATCATGTGCACGCAGTTCTTGTAACTTTTTTCATCTACGTAAATTTCGTAGTGTCTCGTCTTTGAGTTAAAAAAGGTAAGGTATGAAGACGTGGGGTAAACTTAACAAATGATCAATGACATTGAATCTTCTTCACACAATAAGACGAAAGAAGCAAAAGTCTATCCCGCTGTTATTCCCTTTGCCGTGACAATAAAAATTATAGGCTAGCTGAACTGGAAAACAACAGGTCGAGCAAGCAACTGCGGATCGTGGATTGCATTCATTAGCGGCCGACACGCAAGGTACCTGTCTGGTACCCGGTACCCGGTACCCGGAGCCTTGTGCGTGAGGTACCCAGGGCGCGCGCCCCGAGCGGGGCCCCTGCTGCCCCCCGGTAGCGCGAACTACGCTAATTGCGGATCATTTCTTGCAACTATTCGGACGCCTTTTCTTCAAACAATCTTCAGGTTATGCTAACGGTTTACAGATATTACAGGAAATTTATGCTAATACGTTCCTTCTAGCTTCTACCACGTTCATATAGGTGCGCGGACGATATTTAATCATTTTTTTGTACATTACGTAATTACTCGCCGAAACAATCCGAATTGAATTGATAGACATGTGTTCTTTGGTACCAAGCCCGGGGCACTATACTTAATGTTCGCTATGTTTAATGGTAATCAAATTACACACGCTCGCACAATCAATTAATCAACCACCAAAAATATTCCTATTATTCATACGATTTAATCACGACCGCAAACTACATGCTTTAAACTGCTCATTATTTTCTATGATGAGGCCTAAACGTGTTTGACATGATGACATCTTAACAATATTTATGAAGCTTAATCCTAAACTGACGCTTATGTGAACTTTCATTTAAAACAAGAAATTGGTACTAAATTTACAGTTAGACTCGCTTCTTTTTTTCAATCTGAAGTGGTTCATAACCATTAACTAATTTTTAAGTTATTGCTGAAATTTTTTATAGTAACCGATACTAATATTTATGTGTTGAACATTTATAATTTTACATAGTTTTTACACCAACATTTTTAATATAACAACTGTGCCAAATATTAAATGAGTTCGTCCAATAAATCTTTACAACTGCATTCGCCAAGAGGCAATAATAGAAAAAAAAGTGTATTAAAGAGAACCATTACAAACCCCCAATACCTTAATTTGTAGAACATCTACATCGCAAAAATTGATTCGCCACACAACTTCGCTGGCTAGCGGTTTTAAAATTTCCCGAAGAAAATGCTTGAAAAACCTACAATTTTAAATCATCTAGCACCATCCGGCATTTAGTTTAAATTACTTAAACAGAAAAAATCCCAACGGAAACTAATCACCAAACATTTTGGGCGAATACTGTCATTACAGAGTAGTCTAAAGATCATTTTCTGACGTTGTATGATTTAAATGCTATTTTGACCATTTTTATAACTTAGTTGAGCCGTCTGCTAATTTGATAATTCCATAGATTTTCTTCCAAATTCGAACAGCTCTAGAGTCATTTATACCGAGCCAACATCTATGGCGACTATTTTCCTTTGGGTTTTTTTTTTCGTTTAAGTAATTTAAACCAAATGCAAGATGTGGATTTTTCAAACAATTTCTTTGGAAGATTTTGTAGCCACTAGCCAGCGAATTTGTCTGGCGATTCAATTTTTCCGATGTGCATATTCTAAAAATTAAGATTTTGGGGATTTCGAATGGCTCGGTTTAATACAGTTTTTTCTATTAATGGCTCCCGGACTAATTATTCTTGTAAAAATATCAACCTGTTGCTATAATCATGGGACAGGGAGAGTATTTATTTTTAACGAACGAAGCGAAATGGAAAAATACAAAAAATAATAATAAGGTCAAAAAGCGTAAATGGACAACTTTGGATAGATTTGAAAAAATATTTACCCAATATCTTAAGAAATATTATACTTTTTGCAAATACAATGTTCAAAGTAGTTTCATATATTGTATTCATTAGATATGAATTTCTTGTTTTCTAATGTGACCAAGGTATCCGCTTTGGAAGCATTGTACGAGAGATGGAAGTCTACAACATTAAACATTTTCGTCGAGATCGCACAACCCCCCCCCCCCAACTGGAAATTGCGCTGGATCTGTCCTTGGTATATGTAGATGACATTTTCACTATTGCACTAAAAGACCAACTAGAAAACAAACTTAACCCTTTTAATTGAATTAATAAACATCAACAATTCACAATGTAAGTTGAAAAAGACAACAAACTTCCTTTCTTAGATTTACTCCTGACTAGAGATGCCTTTACTCAAAAGTAATGAACCAAAAACTAAATATTGTAATTTTAACCCCAGAATAATAATAATAATTTATACAGAATTACCGATTATTTTTTAAATTCCGAATTTTTTTATTGTTTTCTCACTGCGTAGTACAGGGTTTTTATTTTTTATTATACTGGTATTGACTTCAGATGACCAACTGACATTATAGCTGCCTTTAGTTTAAAAAACTTCAAAATAAAATGCAGTTCTAAATGAATAATAATAATAATATAATAATAATATACATATATTTATTACCCAACAAACCATGAAGGTCCAGTTACAGGGGAACATAATTTAAATTTTACAATAAATAATACTTATACTAATAGTAATATAAGATAGTAATATAAGATATATGATATACATGTACAATAAAAAGATTTAATGTTAAAATGAGTTACAAAATAATAGATTATTATAAATAAAGTATACTGAAACATTAGTACACAAATGCTAGAAAAAACTATTATACAATTAAAAAAATAGTACAATCAATGGAGTGATTCTGAGATAAAAATCTTAAAATGCTCAAAAGTTAATGAAAATATATCAGCACAACTGTAATTCATTATTAAGTTTTAACAGAAGAATTATAAAAATGGTTTGTGTTAGTTCTTGATATTGAAAAAGAAGAAGCGTTTCGAGCAGATATTCTAGGTACATGGAATTTTAATTTACCCAGCAAATTCGGATCATCAATTAAGTTATTAATTAATTTGTATACCGGGTGGAAATGATAACCGGGTCACCTCTATAACTTTTTTATTTATGAATAGAAAAATTTGAAATTTGGCTATGTTCTATGGTTCAAAAAATCAAATTTTATGTGCATTTTTTATTTTCGAAATCACTTCCGGTTTCACCGGAAACACCATGAACTTTGTTTTTTTAAATGTAACATCCCATATTTTTATTCATGGTTTAAAATACTTTTAAAAAAGAAGTATTTTTGAGATATTAGTTTTTATTTTTTGCGAAAAAAAAATTCTAAATAATTCAAATACATAAATAAAATTGTAATTTGAAAAAAAATTTAAGTGGTCTTTGAACTATTAATTTTTAAACTTGCACATGCAAAATAATACCCCTACATATGGGGTACCAAAATAATCGTTATAAAATCCTCTTTTTAAAAAGTCGAATGACCCGGCATCATTGCATTTAAAAAAAGTGAGATATTTGATAAAATCTTCATTAACTAAGTTTAAAAATTAATAGTTCAAAAACCACTTAAATTTTTTTTCAAATTACAATTTTATTTAGGTATTTGAATTATTTAGAATTAGTTTTGGTACTTTTCACTGACTTCGAAAACCTTTTTTTTTTTTTGAAAAAAATTTTTTTTACAAAAAAAATAAAAACTAATATCTCAAAAATACTTCTTTTTTAAAAGTATTTTAAGCCATGAATAAAAATATGGAATGTTACATTTAAAAAAACAAAGTTCATGGTGTTTCCGGTGAAACCGGAAGTGATTTCGAAAATAAAAAATGCACATAAAATTTGTTTTTTTAAACCATAGAACATAGCCAATTTTCAAATTTTTTTATTCATAAATCATAAATAAAAGTTATCGAGGTGACTCGGTTTTCATTTCCACCCGGTATTATACATAGTGGCATTAACTTTTGCCTAGAAGTACCAGTAGCATTTTTAAAATGCAAGACATGAGTGAAACGGGGCTTCTGCTGCTTGACCAGTGATGCCACCACTTTCTCTTATATTTAAATACCCCAAATAAAAAAAATTCGTGTTTTTGGGCAGATTTTACTCCTTAACCTTTAAATAATTAAAGTTTTCTTTTGCTACTAAACAAATATTGTGGGGTAAACTATATAATTACATAGAAGCCTCAAATGAAAAAATACAAAAGTGAATGTTTTTTTCCTATATTATTGATTACTAAAAAAAGTAATTTGTGTACTAACTAAAGTTTTTTTGATTTTCTTTGACATTTTGTTTTTATCACGGTTTAAATACTTATAAAATTTTAAATGTTATAAAATACCAAAATATTCATGGTATTAAAAAATGCCAAATTTTGACTTAAAATTTTTATTGTTTTAAGATTAAAAATTCGTTTTTTTAAATATAATTTTTAAAATGTAGATGAGAAGAATATCGTAGAAAGTAGACTCATCTACAAAAAAAAAAAGAATTTTCAGGGTCGGAACACCCCAGTTTTTGGTGGGATTTTTTTCTACAGAAAATACTCAATTAAGGAATATTTTGATTTATGTGCTAATACATGAATGTGGTTTCAATTAATTATACTTTTGTATGTTGTAATTAAATGTTTTTTATGTACTATTATAATTTGACAATGCCCATAATACTATGTATTGTATTCAGTGACAAATAAACAATTTGAATTAAATTTGAATTTGAATTAACGACACTTTGGCCTAAGGCTATAAAATTACCATCAAAAAATTATTTTGATGGATTTTTTTCAAAAAATATATTCGAATTATTCTTGATATTTTCGCTTATATCTTCGAAGTCAGCCCCATAAAAGTAACATTTTTTGAGTCCATAAAACTTTACACAAAACTCTATCAATTTAAAAAATATTCAGTGTTGGTCCCCTTCAAAGATTGATCGAAAATAAATAAAAATGGAATTGATTTTTGTAAAGTAACGTCCCCAAAAATAATTGATAAGAAAACAACGGCTTAATTTGGTTTCATATTAAAATGGAAGTTTGATTAATTATTTTTTACTATTTCCGCTCATACCTTAATTAAATTTTAGTGTTCTTTTATATGTTACTGTTCCATGTATTTATATTGATTTTTAAATTTTGTAAGTTTAATACATTGTTTTCATAATTGTAACCTTGACATCAGATTTCAGTGTACAGCTGGAGAAATTGATAAATAAAGTTATTATTATTATTGTTACCTATGATCTTGGGGGGGGGTCTATCGCTCCTTCAGCCACCCCCTAAATACGCACTTGCACCAAAGGCAAATTATTTTTTTCTGCCTATCGAGAAATTAAACGAAAAATAAAACGTGTATAATTACATTGTTTAGCTACAAATAAGATTTTATGAAACTACTGACCAATGACCACTTTACCACTTACATAATGTCGAAATGTAAAAATCTAGTATTTCGATATACTTTTCCTTTTCAAATTCAAATTCTATCCTGATCCCTGATCTGTCAAACAATTTTTAAGTAATTAAAAAAATATTTTTAAGAAGTTTGTTGGTCTGTTGTAGCACCACAACGAAGCACATTGGATAGAGACAAATCGTCTTATTTTGATCTGAGGGGTATGTGGTATCATTTTGTACAAACCTTTTAGCGATACACTGTATAAAGAATTAATTTATTAAAAATTTTATATAAAATAAAAAAAGCTAATTTAATTTTTTTTAGGTTAATATTTTTTCAAAATCTATTGGGAATTTTGACTTGGGATACGCCCTCTGGGAGTTATTTGGGTCGGGTTAGAATAGCGCACCAAAAGCAATAAATATTTTATAATATGGGAGAAAAGCGCAGCGACTAAATTTTATTACAAAAAAGGTTGGTAGATTTGCACACCGATGAAAGTTTACCAATAAAATCGACAGTATATTTGCGCACCAAACACTTTGGATCTAGGAAATAATTAAAATTCATTATAATTTTAAAATATTGTAAAAAATATGCATAATATAATAAAGGAATTTGTATAATATTTTTATAAAAAAACATAAAATTTTACATAATCAATATTATTATTATCTCGATTATTATTTACATCAACACGAATATAAGATACAATAAAAACAAAAATAAAATATTAATAAGCGTAAAAGTATAATAAAATATTTTAAACATAATCATGATTTTCAATGCATTTTAAAAAAAATGATAAGCATTAATTTTTGTGTTTTTTAATGATTTTATCATTAAAATTTTGAATATTGTAAAAAATATGCCTAATATAATAAAGGTATTTGTATAATATTTTTATAAAAAACATTAAAATTTTACATAATCAAAATTATTATTATTTACATATAAATAAATATAATATAGATTTAAAAAATATATAGATTATTGGTAATGAAAGTATCAACACGAATATTAGGTACATAATAAAAAAAATAATAAAATATTAATAAAGGTAAAGGTATAATAAAATATTTTAAACATAATCGTGATTTCCAATGCATTTAAAAAAATTACAAGCATTAATGTCTGTGTTTTTTAATGACGTTTTCATTAAAATTTTGAATATTGTAAAAAATATGCGTAATATAATAAAGGTATTTGAATAATATTTTTATAAAAAACATAAAATTTTACATAATCAACATTATTTACATTTAAATAAATATAATATAGGTTTAAAAAATATATAGATTTTTGGCAATGAAAGTATCAACACTAATATTAGATTCATAATAAAAAAATAATAATAAAATATTAATAAGGGTAAAGGTATAATAAAATATTTTAAATATAATCATGATTTCCAATGAATTTGAAAAATTATAAGCATTAATTTCTCCGTTTTTTAATGATGTTATCATACTAGTTATAAATAAATATTTTGATTTGTTTTTTGTATTAATTTTCTTTGGTATGTGAGTGCTTTGTAATTTTATGTAGGTATCTATTTGAAATTCTTTTAATTTGTCTACAAAAATATACAAATTTGGATGATTGTTTTTAAAACTTTCATTAAATTTTGAGTGAAATGCCTCACAATTATTGGTGGTCCTTTCCAACGAGGCTGAGTTTTCAGCCCATACAATGGGTGGAAATCGTGAATCCTCGTTGATGTAATTCTCGACTATATAATTTGCCAACTGATCTAATTTTGCATGTTTTGGCATTAATGATATTAGATTATCCTCGAAAACAATAATGCAATAATACTTGACTTATGAAACTCGTGGCTTAATATACTATTACAGGCTGTAATTTATTACTTACCCCAAAATAATGTACTTAAGGGGTTAGGCCACTCTAGGATTTTAAAAAGATTGAAATTTTAAAACAGTCACGGATCAACTTAAAATCGGTTAGAAAAGAAGTACAGGAGCAGGATATTAATGTGGAAGGCCAATTGTATGGTACAGGCATCGCAGATTGAAGGTAGGTACATAAAAAAATACTTTGAAAGCGTTTTTTTTGAAACAACATTTCTCAAATCGGCCGGACTACTAACTCATACAATTCTTTACCAATTGACTTCAAAATTTAACTGTATATTCAAAATTACATTCTCTATAGAAGTACGTAGGATTTTTTTAATATATTGAATAGATCTTTTGTTATAGGTAATTTTATAGCGATTTTTCATGGCATTTTTTTTCTTTTTTACTTCAGAAAGGCGTTGTTTTTGCAAAAATCAATACATTAAAAAAATCCTACGTATTTCTATAGATAATTTAATTTTGAATAAACAGTTAAATTTTAAAGTCAATAGGTCAAGAATTTTATGAGTTAGGAGTCCTGCCAATTTGAGAAATATGGTTTCGAAAAAAATGCATTCAAAGTTTTTTTTATGTACCTACCTTCAATTTCCGATGCCTCTACCATACGATTGGCCTTCCACATTAATATCCTGCTCCTGTGTTTCTTTTCTAACCGATTTTAAGTTGATCCGTGCCTGTTTTAAAATTTCTTTTTTTTTAATTCTAGAGTGGTCTAACCCCTTAAGCAATTATGCAAGTAAGAAATAACACACACTGGTCAATAAAAGATAAACACAATTTTTAAACACAAAAAACTTGATCCAAACAGAGCCGCAGTTACTAAAACCAATAAAAATTAAATCGGCGCAAAAATCTTTTATTACTTTTTCCTCCATGTTTTTTTTCAAATTTACGTCAAAATAGCGCCATCTATCCGTAGTCGAAATTCCCAATATAATGATTTGTCATTTTTAGTTTTCAAAAAATCGCAAAGAATATGTAAAGTTTCGTTTTTATCTGTTTATTGGAAATCCAATCCAGTTGGCTATATTCCAAATCATTGTTTAGACACTTTATAACGATGAATCAAGATTTTTTCTTTTAGGGAAATACATTTTTTTTTCATTTTTAAATCAACTCTTTTTTCTGATTTCAATACTTTGTAATTTGTGTTTCTTTGCTTTTGCGTTATAAAAAATTTTAAGACCAATTTCAACTTCGTATTTCTTTAAAATAAGCAAGATCCCAAAGTTAAGCCTATAATAAATAAAATAAATCTATTTTTAATTTTAATTTTCTCTGCCAAATGATTTACAGTTTTTGATAAAAATATTATGAATAATATCATAATTACTTAAAGTTGAATAAGGCTCTAACAAATGTTTAACGCCAGTAAATGTTTATAACTCGTAATAATTGCTTGATTTACATGTAACAAGCGGCTAATTTAAATATTAAATAATCTATCCATTGTATTAAAACTTTTTTCTTAATCACTTACATAACGTAATTAAAACAGGTGCCACCGTTTATTGCCAAGAGTGGCTCCTAGATTAAAACATTAAGCACCATAAATAAAGAAATCGTTAAAACGCAAGACGCTGGCGGACAATTAACGAGGCGCGATTCATATCAATGAATTTCAATGCAATTAAGAGCAAAAGTCCTGTTTATTATTTATGGACACCAACTCCTCCCTTCGGTTTTTTTTATATTTTTACGACAGGCAAATTACAAATTCCAGCGACTTTTTGTTTGATTAGAATGTTATTTATCAGTGGCCATCTTTTAAATATGTCGGACCTTAAATAATACATGACGTCTAATAAAATGTGGACGAGGCGCGAGGTGCGAGAGTGGGCCGACAGGACTCTCAAAGAAAAGTAATTAATGCACTCGTAAAGTAGTAAAAGAAAAGTCCGCCTCTGACAGTTGCATTAACTTGTTCGCGAGCAATCTGTATTTCAATTGAGATTAAGCTCTGATAAGGTGTCTATTACATACCGTATAATTTATTGTTTATTACGCACTCTATTCATTTATTCAATTTATGCTAGAAAAAATTGACATAATATAATTGCTAATTGTCTCTTAAATAATCTAGCAGTCACCAATCAACTAAATAGAAAACTCAAAGAGGAATTTAAAGATACTAGAAAAATCGTAATTGATTAAAAATTACGTATTTTTTAAACCCTCATTCCAAATAGTTTATCTATGTCTAGGCCCAAGAAATTGACACAATAAAACAAAAAACATTAATTTTATTGTGGGGTACAAATGTAGCCTACTCAGTATGCTATGAAATTTATTTAACCCAGTACGACGAAGGTTAAGTTTCAATGCCAATAAATTTTCTGTATACATATATTTTGATTTTCTTAAAGGCTAATAATAGTTTTGGCTATTGGCTGTAGATTCCTTTGAGAGAACTAAAATACTACCAAAAATTTTCAAAATACATAATCAAAATATTTTAGTGAATAAAAGAATTGAACTATATAAAAAACCTTTCTGATAGCTCATATATTTTAAAAGTCATCAAGTGAATAATTAAAACACATGGTCTGTAATTTACTCGAAGCTTTTGTTTAGAATCATTTGGCATCTGTCTGATGTTATTGTAGTTAGTCTAAATATACACGATTGTGAAATATTTACATGCAGCAGACGCTAATTGTATTTTGGACTAGAGTTGTGAATGACAAGTAGTAACAATAAGCAGAATATACGTCCGTAACACAAGAAAGACATCCCGCGGAAAGACGCGTGTGCTCTTATAGGAATCTTATTTTTAGAGGACGCCTCAAACGTTTGTTTGGCATCTCGTAAAACGATTCTTTTGTCCCAGCTTTAGTTTTATTGTGTTTTTATTTGTTTGTCTTAACAAGACGATGTGTTAAAGAAGTGGTGAATTAAAAACAAACCTGTCAGAGTTGATTAGAGCATTAGTTTCCTTCCACTATTAAAAACATGTGATAAAATAGAAAAAAACTAAGCCTGTAAAAAGTTAAAATGTTTTACAATGCGTTGAAAATAAACTCAATGCCAGCGACACTTTTAAAGTGTCTACTTTATGTAAATGGGTGAAACAATAAGAAGCATTGTAAAGGCATGTCAAACAATCTAAATTAAATTTGCAGCATTGTTCAGAGGCAGAACAATTGAAACTGTCAGTAGGTCGAGAGGGGCGTCGTCGGAAATCTTATTATCCTTTTGCTAAATCAATTGCAAGGAATTGATTGTTGTAATAAGGGAGGGTGATGTGAAGAAACCAGGCGTAGGTAGTTACAGTATGTTAAGACCACAAAATACAGTAATATAATATAGAAATTTTCAATAAATTATCTTAAATATTATATGAATAGTACAAATATACAGTGGTGAAAAAAAGTATGGAAACTAATTTTTGTTATTATTAAAATTGCTTTATTTTACATAAGTTGTTAGGGATTAGTAAGTTACAGGATCGAGGCAAATTCAGGAGGAGTTTTTGGACCAATTCAACATTCCTGAAGGAATCACCTTATAGGCCGACCATTAAACACGGTGATAGGTCTATTATGGTATAAGGTTTTCAATATTGAAAACAAAATGTTTCTTCAAAAGAAATATTACTGTAGTGGAGATTTCAGCAGGGTAAAAAATAGAAGCACTCTGCCAAATTAGTGCAACAATGGTTTTCCCAAAAATCTTAATCTACTTGAATTGCTGTCACAATCGTTAGATTGAAACTCAGTCTTTGGGTATTTAAATTTTCTCATTCGACAAAGAAAAATAAGAAATAAAGAAGATTTATACAAAATAATTAAAGAAGAATGAAATCAAATTTATTTAGATATACTACGTAAATTAGTTTTGGATGCAAAAAGATAGGTAAGCAAACAACAAATAATTAAAATATTTTCATATTTTAGTTTCTACATATAAGTAACAACAATCAAACCATACTTTTTTCATATATTTATATTTTTGATAAAGGTGTTGCTCTTTATTGATTATTTAGTTAATTTGATGACCAGCATTGAATCATAATAATTCTATACTCAACTGCATGAGAATTTTAACATGGTACTGGCTAATATTTTTAAACATTTGTAAAGTTTCCATACTTTTTCTTCACTGTAAGTAAAACATGTAAAATAATTAAGTTGCAAATCCAGAAAAATGTGAATTAAAAACATTTTATTTTAATCCTAACCAGGACGATATTTCTGGAATATCAAATCAAATCATTTTATTCATGATACCAGGGTTAGGTTTTCACAAGTCAATAAATTCACATGTAGGTATATAACGGAAAAGATAAACAGCTACAAATTAAAATGAGATAAAATTAATATTAGAATTTAGCCAAGTTGATGCTGTCTAATAGAAACTCTTCCACGCCATAGAATGTTTTTTTGACTAGAATTTTTTTATTTTAACTATAAAAGTAGATTTTTTAGGAGTTTTATTTCCAGTGCAAGTTTATTGTAGAGTATTGGTCCATGGTAGTTTACTGCATTTCGCGTTTTATATATTCTTGTATAATTTATTTTAAGATTGTCAGATTCTTAGTTCATAGTTTAAATTCTCGACATGGGGTATGTATCTACATAAATTATCTTTGATGAAAATAAGACACTTTAATATAGATATATATGTAGACAAGGCACGGTGCGCAGCTCCAATTCCCTGAACACATTTTTTACCTTGGCACGATAGGTTAATTCAAGGGCAACACGCAGTGCGCAGTAAAGCAAATATTCTTTTTAGGTTATGGGCATGTCCCCATACCAAAATTGCATAAGTAGCATGTGACATGAATAAGCAGTGGTAGCAGGTTAAAACCACTACTGTTGAAGTGTATCGTGCTATGCATTTTATGAGGTAGATATTTTTTTTAGTTTGTTTGCTATATTGTCTGTGTTCCCCGACCACTCAAGTTTTGGATCAAGCAAAACCCCAAGGTATCTAACATTATTGGTACTATGGAGCTCAATATTTCGAAGTGAGAAGAAAATCCTACATGATTTGGATTCATTTAATAGAAGTTTGTTAGCATTGAACCATTGGGTTACCTTAGACTATGAGTCATCCATGTTCCTGACTAGTTCCTGCTGAAGCTAATTTGTGTGACATGAGGTTGTGTCATCAGCATAAATTATAAATTTTGCATTTGAATCAAAATTTGGAGAATCATTTACATAGATCAAAAGTGGTCCTAAAATTGAGCCTTGAAGGACACACACTAGTTTCATACTCGAGTGGTGACTTAATATCATCAAACACTGTGCACTAAGGTACGACGTCAGCAATCCAAGCGAGCTGTTTTGGATTCCATAATATCCTAGTTTATCAATCAGGATACTATGTGACACAGTCAAAAGCTTTGGATAAGTTGTAAAATAAACAACCACTCTCAAACCCAGTACTTTTGGTACTGATCAGATTTAATTTAGCATCCGAAATTCACAATCCTGGTCTGAACCCGAATTGTTTGGGAATAAGAAAGTGATGCTCTTCGAAATATAATAAATATAGTGCCTATAGACGTCCTGGCCATTGGATTGCTTCTTTACAAAACATCATTAGACTATTTCAAGGAAACTATTTAGGAAAGACATAATTATTCCAAAAGAATTTCTATATTGTACTTGGCCAGACTCCTAATTTGAACATGAATGCTATCCTATCGTGTTCCACGCTTATAATATTTTAATTGTAAGAATAGGTTTCGTATTCTCATTATCAAAATACACAAACTAAAGAATAAGCCCTAACACAATTTTATGGGATGAAACCATTTAAAAAATCTAAAATGTGCCAATTTTCTATTTTATATAGGGTGTCTCAGTAGGAGCTCTAAAATTAAAAAAGATATTGACATGAGGTTCTCGACAGAATATGCAATACTTTTAGACGTACACAATACTATGATTATTTCTTGATAAGGAATCTAAAAATGTCATAATATACTGGATGTTCCATTTAGAAAAACGTAAATTTGGTCCGAATGGACACCCGAAATATTTTTAGTATTATTATTCTGTCGAAAACCGCAAGTCTATATCCTTTTTCATTTTAGAGTAATTAATGTTATTTCCTCGTAGCGCTGGGACACCCTGTATATGATAGGTAAGCTTTTATCGTGGTATGTTTAATTAATATCAAAATACAGAAATACAGTGAAAAATTTCACTGCTTCTAGAAAGCTTGCTAAAAATGCCATCGATTTATGTTTAAATACACAGGGTGTTCCATTTTAAAATTTCTTTGAATTGGTCAATTTCGGTTACATGAGGCCCTCTGATAGCTGTAAACTGGACGATAATGAACATTTTTATAAAATTCAACTCATAATTGTCATTTATCTTAAAGCAGTGATTTTTCAAAAATAAATATTTTTTTCGTTTAGTGAAGATACCAGCCATAATTAATTTTGATAAGAATTCTAAAAATGTCATAATATACTGGGTGTTTTATTAAAAATAAAAACGCAACTTTGGTCCGCTATCTTGGAATGGATACCCGGTTTTACACTTTAAGTGTTATGAATTTTGATCTCAAAAACTAAACTTCTTGGAGTTTTTTTATTAAAGATGTTTGATTTGAAGGGAGTAACATAATACAAATTTCTATGTCATTTCAAGGTCTACTTTCTTTTTTAAATACAAACCTATATTGTTTAAAAAATATTCTTATTCTACGCTGAAAAAGAAATAAATTTTGGTGAAAACTTACAATGCTTCAATTTTTAAAGAAATTTAATAAAAAATAAAATTGTTTGTATTGTAAAACATTATTTTATAATATTTTTCAAATTTGCGATGAAATAATAGATTACTCGAGACTTTATTATTATGACGAAGTAATTTAATACAATTTCTTCATTTGAAATTTGTAAGTTAATTATTTGATAACTGAAAAACTATGTACAGAAAAAAGGAAATCCTTCAACCAGATAATATTATACTATTTAATTAAGTGCTCAAAGTGATGACCTTCTACGTCCAAACATTGGAGAATTCTTATGTAAAAACCCTCTCGTACATTGTTCTGTACAGACTTGATGGATTATAATTGCCATATCTTCTCTGCTTGTTGGTGCTATTTTTATTACATATTCTTTAATAAATTCCCAGAGGAAAAAATTAAAACATGTCAGGTCGGGCGAACGAGCTGGCCAATTAACTGGTCCTCATCGACCTAACCACCTTTCAGGAAACACTTTAAGTGAGATACCCTGTATTATTAAAATATTTTTAGAGTGTGTCCCTAAAAGCATTGTATATTCTGTGCCGCATGTCGATTTCTTTTTTTTTCATTTTTGAGTGGAATTGCTTCCTCGCAGCGCAGGGACACCCTGTATTTAATTCAGACAAAAATTCCAAAACTTTCTTGCATTTTTTTTAGAAGTAAAGTAATATATATTTTTAGTTTCAAGTGAAATGATGAAAAACTGTGCTCCAAGTGTTGTATTTTTTAATTAACTCGACAGCAATTAAAAAAAACGACTACTAAATGGAGCCATAAAATAGTTTTCGTTAAAGTAAATATATTAAATTGTTATCGTTTCGTAGCAGGCGCCTGGCTTAATACAAACATAAACACCCACAAAGGGTCTAAGCGATGACTACTGCCGACACAGGTAAAACACCTCCGGCTATCTCGTTCGTGTTCATTGCGGTGCGATATTCGTTTTTCACTTGTGGGCGGCTTATAGCTACTGGGGTAGTTCCAAGACGCCACTTTAGTATGCATAACTGGGCCAAATTACCACCCACAAGCAAATCTTACTAAGCACGTGGGATGATACTTATTCCAAAGAACAAACATTTCAAGATTAATTATCACGTCCGAGCAATTCACTTGACCATAAGGTTTGCTCGATTGTTCATATATGTTTGCTTGTGGTTACTTTGTACACAAATGTAAGCGTACTTGTGGGTATTGTTTTATTGGCAGTTCACTTCAGTTGACAATTTGGATTTATATGTTAATACAAGGTGTTTCATGTCGGTACACAAAAGTTTTACAATGTGTTTCACATTTTTTAGATAGTAAATGTCATTTTGAACAGAAATTTCTTGAGAACAGCTTGTAACTTGTACGATGATGTCACATAAATTTTAAATGATGCAAAATGTGCATAATTACAAATATAAATTGACGTGTCATAGCGTTTTTCTAAAAATCAAACCGTTTCTGACTTCTTGAACTTATTCCTTGTATATATCGATTTCCAGATTCATACTGAATGTTAATTTAATTTATGATCTTAAATCTTAAATATCAAATTATGATAGGTTTGTTTTCAAATAAACTGTACAAATAAACCACGGGAGAAAAATCTTTCGTTACAATTGTACAAGGTCATCAAAAATGAATGATACTGTTGACATAGCATGCTAGGTAACCTAAGTTTTCCACAGTTGGCTATACACGAACATCACGAATATTTTAACTGCAATAATCTATGTTTTCAAAAATAAAGTTTTTATAAAATTGGCAACACACTGAGAAATAACTCGAAAAACTATCCGAAGAAAAATCTTTTAATGGATATAATATTTAGCTTATTCAGAGTTGATTATGAAGCCAGTAAAATTTATTACTTATTTGTAATTCGAACCTGTGCGTTTCATCTAAGATTTTATGTTTTTGAAAACTTTAATACCTATTAAAGTATGTATATTAATTTTTATAGTTCGTATTAAGAAAATATATAAATACTGCTAAAGTCAAAATTGATTGATAATGAGATTCGCTTATTAGAAGGCGGTTCTTTTAAAGTAAAAGCGGATTTTATCTTAATTATTAAAAAATATTTGTATTTACCAGTCGAACTATCATTTGTTATCTTTCCTGCTGACATTTACTTTTAAATATCATTTAGTATAAGATTTTTAGGTATTTTTACAATAACATGCTCGGAATTTGCATGTTTTATAAAGCAATAAAGAAATATAAATACTAGGTATAATCGTAACATGACTTTTAATACGGTTTTTTTAAATGTCACTCTTTTTTTATTTTTATATACGAAAACATATTTTTAAAGGAAAAAATCCAAAAAAAATATTCGATTTCGTCTTTTCTGTTACCTTAAAGAAATGGAAATTTACATTGCAAAGTCCTATATCAAAAGAAATCTTCACATATGGAGCGCAGAACAGTTCTCGGTGAATCTTTGGGCCGCCATCATTGACAACCAACTTATTAGTATTGGTCCAATTGAGCTAACATATAGGTTTAGAAGATAGTGGGTGAAATTTGGTATAACCAAAGACTTCTATATTTTCTGTTGTTATAGATAGACCAGAGATGCTTGACATTTCCGTAAAATAGGTGTTTTTTATTTGCAACTGTTACCATTTAATCGATTAATATACCGAGGTAATTGTAGTCCATCGCATTAGTTGTTTGTTCTATCTGGTAATTTGTAAAATAAAGAAAAACACAGCTATTTTAATGTATACACCAGCGCCCCTAAAGTGTATCAGCGTGAATTACTGCAGCCATTTTAAAAGTGTCTATTAGCTATATTCACCTAGATTACTTTCTTAATTTTTAGTATTGTCTGATTAAATGACAATCGAATTTAATAAGTTTGTATGAGTATTATAGGTTATGTGAAATACAAAATATCGACACATGTCCGGTCTATGTGTAACAATAGAAAACATAGAAGTCTTTGGCTATACCTAATTTCACCCACTATCTTCTAAACCTATCTGTTAGCTCAATTGGACCAATAATAATAAGTTGGCTGTCAATGATGGCGGCCCAAAGATTCACCGAGAACTGTTCTGCGCTCCATATGTGAAGATTTCTTAAATTTGTAATACCATTACGGGTGAAACTTGCTTCGTCACACCACATGGTATTTTGGAAGAAATCTGAAGTATGTCGGATCTCAGTATACATGTAAAATCACGCGAAAAAATATCGAGAATACAAAGGAAATATTCTGACCCAATAGCAGGCCTTCGCAAACATGAGATCACACGAAATTTTACAAAAACCCTGCCCGTATCCCGTATATTAAGTCGTATTCATTTCTTTCAAAATTCGTGTGATCTCTTGTATGCAACGCTTGCTATTGGGTCAGAATATTTCTTTTGTGTCCTCGATATCTTTGCGCGTGATTGTACAATAGTTACGAACATCTGGTTCCTGTACTCGATGGAAATTATAGAGATGCAATCCTTCCCTCTGCAGAATCCGCCAAACCGAGGTCGTCGACATTCCCAGGTATACGAAAATTCGTCGAATGCTGATGATACGTACTATTTCTTCGTCACGTGGTCCAATAAGCCTCAAAGGTTCTTCAAATCTTCTACAGATCATGTCTGGTAGTGGGGCGTATCTCTTGTTGGATATCATCTTCGGTACTCACGAACATCCATATACAAAGTACAGAATCCATATACAAAGTGAATAACAACGAAGTGAACGATGTTAACTTCGAATTGTTGATTCATTATGACACATAAACTTAGAGTGCAACGTAAACTCTTAGTAATAGTACGGCCAAACTGTTAAAAATTATTAGTTTTTATAAAGTATTAACCTCAGCCTACTTGACAAACTATGCTCAGTATTACTTCTGATAAAAGTAACTTCAAACGGGTTTAGTAAGTGAAAGAAAAGAGCAATTATTTCATAATCTTCCCGCATTTGTGGAGACTATGATAAAGTTTCAGAGAACTTATAATAAATACAACCTTAGTTAGTCTTATTTTAGAGGAATTAAAAAAGAACAGAAAAAAATATCTAATAGTATCAATCGGGATGAGTGCGTCATACTTCGAGAGTGTATTCTACTCGTCAATACAAGGTAAAAAAACCAAAATTGTTGCTGTTATCCAATTTTTATTAGTTTTCAAGTTATGGCGTTTTAATAATTTAACTTATTTTTTATTCAGAGAAGATTTTGAAAGATATCCCCACGTGTCCATAAACATTTTTACGCTCTTCTGTAAACACTAGCTATTACTCTTTTAAGATCTTATGGTTTTTTATCTGAACTGCAGCATTCAAAATGCGTCGAATTAGTACATTTCGAACTCCAACCTTTTCTTTATAAACCTTAATTTTTAACCAGTTCTTCAAGCAAAAATCTAATGTTTAAAGGTCTATTGACCGTAAGCGCAAGTCAAAACCACCGCGAACAATCCATAGTCCAAGAAAAGAGTATTTCGAATGATTACTTTAATTTTTAAAATGCTGTAACTTGAAAACTAATAAAAATTGGATAACATCATTTTCGTATATTTACCTTGTATTTATGTATAGATTACACTTCCCGAGTTTGAAGCACTCCTCCCGTATAGTTTAAGAAAAAAAATTCTTTGCGATTTTTTTATCAATACTTTATTATAGTCGACGTTAGAATTGCTAGTCTATTATCGGATTATAAAAAAATACAACTCGTACATTACACATTGTTTAATTATTTGAAGGGTGCGTAAGAGCGGTCTGTGCGGTTCGTCCAGCTAAGATAATCCTTCGATAGACTAGCAATCTAACGTCGACTTTAACGTTTTCTGTATTACTACTGTCATTGCCTATTCAAAAGAGGATGTTTTACCTAAAATTCAAAACTCTGTAACCCCTTCCTTTTTTAATTTTTGTCGATGAAATTTGCTCTAGTTTCTAACCCTGATGTTTAGTGAACCATGTTCGAAACACCATGTATTTAGAAACACCCTGTATCTTTAAAACAGTTTGAAAAGATAATAACCTGTATTCAGCGACAATGATGAAAATATTTAGAAACGTATTTAACGTTAAACACGGCTCTAATTTTATGTTAAATTCCTTTAATGTTAAAGACGTCTCCAAAAAACAAGAGATATTTTTTAAATGTCTTAATATTTCCATGTGCAACAGGGAGAATACCATTTAATATTTCTTATTTATTCCTGCAAGGTTTCCCACTTGGTTATATTTTACTTTGAAACAAATTCATAATATTCTGAGTTTCGGGTTTTTACTGGCTTATTACGTCAAAATTATTACTAACAAATATACAGGGTGGTGATAAAGTTTGGAACCAAGGTCATAACTTCCGTAAAATTTTTTTTTGTAAAAATTGCTCGGATAGGTTAATTTTTGTTTTAAAAATGCCATCTTTTGGAATGAAAAAAATATTCATGACGTCACTGATAACTTCACTATGACGTCATCATCAATTTTTTTAAATGGAAACCCCTACTTTTTTTACACATTTTTCATAGACCTTTTTATCATATTAATGATCACATAAAATATTTAAAAAAATTTCAACCATTTTTGAAAAAAAAAATAAATTTACTAAAAAAAAAATTATTAATTCTCAATGAAAATATTACAAAAAAAAAGTAAATTTTTAATTTACAAGTAACAAATTTTAACGAAAATGTTCAAATTGTTCCCCATTGACCATTTGGCATTGTCCCATTCGAGTGTAGACACTCTGAATACTATTGTTAATAGCTATATTTATATATATAAAAATATTTAAAAAAATTTCAACCATTTTTGAAAAAAAAATAAATTTACTCAAAAAAAAAATTATTAATTCTCAATGAAAGTATGGCAAGAAAAGTAAATTAAACTAATTTTTAGTTTAAAAATAACAAATTATTATTGAAAATATTCGAACTGTTCTTCTTTACACAATTGGAATTTTCTTAAAACTAATTTTAAATAAGTTTTAATGAAAAAGGTAATTAAAATAAAATGTTTGAGTAATAATAAACTTTAAATAAAATTGTAATTTAATATAAATTTGAAAAAGCTTTTGATATTCAAAATTTATTGAAATAAAAATTGCCTTTATAAAAGTGCTTTAGTTGACGTTATTTTGTATGGCAAATAAAATTTTAAATCCATTTACCAATGCTTGAATAGCTTACTTCGTTTGTTTAATAATAATCAACAATTATTAAGTTTTGCGAAATTAAAAATGCCTCGTTTAAGCGAACGCGAAAGAATCGAAATTTTAATTATGGTAGGATACGGCGATAGAAAAAGAACCCATGGGGAAGCTTGTGCTTTGTTTAATGAGCAATATCCAAATAGACCGCAAATCTCAAGATCTACAGTAAGTAAGTTAGTTACCAAATTTGCAGAAACAGGATCTGTAGGAGATTTGCCTCGACAAGGACGGCCTCAAGTGAATGAAGAAACCAAATTAAATTTATTACTTGCGATTGAAAAAAATCCCAATATTTCAACAAGAGATATTTCAAGAAATAATAATGTGGATCATTCCTATGTCGCAAAATTATTAAATAAGGAAAAGTATCACCCATACAAAATAAAACTCATACAAGAGTTAAATGAAGATGATCCCGATCGCCGACTGCAATTTTGTGAAGAAATGATGGCGCGATGTGATCAAAATCCAAATTTTTTAAGTAGTATAATTTTCTCCGATGAAGCTACCTTTCAATTGAATGGATCAGTGAATCGACATAATTGTAGGTATTGGTCACAGGAAAATCCTCATTGGGCCGTAGAATCCCATAGTCAAAGACAGGGAAAGTTAAATGTATGGATGGGAATGATTGGCAGACGTTTTATAGGACCTTACTTTTTTAATGAAAACCTTACTGCCGAAAGATACTTGAATTTTTTGCGGACTGATTTGCTACCAGTTTTACTTCGTATTTTCCCCAATTATGAAAATCGCAACATTCCTAACCAAAACATTTGGTTTCAACAAGGTGGGGCTCCTCCACACTTTGGCAGGGCGGTGCGAGAATTCCTTAACACACGTTTCCCAACAAATAGGTCGGAGGGGACCAATTGAGTGGCCTCCGCGATCTCCCGACCTAACGCCCTTAGATTTTTTTTTATCGGTACATTTAAAATCAAAAGTTTATTTCAATAGACCTAATAATTTACAAGAATTGGAGCTTAGAATTAGGACGGAATTGCAACAAATTGACGAAGAAGCTATTAACAATAGTATTCAGAGTGTCTACACTCGAATGGGACAATGCCAAATGGTCAATGGGGAACAATTTGAACATTTTCGTTAAAATTTGTTACTTGTAAATTAAAAATTTACTTTTTTTTTGTAATATTTTCATTGAGAATTAATAATTTTTTTTTGTGTAAATTTATTTTTTTTTTCAAAAATGGTTGAAATTTTTTTAAATATTTTTATGTGATCATTAATATGATAAAAAGGTCTATGAAAATTGTGTAAAAAAAGTAGGGGTTTTCATTTAAAAACATTGATGATGACGTCATAGTGAAGTTATCAGTGACGTCATGAATATTTTTTTCGTTCCAAAAGATGGCATTTTTAAATCAAAAATTGACCTGTCCGAGCGATTTTTACAAAAAAATTTTTTACGGAAGTTATGATCTTGGTTCCAAACTTTATCAACACCCTGATTCAATTAATACCGGTTTTTTACAATTTACAAATGTATTTAGTTAGTTAGTTAAAACTAGTTTTTACTGATTTTGGGTTTTAACACGTACATTGATTGGTTATGTTTTGCATTCCTTAGTAGTTTATAAAAGAGAAATATTTTATGATAAAGTCACAAACAACATATATAATAAATGAAATTTCATTAATTATTTGATTTAATGTCTACCATGTAAATCATTTACGTGATATTAACTGAATAATAAATTAAGCTGTTAACCTGTAGTAGTAATATATTTAAGTCCGGAATTGTTTCAATTTCCGAGACATTTAAATGAAAAAAAGCCCAGTAATTCTGTGTATGTAGTAAAGAATATATGCGATATTAAATGCCTACAATGACTAATTGAAATTCTTCGCACATTGTATTACGAAATGAGTTCGCTGTCTCAAAATATGCAAATGCAATGTTTTAAATATCAACCGCGGGTCGCAAGGGCGGCGGTCATTAGTCCACTTCAGCCGAGCACAATACTGCACATTCTCAACTAATAGACCGACCACCTAACAGATTAAGCCACTCGCATTCCCTTATTTATGCGTGCCGACGGTAATTTGTTACATCAAATTGCACCCAGATTCGTCGGCTTTTATCCCGGAACGCCACGAAAAATATTTGTATTGTGTAAGCATTCCTGCTGAGACACGATTAATAGCTTCGGCCTGAAACAAATGTCTCTCTACAACTGGGACTTTAGCTGCATTATTGGGAATTACTTTTACAAGCATGTAAATTTTATACAAAAGTTCCCACAATTTCGAATTATTTATTAAATTTTCCAAGAAAACACCCTTTATAATGCATTTAAGTATTCTTATTTCCTTAATAATAAATTTATGTTGGTACAGCAATAATCATCCCCAGAGTCTCCTCTAACAACTACATCAATGTTATATCGAATTTTTGGAAAAACTTTTAGCATTGGTATTGAACCCCTTAAAATATTTGGTTTATTTACAACGAGTAGTTCATCGAAGTGACCTCTATTTATGTCTGAAAAATAATCGCTTAAGGATAACGATACCAAACCAAATCCATCCCATACATAATCCGCAATTGGGTTTTTAGTACTGAAATCTAAAAATAATCATAAATTTATCAAATAAAAAACATGTGTTAAAATATTACCTGGAATAAACTCAACAGAAATAGTGACGTTCTCACCCGTTTTTACAATGCAAGGACCTTCAGGAGCTTTGCTACAAGGATCAATTGTAACATATTTTATTTCACATTTCGATGCGTTAAATCCTAAAATTTTAAAATAAATACGTAAGTACTTAGGTAATGTCTATTATATTCATAGCAAGTATATAACGATAATTCAAAACTCGGTTAGTTAATTAGGTGACAAATTTAGATAAGAAAATGATTAGAAATATTTAGCATGTAGATAACTTTTGTTTATGAAATAATAATTTATGACTTCTAAATTAGAATTTATTTACATGTAAGAATATAATTAAAATAAATTTATAATTCAACTTGTACGTCATTTATACAAAATTTAAAATTTTTGTTCAAGGATAGGTATGTAGCACAAAAAATGGATGTAAAATTGATTTAAAAAACAAAAATGTATTTTTGAAAATATTAATAAAAATAATTTTATTGGTGCTAATAATACAATATTTTACATATGTCAAAATGGATAATATAAATAGTAGAAGTACAAGTAGATTCACAGTAATATACAGGGTGGCCCAACTAAGAGTTCCCACCCAGGTTATTTTGGAAACAAACAATTTTTGAAAAAAACCCGAAACCTGTCAATTTTTATTTGGTGGGGGGACCAATTTTTATGCCAACGCAAGGGACAACCCTCACCCAGTTATGCAGGGTAACTACCCCTTCAGAAATCTTAAATGGCAATAGTGGTCGAGTGATACATAATTGCAAAGCTCCTACCATTCTCTATACAGCTGTCATATTTTTTTTTTAATTTAATGATATATTTGAGGAATTATAGCATTTTTCATTAGACACGTAAAACGCGTTTTTAACAGGTAACCCCAAGTAGCATTTTAGGTCGAGTTTACGTAAAATTTACGTAATTTAGGTTGTATAAGTTATCGTGCCTTCTGGCGACGTTTACGTGGAGGTTCTTATAATTCGACCTATAAGGAAAATACCAATAAGTCAGTTACGTTAAATTTACGTAATGACTACGTAAAATTTAGCACATATTTCCTTAAAATAACTTAAAAAATTACAAACACAAATATTGTAGTATAAATTCTAACCTCATTTTATTAAATATTTTGACATTTCATGCCAAACACAGAAATACAACAGGTACCAACTTCTTAAAATTTATTCGAATGGAGTATTAAAATGACTATTCAACTCACAAGTGATTATATTTTTGTGAAAAGTAAAACGTCAAAAATATCAGCGATTATTTTATGACTTTAATATCAAATTTCAATAAGTTTGAAGTTAGTTGTCAAATTTTGCACAAAAAAGTGAAAAATGTTCGTTAAATATTCCCTTAAATATGCACTCTTGTTCAAATTATAAGTCGAATATTTTTCACTGTCATTACCACGAATGTCATTTGGGGTTAAGTTTTAATTCCCCGACTGCGTAGCAGAAGGGGAATTTTTATTTTTTTAAATTTGACCACTCGTGATATTACATATGAAAGTATGCATAACATACAGATAATATTCAGGATTTCATGATGATTTAATTTAATTGCCATTTAAAGTGAGGGAATTAAAATTAGTTGCAATTTTTTTTTAATGTGAAACTTAACTATAATTGTTCCAAAAACAAAAGGGGCCCCTCAAAAAACTTTGTTTAAAAATTATTGTTATTATTTATTTTATTTTTTTTTCATTCGCAACATTTTACTCATAGTTATTAATTTAATTTAAATATCACGAAACCTCATAGTATTTGCCCATTTTTATTCTAGTACTTTTATTTACCAATAAACAATAATTTATATTAATATTTTTACATAACCTAAAATTTCTTTTATTGTAAAAATGGCTTCGTTGACAAAACTTTACCTAACAGTAAGTTTTCCCCATTTTACTGCCTATCAGGTAATTATTCCTTAGTGCTTGGTAATATTGCCTTATAAATTTGACCTTTAAGAAATTTTTCCTTTTTATAGGGACTATTTCCATTAAAGTCAAATGCCTTATAACTTTAAAGATTTTTTGCCCTGATTAAGTTAATTTGCCTTAAATGCCCGTCAACATGTGCGCTGTTAAAAATACTCTCAGTCTCATCAAATGATGAGCTATCACTATCACTGTTATGATTTTCTAAATTTTCAGAGGTATTAACATTTCCATAGGAAGATTTAATGGCATTTAGATCATCAGAACTCCGAGATTGTAGGTTTACGGGTGGAATCACTTTTGTTATATTAGTTAAAGCTTCTTTATATTTTTTATAATTCGTAGTAGTTAGTCTATAAGGTCTTTTATAAGATATTCTTCCCATTGTAAAATGTATTTTAATTATACGTGTAATATGTAGTTATTATATTATTATTTAATTATAACAAAGATACACCTTTATTAATTTAATTAACAATGCTGAGACTAAAAGTGGGAAATTCAACCAGACTTAAATTTACCCTAATTTAGGTAAATTTTCCTTCACTCAAATACAGATAAAATGCCTTCAAAGAATTACGCCTATCAAGTCGTTTAAACTGGAAAATTTGCCTACAAAGTTGTCAGTAAAATTTTATTAACCAATTATTAGCCAATAAGTAAATTTGACTAATTACCAACCTTACTACTATTTTACTTTTTAGTGCTTTTTCCGTAATAGTCATTCCTAGGTCAAATGTCTTTGACTTCTATCACGATTTTCCATTGGAGGCGAAAAGTGGTAAAAAAATTAGGGTAATTTTACTTTTAAATTTCCCTAATTTTATCTTTCAAGGAAAATGACCTTATAGTAATAAATTTGATTATATTGTGGTCAGATTAACCTATTAATCGGCGTAACAGTTAATAATATCATAAGGACGAAATGCCTTACATGTGCATGTGCACTGAATTGGTGCCATCAAAGTTGTTATTTAGGGCAATATTACGTAAATTGTTTCTAATTAGGTAAAAACTACTTAAATCCTAAATCTTTCCTATGCCCTATTACTTGGGAAAATGGGTTAAAAAGGCTTTTAAAGCTTGATTCTTTTAAAATAAATACAACCATACATTGGTCCCCCACTAAATAACAATTGCTCAGTTTCAGGCTACTTTTCAAAAATTACTTGTTTTCAAAATAACCTGCGTGGTAACTAAAAGTATTTTGAAAAAAGACTCTGAAACCGGTCAATCCTTATTAGATGGGGAATCAAAGTATGGTTGTAATTATTTTTAACAAAATCAAGTTTAAAGCCTTTTTAGCGCATGTCACCTGTTAAAAACACGTTTTAAATGTCTAACGTGAAAATGCTGTAAGTTCTCAAACATTCTATCAAATTAAAAAAAATATGACAGTTGTATAGAGAATAGTAGGAGCTTTATAATGATGTATAACTCGACCCCTGTTGCTATTTAAGATTTCTGAAGGGGTAGTTTCTCAGCATAACTGGGTGAAGGGTTGTCCCTTGCGTTACCATAAAAATTGGTCCCCCACCAAATAAAAATTGACCGGTTTCGGTTTTTTTTTCAAAAATTACTCTTAGTTGGGCCACCCTGTATGTACTTAATCCAATATGCATTAACAATTAGATCAAAACTTGAATTGTAAAAATTGGTCTATGGAGTAGAAGGCGTTTTCACATAAGACATCTCTAATAGCGACATCCAGTTGATTGGGTGATAGATTTTTTATTTTAGTAGGAAAACAATTGAACAACTTGGGCCATATTGGTTAGTAGCGCCATTACTTCGATTTAGTCTTAGAAATTGATTGTCTAATTAATGTGTACACGTATTTCTGTATAAGTTGGATGTAAGTTGTAATCAAACCAAAAATGGTTAATTTACTTTGATTTAAATGTTTATATCGCAAACTGGATGCAAACCGGGCAAGTGACAGTTCACACGTGGCAAGTGAAGAGACAGGTTACTTGGTTAGAACTCGGGCCAAGCAACCTACCTTGCCGGGGAAGTTCGCCTACCTAAAAAAACGTCCAAGTGAATGTTTACACAGGGCAAGTTACTTAGGACAAGTTACTTGGTCAAGTTACTTACCCACTTACTCTTAAACATGTGGTACCTGCTGTAAACCCTGGTCATCATAGAGAACAGATATATGAAGATATTTTAGAAGCTTTTGGTCAAGACCCAACAATTAGTATCAGAAAACTTGCTCGGCTTGTCAATATGGAAAGTTTGGTCTGTCCTCAAAATACAAAAGATACATGGTTATCATTTCAATCCAGTATGTACAAGGTCTGGCAGAAGGTGATCCCATCAGAAGATACGATTTTTGTCGATTTCTATTGGATACTAACATTAAACTAACGGTCAAGCCCGATTTACAAATATGATAGAAAGGCGATAAAAATAATATAACAAATTAGGTACTAAGAGTGATAAAATATTGAAAGTTAATAATAAAACAAGTTAGATACAATGAGTGTGCTAAAATATTAAGAGTTAACAGTATAGAAAATTAAATGGAAACAGTTAAAAAGCTATAGCGAAGATTATGTAAATACCGCTTAAGAGATTCAACAGATGTATGAAAAAGATCTAAATCAAAGATGTTACTATTTGGTCCTGGCAAAAGGAGAGACCATAGTTTGTTCTATGAGCAGAATGCGTAAAGTAAGAAAGCTGCCTAGTCTTGCGAGACTGTATATGCAAAACCAATCTGAGACAGAAGATCCAAGCAATCTATTAGATTATTAATAAGTTTAATACGTTTCTGCAAGAGTATTACATCGAACTTAATTCTATGCTTGTGTAAAGATAAATATTTAATATCATGGAAAACTTAACGATGGAGTGTTAGGAGAGTGATTTATTAGTTATGAATGCAGAATTTTTGTTTTGTGTATTATAGCATGGAGACCAAACAGGTAATGCGTATTCTAAAATACTATGACACAGTGAAAAATACAGAACTTTTACAGCATATACATTTGTAAAATCTGCAATAGTTCTTTTTACGAATCCAAGGATTTTTAGGCCTTTGTTTTTAACAGTATTAACATGCTGGATGAAGTTTAATTTGCAGTCCATTAATAAACCAGGATGATTCATGGATTTAACAACTAGGAGAGGCACTTGATTCAATGAATATTGGAAAGCAATAGGGTAACGGTTCCTTGAGAAACGAATCCGAGGTGGAAGTTTGTAACTCTCAACGTACCGAGAACGGTGGATTGTTTACTGCATTACTATGGTTACGTTTTTTGTCTCGTTTTCACATTATGAACGTTTATGTGTGTAAGAGAGAGAAACATAAAATATCTAACGAGTCAACTCTCAACCGAGATCAACTCGTTAGAGTTACAAACTTCCTCCTAAGTTTACATTTACAGATATGTTCAATTCCATTTCATTGAGTAAACACCAATTACACAAAGCATCAAGTTCATTATGAAGCGAATAACAATTCACCACATTAGTTATACTGAGAAAAACCTTCAGATTATCGGCAAAGAGCAATATCATTAACAAAATTATTGAATAGTAAAGAGCTAAGGTGTCAGAAGAAGTAACCTTTATTATAACAGAGTAGTAACCTTTCATTCTGACAAGTTGAGTTCTGTCGACAAAATAACGAAGAGATAGCAGTATCTCGTTTCCCATGGATGTCAATAGCTGATAATTTTGATATTAATATGGACTGGTTGACTTTATCAAATGACTTGACGAAGTCGGTGTAAATGGTATCCCCCTGGCACCCATCCTCCAAGGCATCTGAATCAAACTAGGTCATGGATGCCAGTCGTGGACTCACCCTTTAAGAAACCTTGTTGCTGAGGAACAACAATGCTTTCAAATAATTTTGGAATAGTACTCAAGATGTTGCCGCATTTAAAAATGGGCGTGATTCTTATCCCAACTGATATCAGTTGGGATAAGAATCATCCTTGTCTTTTTTAAATATCAAATTTAAACCAAAATCATCGTCAATCTTCATCATCATAATATTTAATATTTTTTGCGATAAATTCCTGTATGGGGAGATAGTTTTGTTGATATCAGTTGGGATAAGAATCATCCTTGTCTTTTTTAAATATCATATTAAATATTAATTTATTTTTTATTTTATTCTATATTATTAATTTATTTTAATTAAATATTATAATTATTAAATAATAATGAAAGGGATAAGCCAGAGAGTATGAACAATTCTTTAGTAACATGGGTGGTATACCATCTGGGACAGTACTTCAACTAGAATCAAGGTTATTAAGTTTTCGAGTAATGATATCGAGTATGAAAGAAATATGACCAATGTCAACTGAACAATTAATTATACCGTGGGGACATAAAGTAAATCCCCCCCTGATAACTTTTCAACGGTTATGTTTTTGATTCTGAAAATTTGTCTACCTAGGAATCTAATTGCGAACATTTTTGATTTTGTAGAACTTGACATTAGAGTTGCCAACTACCAGAAAATTTACTACAATTGAAAACTATAATATTTTATTTTAAACAGATAAAAAGGCGCAAAATAGAAAAAATAGTATAAAAAACTCGTTTAATAAGTCGATAGTAGCACTTGTTCTCGTTTTTAATATAGGTACTATTTGAGACGAGATATCGAGTAATAAGTACATTTTTATTTTTTGTTTTGTTAAAAAAATTAAAAATAAATACTTTAACATCGTATATGGAAAATGGAGCATTTTAAAGAAATTTTTCTCACTTTTTTCTTTTATACTTGGTCAAAAAGTCAATTCCCAAAGTCAATTCCTAAAATTAGAGTTAAAGTTAGTCCAAGAAATCAAAACCCCAAATACTCCAATATAAATGTAAATAAATATCAAGTTTACTTATATACTATGTAGATTTAATGAAGTGTTTTTTACAAATTTGGTTGAGATATATGAAAAAGAATTGTGCAGTTCGTTTAGAGGAAACTTTAATTACGGAAACCATTATAAAAATGGTCGTAAATAAATAAATAACTTTCGTGTAATTTGTTTTAATAATTTACCGCATAAATATAATAGGTAGGTATTAATAATTTTTTTTGAAAAATGTAATGTTAGAGTATTTTATTATAATGTATGTTTGTATTTGTGAAATTTATATGGGTTTCATAAAAGCTGAAAAGCTAATAACTAATAAAAAGATAATTATTAAAATATTAAAAATTAAACTTACTCTGAGAGCATTCGCGTGGATTTATTTCATTTTGTAATGATGGTGAAACCAGCAAGAAGATAAAACCAATAATATAGAAAAGCATGTTTAAAGATTATATGAAAATCAAAAAACTGATATTTACGTGATTTGCGTGGCCTTTATACGTATATTATGAATACTAAAATATTTAAATATTCATAAATATTGGTACTGATTAATTTATCAGTGCGGTTGGATAAATTTATATTATACCTATTAAATCGATAAACTAAATTACTAAAAAAATCTCATTATAAAATACAGGGTATAATGAAAGTTACTGCCACTACTGATATAAATATTATATTATCCCTCTACAGGCCGACTTAAATATTGCTAAAAATGTGTAACAATAAATAAGCAAGCAAATTTATAGCTGTACATACAGGGTGAGTTTAAAGTAACGCATAAAACTCATGAGTACCTTATTTTTTGGAATTTTTAAAAACGGTAAAAGATGTGTCGCATTGTTTTTAAAAAACTTTATTTTGAACTCAACAAAATTTCAACTATACTTTAAGGTGAAATTTAAAATTTTTTTAATGACATCTAGATGGCACTAATATAAAGTTTTTGGTACCGTTGTGAAATACTCTTAATAAGGTATTATTTCATGGTATAAAAACCATATCAATCTATTTAAAAAAAATTGATGACATCATAGTGACGTCATGCCAACCGCAACATTTAATTTCTTGAGTTTAAAATAAAGTTTTTTTAAAACAACGTGACACGTCTTTCACCGTTTTAGAAAATTCCAAAAAATAAAGTAGTTATGATTTTTATGCGTTACTTTAAACTCACCCTGTATACACACTGGGTAATTATTATTTTTATTCATACCAGATATCTAAAAATTGACAGATAATTAAAGAATTATTTTAAAATATTTTGCATTATTTTTTGCGCATTGTGATTTCCTAGAAAAAGCTGCATAAATTTGTTTAGATTACCATGGTTTTGTCAAAGATTTATTTAATTTTATTTAAATTAGTTTTTAAACAAGTGATTTTTTCTTATTTTTTTTTTACTTAAGAGGATAGCCGATGTAACTTCTGTATAGGCGATTTTTTAGAAAATGTCGAGATTCCCTCTTTTTTCGTATATTTTTGATTTATATTTATCCAGGGTGATAACGATGTTATAATGCACTGTTTATGTTTTAAATTTAATACAAAACATGTGTTGGGGTATCCTTTTCTAAATAAATCGAAAATATGTTGTAGATTTCTTGGGGTTTGTTTTTAAAGAAAATTGTAAAATATTTACTTGACAAAGACAAAAATTGCAAAACATTATACCCTGAAGATTCAACATTTCACCCCAAAAAATATAGGCGCTATATTGAATCCAACAAAAAACCTGAAGGTGTTTAACATGATTTTCCCAGGACGTTTGTTACTATGCACCTAGGATTATTATTGGCAAAGTCTGAAATACGTGCGTATGCATACAGTGTGAACAAAAAGTTCGGCAACTCCCGTTTATTTTTGAAATGAAGCATTTTTGAGAAAAATTATTAATATAAAAGTTGTACCATTCTTAGTGATGCACCATTTGAGAATATTTCCATGACCTTGAACTTCAAGTTAAAGGTCAGACGATAACAACTTATCTTTTTTTAAATAGCAACTTCCCGTTTTTATTGCAAATTATTCTAGCTTGCCTTTAGAGGTTTACTGGCCATATTTTTTATTTTTCTTAAGTCAATAGTTTGAAAGTTACAAGGGTTAAAAATTTTAATAGGTAAGTTTGTTTCCGAACGATTCTTAGCGTTTCCGAACTTACCTAATTTTAATAGGTAAGTTCGGAAACGAAAATGCCGATGCTGAACTTTACATATTGAAAATTGAAACCCTTGTAACTTCTAAACTATTCACTTTAGAAAAAAATAAATATGTTCTCTAAATCCCTGAAAGGAAGCGAAAATAATATCCAATAAAAATGGATTACCCCTATTTTAAAAAAGTTAGGTAATTATCGCCTCACTTTTATCTTGCTGTTCAAGGTCATGAGCAATATTTCCAGATAATGCGTCGCTAAGAATCGTACAACTTTTATTTGAATTTTTTTTTAAAATGCTTTGTTTCAAAAATTAAAGGGCGTTGTCGAACTTTTTGTTCATCCTGTATAAATACTATTGAGGTTCCTTGTTGATAGAGCGAAGTGGATCTGCTGGGATGGTTCCTGCTCTACTTCAAGAACAAATGATATTATCACAAAGAGACTGGAGTATTCCAAATTTATAATTTTTATTAGTGATCTGAAAAATCAGGTTTGTCTAAATTCGCATTTATGGAATTATAACGAGATAGAAGTAAGTTCTAAAGACGATATTTAGAATCCTTGGTACCCTATTTTATAATCTTGTTTTTGTAAGAAAATAAAATGTAGGTTCGAATATCGTCTTTAGAGTATGTCCGCATTGCAAAATAACTAGCAATAAAAGTTTGCAATAATGAAATTAGGTTGCTAAGTTATTAAAAAGCTGACAATACACTCTTCGGGAGGAATCTCAAAAATTGAAATAAAAAAGACAGTTGGTCTCTGAGACTCCAAGAGACTAATAGTATTTTTTCGGGTTTTTTAGTTGTTAGAAGTTAAAGAAGTATTTTTAATTAAAGTATTTAACGGAAGAATGCTAATTTTATAATTAGAGATTTTGTTATAAAAGAATACCGATAAGAGAGTCCCAAACGATTGGAAAAAAATATTATAAATTGTAAAATTGTAGAATTATTAAGAGTAAGTCAAGTCCCTTAATTAATACTGGTGTAAACATATATGTCATACATGGGCGAGTTCATCCGAGTCGAATAAATAATTATAACAATCCTGATCTCTTAAATTAACTCTCTGTCGCTATCAAAATTCCTAAAAACTGTGCAACTACTTATACTCCAGAAATAGTTATCCGTGCAGGCCATGGATTCACAATATGGTCTGCCGCAAGGCAGTATTCTTGGGTTTTTTATTCTTTATATGTATTAACGATCTGGCGCCTCTACAATCACGATTACATTATTGAGTGCTCTGTTGGGAAAACTCCATAAAATTTTTGCTATACAAAAGAGGATTATAAGGTGTATGATGCAGGTATCCAAAATAACCTCATGTAGTGAACTTTTTAGATATCTGCCCATAGTACTCTTGCCTAGACAGTACAGGGTGTACTAATATTCAGTTTACAGGTCATATCGCCATTAGTTGAAGAGATAGAAAATCGAATCAAAAAATGGATCAAAATCAAATTGCCATTCAAATTCCAGCTTTAAAATATTTTTGGTTTTGGCCCCTCTTTAGGAATCCATCATCAACTTTTTTTTTCAAATTGCATCCCCTACTTTTGTTGACAGAAATCGGATCTCAACTTTGTTTTTAATACCACAACACGTCACCCACTTAAAAAATGGTATAAATTTAAGCTTATTTTTTATGTTATAATAAAAGAATTACTAAAATAAATTATAAAAACTATGAATAAATGTTTAAAATTGGCTCCTGCACTTTATACACAAGCTTTAAAATGTCAATAAAGATTTTATTCATTTATTTATAAATACGAACAAAGTCACCTTTGAAAAAATATTTTTATTGACATTTTGCGATTATAATACAAAGAAAGTACAATACACATTTTCATTCTGTGTATCAAAAATAGTAAAAGTATAAAGTATTCAATATAAAGTTGAGATCCAATTTCTGTTTAAAAAAGTAGGAGGAGCCATTTGAAAAACTATTAGTAGAGAAGTTCTTTCAACACTTGAATTTGGTATCCTAACCTTCAAGATAATATCCTAGTTTCTATTTTAAACTGTGTAATATAATCTCCCTGTTTTTATGTGTAATTTTATGTGAAATATTAACAATATCTTTTAAATAGTGTTTTTTTTCTTTGACCATACAGCGACTAGACATACATATATCAACGCATCTGTTAGGATTTCTGAAAAATGCTATATTTTCTAACCTAAAGTACTTTTTCTCATATTATAAAATACATACAGAGTCACAAAAAATGTTACCAACCAAGCGACGGCGAAAACTCATTTGTTGATAGGCAAAGGTTGAGGTCACCTTTGGTTAAGTCTGAAGAGGGTTATATTGGTTGACATTTATTATAATTATCGAATCCTACTATCGTCAAATTTTGCCTGCTAATTTCGATGATGCTACCCTTGTGATTGGTTTACATGCGGGACAGGTTTACCTATCTCTATAAAAATTGGCTGAAATAACTATCAATTCGTTGAGAATGGAAATATGTAAAAAACTTTAAAATTTATTTTTGTGTCACTTTGTAGAATATTTTTTTGAACACAGGGTCTTTTTAACTGATTTTCAAAATAATTTTCACCATTATGTTTTATTCAATAAAAAACTCGCTCATTTTTATTTTTGACCCATGATCTCTTTTGTATTAAAAATAAATTATATTTATTATAATCGTGGTACCTCAAACTTTTACCATTTTTTTTATTGGAATATAGATATTTACATTGGCAGGGAATATCCTTTTAGGTATTTGGATTGTGAAGCGAAGCAAGCAACAATTGACCTAAGTACACAAAGACTGCCGACTGATTTTTCTTACTTCTTATAAAACATTGTTAAAGAAATTGTGACTTCTCAAGATAGAATAGAATGGCCAAGACTTGATTTTATTGTATTGCGATATAATTTATTAAACTAATGTGAACATTGAAAACAAAGACGCCGCCTTCGAAACAAAGCTTCTTGTATGTACTTTAAACTTTAAACAAGAGAATTAAATGTTACCGGACGTTCGCATTAAAAATAAAACCAACATGTTTATTACCATATATTTAAAATAGGTGACCATTTCATTGAATATTATACGGGGTGTCTCTGAATTGAAACATAATCACCCCTACGGAAAAATAAATACCAACATAAAGAGAGCCAACATTGTTGGCTTGCTCATTAATATAATTTTTTGACGCTTTAACTAATAGAGGCAAAAAATTACTTCATACTGAAAAATAAGAAAGTCTGCATATAAGTCAACATTACATAGTTGGCTAACCAATGTGTAAGGAATGCAATTGAATCCAAAAATGGTTTACCATTCTTTTCATTCTTCAAAAGGACCTTATGAAAGGTCCATTTAGTTAAGCTAAATCTATTCCACTAACCAATAAAATATTTTAAATGTATTAAAATAGGAGAATGAGGCAGGGAATAAAATAATTTGTAGTTGGGGTTCTAATGCCCGTTTTCGCTAATGATTCCTAATATGTAGGCATTGCTTATAGCGCTAGTTGCTAGGTATTTTTAATCATTTAATAAAAAATACCTAGCAACTAGCGCTGTAAGCAATTCGTAAGTTTTAGGAATCGTTGGTGAAAATGGACATAAATGAACTTGTTTAAGATCTTACGACAAAATTATATTTATACAAAGCAAGATAATCCAAAAATCCCTAAATTTATAATGAAAAGGTCGACTAAATTCAACTGATTAGATTTTATCGTTTTTATTTAAGTGCTAATTTTAATGGAAAACTTTTGGAAATCTTCTTTGTAATTATGAATATAAAAACACTTTCCAATTTAATCTAAGTATTCAAATCCAATCCACAAGTATAAATTGAACTATGGATCACTGCAACATTTATTTTAAATCATGATAGACATTTTGATCTTGAAACGAACTGTTGCAATTTCTAATTGCTAATAGCACAATATAATATTAAGGTTACTTTTTGGCATCAATCATATGAAATAAAGCAATAAAAGGTTTGAAGCTGTATAATATTAGAAAGTGAGATACCCCGAAGTAAATTAGGTACTCTACTACTTACTACTACTGCGTTTGAGAAGTACGATTTGTATTTTGTAATAATTATACAGCTCTATTCCTGTCAAGTTTTACACAACAGGTGAGATAAACAATGCAAGTTGTAAATTTTAAGCGATATAAAATCACTTTCTATCCGGCAGTTCAGAAATCTATTAACAAATAGTGAGTGAAGTAAAATGAATAATTGTAGCACCGCCTCTACACGTCTTGAGGAATGCTACTGTATCTGGATCGTAATTTGTAAGCATATTATTAGGCCGCCGGCTTGCATACATTTTACTTTATTATTATTACTGCCAACAACCGCCTGTTCATTCAAAACAATCGGGGACATGTGCGACTTTATGTATATAATCCATGAAAATTTATTATTTCAAGATTTTATAGAAAACAGACAATTTGGTTTAAATTTTAAAATTGGTTATTTATTTTCTGTAATCTGCCAGCCCTGAAAGTAATAAATTTGGTATACCATCAGCGCTTTATAAAAGATAACTAATACATTATTGTTCTTTTAATTGGCTATTGTTCGATAATAACACTACCTATAATTATAGTTACGCAAGTTTATTATTAAGGAAAGTAATTTATATTTTTCTTCATTCGCCCGCCTTTTATATTTTATGTTTAATGTCAATAATTTTTGTAATCAAAAGAATATTATAATTACAGACATTAAATATCAATTAACAATAGTTAATTTGAATGTTTAGGAGGTTATATATCTGCAATAACCAGTTTTTTTTTCCTTAAAATATTAGAGTTAAGTTTTATTTTGTGAATAAATATCATACACAGAGGAATTAATTTTCTTAAAATCCAATCTCAATGCTACTTTATTAACAACAGTCTGGAGTAAAGAATTAAATTCCTCGATTTTATTTCGGTTGTCCAAAAATTTTTCCTGATTTTTGAATTTTTATAATTAAAGCGATTGCATTTGAAAATTCTGTACCACAGAATAGAAAACTACCAGTAGTGACACTTCATGCAAATTACATGGTATTTGAAGGGACAATTTTTGGTGACCTTGACGATATATATATACAGTGAGCGGCAAAATTATGGAATAAATTCAATAAAACTGAAACCATAGGTTTTTCAAAAAAAAGTATCGGATAAAAGTTGTTTGGTTTAAAGGTATAATTACTAAACATATTTTTATTTTTTATTTTTTATTTAAAATTTGTTTTCAAGGTCATTTCAAGGTCAACATTGTTTTTTTAAATGCAAACCTATATTTTTTCTAAAAGAAATTTACAGCTCTTCAAAAAATAAACAACTTTTATCTAAATCATTTTTTTATACCATTCTTAGTTTTGAAGTTATACCGAGTTTAACATTTTGGATCGTAAACTTTTATCCCATTGAAATCAAGTGTACTTTACCTTAAAATGTAATTATGTGATGACGTCATCATTTTGAAATAGCAACAACGTTTATTTGAATTTAGCATTTTAGATCGTAAATGTCTTAAAACATAACTATTTTGTCCGATTAAAGCCAAGTGAGACTTAAAATGTGAAAGAATCTACATTAGCATTACAAACAATAAACAAATAATACACTTTTGAAATTTTTTGAATATTGTATAATGAATTTCAATCGTATTAAATTGATTGATTTTACAAAAGGCATGATTTTTGGCTCGACCAGCGTTTGCTTAAATTTAATAATATCATTTGTATTAATCGCCTTGCAATAACGTAAGCAAATAAAATAATGGCTCGCTTAAATGAAACTCAACGGATTGAAATTTTGATTCTCGTTGGATGCGGAGATAAGACCAGAACTCAACAAGAGGTATGCACTATGTTTAATGCAAAGTATCCAGATAGACCTATCAGCCAATCCACGGTTAGTAAAATCGAGAAAAAATTTAGAGAAACTGGACATGTTAAACATATTCCAAATGCCGGGCGTCCTGCTAAACTTAGGGAAAATGTTAAAATTGATAATTTGTTAAGTATTGAGGAGAATCCTCATAGTAGTTCTCGACAAGTTGCAGCAGATAATGAAATCAGTCAGCGATCTGTATTACGTTTTTTAAAACGTGAAAAGTACCATCCTTATAAAATACAACTAGTCCAGGAGCTCAATGAAGATGATCCCGATCGCCGGATGCAATTTTGTGAAAATATGCAGGATTTATGTAACCGCATTCCACAATTCCTTCGCCAAATCGTTTTTTCGGACGAAGCCACTTTTTCCTTAAATGGCGTAGTGAATAAACAAAATTGCCGGTATTGGAGCAGAGAGAATCCTCATTGGATGAGTGAGGATCATACTCAATACCCTCAAAAACTTAACGTTTGGACAGGCCTAGTTGACAATCGAATAATTGGCCCTTTTTTCTTTGAAGAATCACTCACGGGGCAGAGGTATCTAGAGTTTTTAAGAAATGATCTTGTACCTGCCCTAGCAAACATATTTCCGAATGAAAATGATCCTGACTTACCAAATCTTAACATCTGGTTTCAACAAGATGGTGCACCTCCACACTTTGTACGTCCAGTACGGGAGTTTTTAGACACCTACTTTCCTGGGAGGTGGATTGGCAGACGAGGACCGATGGAATGGCCCCCAAGGTCCCCTGACCTAACACCCCTTGATTTTTTCTTGTAAGGATATTTAAAATACAAAGTCTATCTAAACAAGCCACAAAATCTAGAGGATTTAAAAGATCGACTTAGGTACGAAATTCGTAGAATAAGTCCCGAAGTCATTCGCAATGTTCAAGAAGAATGTGGTCATCGGTTTGCCTATTGTCAAGAGGCCGGTGGATGGCAATTTGAACATCTGATTTATTAGAATTATGGGTTTGATATGAATTACATTATTTCTTTATTAACTGTATTTAGTTCAGTTTTTATTAGTATTAAAATGCTTATTTAACATCCTTTAAGAAGCAGAAAAAATGTTGTTGCTATTTCAAAATGATGACGTCATCACATAATTACATTTTAAGGTAAAGTACACTTGATTTCAATGGGATAAAAATTTACGATCCAAAATGTTAAATTCAGTATAACTTTAAAACTAAGAATGGTATTAAAAAATGATTTAGATAAAAGTTGCTTATTTTTTGAAGGGCTGTAAATTTCTTTTAGAAAAAATATAGGTTTGCATTTAAAAAAACAAAGTTGACCTTGAAATGACCTTGACAAGAAATTTTAAATAAAAAATAAGAATATGTTTAGTGATTCTACCTTTAAACCAAACAACTTTTATTCAAAACTTTTTTTTGAAAAACCTATGGTTTCAGTTTTATTGAATTTATTCCATAATTTTGCCGCTCACTGTATATGTATACTCAGATACGCAAGCAGCAAATTTAAATTCACGTCACTTTTTCTAACCATAAAAAATGTAACATACATTCCCAAAGTTTTGATTAAAATTTAAGTTTATAATGATTTTGACAAGCTTAAATTAAATAATATATGTATAGTTTTTATCAATTATTACATTAATTACTGTGTTTAAATTCAAATGACGATGGCTTTAAATTATTTTGATCACAGAGAAATGTCACTATATTGGATTGGATTTGAAATTTGCAGTTCTAAACTCAATAGCATGTATTCAGCGACCGTGATGAAAAATTTAGAGACGTCGTTAACGTTAGACACGTGATTAAAAAATATTTCTTCATAAGAAATATTTTTTTAAAGACGTGATTAACTTTAACGATGTCTCTAAAATTTTTATCATGGTCGCTGAATACATGCTAATGGTACCAGATACGCACTATAGAATAGGTACTAGAAAACTAGGATAGATACGGGTAGTTAGTTATACTGTGTATATACTGTGTCTGTACATATGTGTACAGGGTGATGATAAAGTTTGGAACATAAATCATAACTGCCGTATTTAATTTTTTTGAGATTATCACTGGTGATTTAGCAATGACGTCATCATCGATTATTTTTAATGGAAACCCCCACTTTATTCACTAGTTTTTGACAGACATTTATGTCACTTAAACGATGATATAAAAAACCATTGCATTTGTAAACAAATTTTCGGGGGTAAATAAAGAAGAAGTTGACCTTTTTTCGGAGATTGTTGCTTTTAAACTAAAGTTTGGTTGTACCGGTAATGACTAGAGAATCAAAGTCATGAAAAGTCGATTTTCACCTAGAAAGACAAAATATGATCAAATAAATTTTTCTTAGCTCTAGTTTGCGAAATTCAGCTTCTGGATTTTAGTTAGGTTGGTTAAAAAATACTTGGAAAGAAAAAATGACGTTAGGAATTAAAAGCAACCGAGTCATATGTAAAAACATACATACATATAAATTTCTTAATACACACTAATTTTTCACTATTTCCTATTAAGTCGTAGAAATAACTACAGCTAATATTCAATTTTAATTGCTTAATTCGTAATCAGGACCATTAGATTAACTACATATACATAGGTAATTTTATAAAGGATACAAAAGTACTGTTGCACAGTGTTATTAGACACACCATGTACAAATTTGCCTCAGGTGGCATACATAGATAAAGTGGCATCCGTTTATGATTTTTTATGTGTTACAAAAATTGCTATAACATCCAACCATTAAAAAATTTAAAATTACCTATTTGTTTATTTATATCGAGGATTAAGAGGATTAGGAGTCTAAGTAGAACCACGCTCCGATAGTAAACGTATATTTTGAGCTTCTTCTTCAATTTGGGGAAGAAATCTTGACCCACAGTACATCTCACATAATTTGGCTGAAAGTACCAATAAAAATCTTCATTTCTGTTATATTTTAAAATTTGTACCATATAGACTACGAAGGTGTTAGCTGCTTATACAGTTAAAATGCGCGTTCAAAATTTACGAAATATGCCTTGCAATTATTTCAAACTACAACCATATTTTGTAAATAACATTCAGTTTTATAATTGCACATTGAAGCCTAGACTTCTAAGGGTCGAGTTTTTCAAAAATTAAAGTCCAAAAAATAAGTTTAAGTCGTGTCAAATTTTACGTATTTTTAATGATTGTTTTTTCCATTTTTGGATATAAAATATTAAAAAACTGTCACATACAAGTCTTAAGCAGATGTTTCACTTACATATGATATTCTTATTTTATTGTATATATTCGCGTGGTTTCATATATGAAAACAGGTAAAAACCCATATAATTTTTTAGAGTCCTTCTAAGAAAATAATTAATAGCCCTTGTGTTGTAAAATATTTATATAGGGTTGCCCAATTAAAAGTTCCCAGCCAGTTCTTTTTTAACAATTCATTTTGGCAAAAGAGCCTGAAATCACTCAATTTGTATTTGGTAAAGGATCAATTTTTATGGTAACGCAAAAGGAAACCTTTCACCACAATAGCCGGCAGAACTACTTCGAAAATCTAAAATGTTAATAGGGGTTGAGTGATATACAGTTTAAAGGTCCTGTAATATGGTATTTGAAAATTTTTTTCAAAGTACTTTAAATGCTAAAGATGCACCAAATAATTATTAAAAAAATATTAAAATATTTCTATGATCCGCGTAGGTAAATCTGATATTTAAAATTTAGATTAAAATTTTCCCGCCAAACCGTCACGTCACAACCTACTAGTGTCAAGAAACGTGAAGCTATTTTTGCAGCCAATACCTATTTTTATCAGGCTTTCTTCCCAAAAATGAATTTTAACTGAAAGAAACAACCCAAAAGTTAGATCTGTAAAAGAATTTTTAACAGGTGACCTGGGTTAAAAAGACTTTTTACTTTAAACGCCTTTAAAGTACAGCCTTATGTGATGCTTGACAGGCTTTAACAAGTTATTTTTATTTTCCTTGACTCTATGGTCATATTCGTGCATTTCCAAAGTAAATCGGTTAAAATCGGGTCAAGTTTGCATTGACAAGGATTAGAAAGGCGGAGTAGAAATGCATTTTAGACAACCCAACATACACTAACATTGTATTGTGTGCTGTATGTAAATTAAATATCAAAATTTAAAATTATTAATTATATTACTATTTTAAAACTTTCGACGTTTGAATAAAAAATAACATGTTTTATTCGGAGTAAAAGAACTTTTTGTGGCTCACATGTATCTGCGGGACTCGCAGAGCTCTTCCCGCAAACCTACATGCTCGCCACAAAAAGTACTTCTTTTACTCCTAATAAAACAATAAACTATTAAAGCTTGCTTTTGTAAAAAGTGATGATAAAAATAAATACAACCATAGATTGGTCCCCCACCAAATACAAATTGACAGGTTTCAGGTTATTTTTCAAAAATTACTTGTTTTCAAAATAACCTGGGTGGTAACTTTTAGTTTAACCACCCTGTATATTTTAATTAAATTGGTCTTTCTCGAATTGGGTTTATTAATTATCCGCAAGAATTTATAAGGTTATTATCGATAAAGTAATTTAGAAAACGACAATGCATGAGAGGCAGAAATAGCGTGTTCACGACAACCTAATTACAACCTCCCACCCCTCGAATTTTTATTTCGCCCCCGACTGCGACACAATATACGCAATTTGTAAACGCGCAACAAGACGATCTTAGTTGATTATTTGCGAAGCAGTAGCGTTCACGACGGGATTTCGGTAAATGATAAAGGGATACATGCCGGAAAAATTCAAAAGGCAAATTATTGCCAAAGCTGAAAGGCGGATGAAGAAGGAAAAAAGAATTATAAGCACAGGAGGGCGTTAACGTGCTTTTTAAAAGGAAACTAAAATTTAATTAGAATTTTTAAACAAGCGAAATCAAACGAAAATGTTCCGGAAAAATAAATATAGATGAAAGGACAAAGGGCTTGGAAGTTGAGAAGTTAATCAACCAAGTTCAGAGTTAAAGATTACATCCCGTCTAACGATTTCTGAACATGCATGCACTCTCGTTGTTCTCTCGGAATGTGTGTGCTGTTTTGTCGAGTGCTCTTTATCCTGTCAGCCTGGCTACAGATTGATTCCCAGTATGACAAGTTGATTAAGCCGGTTAATTAAGTTATTTAATTGGCGCTGCAGCGGTTAACCCGCCACCACTAAGCGCATTTTTAACCACGTAGCGCCAAGTTTTGTGCTTATCGCTTATCATTTTAGTTTTAATCCAATCATTTATAAAATGGATTATTCTGAAACAATTTAAAGCGATTCAATTATTTTTAGCATTATAATGGTATCTATCCAGAACCGTTCTGAAATGAGTAATTGTTTTTGCCTCAACTGTCGGGCTCAGAGCGTGCGTATCGGTAGTGCTTGTAAATGATCGAATCGGAAAGATTATCCCGCTAGGTGACAACTTACTATTAATTATTGTCAAACTGCAGAAAAGTTGTAATTGAATGTCCCCGGTGGCGAAAGCTACATGACATACGTCTAATGATAAACATTGATCGCTTGTCAGCGAAAACTTTGTTACGGAAAGATAAATAAATTTATCTGCATAATTGATTTTGGGAGGAGAACTTTTGTAATAGGAATATACAATTTGTACTTCAAAACTTAGACCTACATATCGAATTTGTACAAAATGTTAAGAAAATTTCAGCTAACATCATATTTTATAAAAATTATTTTTTACATTGCCAATATACCTGGATTCGTACATGCATAAAACTCTTTTACTCTTATGTCTTATAAAAGTAATATCCACGTTTTTATTAGATATAAAGATCGATTTAAAATTTTACTGCATCCTTCTAAGGGTACATTTAGATTGCAGCCTCGCTACTCGCTGCTTGCAAATCGCCGAAGATGCTCGCACGTTGAGAACAAAAATCATGAGAACTAGATGATGGTATTATTTTATAGTATATGGTGCGTGTGCGGAAGCTAATACGAGAAAAGTCCTGCAAAATGGCTATAACCTTTTCATTTATGGTTTTATCAAAGAAATCTAAAAGTTGTAAGGTTTAAAAAACTAGATTTTTCTGTGCCATTGACTTTGTGTTTCCACATCACGTGACTAAGCTAAGACTATTAACTTTGATATCTTAAAAGGAACATGCTCACTATTTCATTTATCGGAATCTACATAATTTTCAGAATTCAACGGTACGTCATAAGTAATGTTTTTCATTCACTAAAGGTTACAAAGATAATTTTTTTAAAATTATTTTTTAAATTTCAAATTTAGAAAACTTATTTATTATCTTTTGCTTTTAGAAATTTTTTTGAATTACTAAAACATAAGAATTAAATTTATTCATTAGTACTGCAAAACAAAATAAAACTAATGTCGAAAGTTTATTAAAATAACAAGACAGTGTCCGAATCGGTTTCATAAACTACTTAAAGCATTAGCCATTGCTTCAGGAGTAATTCTTGCAACTTCTACTCGTATTCTAGTTTTCAATTCGTCCAAAAAAATCTAATGGCGACAAATCTGGGGATCTAGCGGGCTATTAGATTGCACTTCACCTGCCTTCTATTTTCCGCACCATAATGTGGAGGTGGACCTTCTTGCTGGAACCACAGACTATTGTTAATCTGGCCGTAATGTCCCAGTTCTTGATTTGGGTATGGACAGGGAGGCACTATTTGTCTTTGCAAGAGATGAAGATATTTATCTACAGTAAGATTGCCATCAATAAAAATTGGTCCGACAAAATTCGACCAACCATACCTAGCCACACGTTAACTTTCTGAGGATGTTGAGTTAAGAGTTTCATTTAAAAAAAAACAACTTTAAAATCTCTAGTAAGTTGGCGTGTAGAAATTCGTGGATTTTCTTCGACGGACAATAAAATATCGAGTGCCTTATTACCATGAGTTTATCTGTTTAGTCTTCCGTCTTCCGATTCCAGGGGCATCGTGAACCTTTAATTGTAAACGATGCAACTAACAGAAGACTGAATTAATGTTATGTTGGGATACGTTTCATTATACAAAGTACAAACTTCTTGAAGAGTAAAAATCTCCTAAAGTTTGGTTATCCATATTTAAAACATGAAGGGTGGGTAAAGTCTTGAATTTCTCTGATGATGCAATAAATGGTTGCGAAATGCATAAGAAGATTGAGTATTATGGTTTAATAAATTTGTAACAACCTTTCAACGTTTGGTTTACTTAAGACTTTACCTACCCTTCATGTTTTAAATACAAACTTCTTGATACGTTCGTCTTTAGTTACCCCATCCATCATAAAAATTTATATTCGTTCTTTTTCATTAAGAAAAACATGATTATTAAACGATAAAAAGCTATTTTGCAAGACTTTTCCCACACCCTGTATAATTTTAATTTATCCTGTAAAAATGGATCGATTTATGCATTTATGCATTTTTTTAGAATTAAAACCTCATATTCAAAGAAATTATTATTTATCGTTTAAATAGTAAACTTAGTTTACTTGAAAAAAATATACAAAATGTTATAGTCAGAAGACGAAAGATGGTCATTAATATTATTGCTCACTCAATCTCAAAGATGTATCAAGCTTGCTTGAACAGGAATATGATCCTAAACATTTTTTCTTTATTAGAAAATATCACTCTTAAGTTTAATTTGATTCAAAACTTATTTTTCGAATAAAATATTCATTTTTTTCTTCAAACGTCGATTAACGAAAATAAAATTAATAAATATTTTTTACTTTCTCTATTGAATGTTTATATTTGATTCTGTATAATTTTGAAATTTATTACATCATTTGAATTTAATAGTTTTAAATTACCTAAATCCACGAAAAAGAAATTGGCTGTTTGTACACCAAATGTAAGTAAAACTTAATATTAAATAATATGACATAGGAAAAATGAGGGATTCTTTGCAGTTATATTATCTCAGAAATTCAGTGCATATTTATAAATGTGCATATAACAAATTTATTAAATGGTGCGAAGAAAAAGTAATACAGTTTACTGAAGATGCTTACTTTTCTGATCCTGCAAAAATATCATTACTGCATTGTACTGCACATAAAAATCCTAAAAATATAGGATTTTGAATTTAATTATAAAATATATTATGCATTTTAAACATATCCATTTTGTACGTGCTTAAAATACCTGTTGTAAAATGAAATAAAAATTATTCGATTATTTGACAAACAAACAGTCGAGGGCGGCAGCAAAAGTCTTTTGATGTCTCCCTGAGCGGCTGCAAAAGTACTTTGACAATTCAAGTCCATGCTAAGCCTCTCTCGTTGTGTCATATAATGTTACGGTTTACTGACATATGAAGAAAAAAGATATTCTTGTGCATATTATGAGAAACCGTTTTGAACAAGTTGAAGTACGTCAATACATGTTGATTATTAACTTCGCTTAACTAGGACGGTTCTCGTTAGTATAGTATTTTGGTTTTTGAAATTTTGGTTTTTCTTAGGAAACCATTCACAACAATTTAACCTACTTTAAAAATCTTGCTCTCCAAGTTGCTGGTTTGTAGAAATATGGTGAGGATGGAACTTGTTTGATTTCAAAATTCTGCTTGATATTGCAAAAAAATCTAGGGGCGGATTTAGGCATGATGTTTATGGGCTGCAGCCCAGGGCCCAGCTCGGTCAGGGGGGACCCATCCCACCCCATCCCGATAAATTTTTATAGAAAATATAAATTAGTACAGCGCACAATTCCAAATTCGATCTGTCGGATTTGTGAATGATCGCGTGGGGTCCCTTCTCTTAGATTTAAAAGTAAGAATGAAGATTATTTTTTTACAATTTTTTTAAAATTATTTTAAATAAGTTGAATAAAGGAATCATTTTATTCAATTTTCAAAATGTTAAATATTTATCCAAATCATCGCAAGATTTTATTTTTTTTGTATAATTTTTTTTGGCATGTTTTTGTTACACTTTCAAGAATTTTTAAGTTTGAAGCGTTGTAATGATCAAACATATGTATAATACCAGAAGTAAATTTCTTTGCTAATGTTTTTTATTAGTTATAATTGTAATTATTTTAGATATAAAAAAGTAATTTCAAATATTTTTTACTTTTTAATATTTTTTTGGCATCTTTACTGCACTTTCAAGAATTTTAAGTTGTAACCAGTCTAATAGTGTTGCAGTTCAGGTATTCCTCTCATATCCCACTTCTATAAAGCTAAATTAAAACTTTTTTTAAAATTTTAACAAATAATTGCTGTTGTTTCGGGATAAGACCAATTTTGTTGTACTTGGGAACATTGGGGCCTCCAAAGGTATTTTAGCCTAGGCCCCACCAAGACCTAAATCCGCCCCTGAAAAAATCAAAGCCCACTTGATGAATATAAGTAGTATATGCAGGTTGTCCCATGAATAGGGTAGCGCTCTCCAGAACTCGTTGGGGAGCCTCTAGTCAGAAAAATTGTAAAGAAATCATCGACCAACATTCTTCAGATTTATGAAGGTAAATTTGACCAAATGGGTACAAGTTTGTAATTAAAGATAACTTTGAGAATAGAAAAACAGATAGATTAAATTAATTTAAAAAAAAATGTATTTTGGTCTTAGACTTTTGATCACAAATTGTGGTATAAAACGAAGAATGACAATTATATGTATGTATCTGCTCAATTATACCTACATTACTTAAATCATACATTATTTCAAAATATTTACGTGTGCTTGTAGGAATGTATGAACATTTATTTAAATATCTAAAATGATAAATTATACACAGGTCCAATTAGTAGAGGAAGTGATGCAAAAAGGGAAGCGTGGTGGTAATGTGGAAACATTGTATGTAGCGCTTGACAGGTGTTACAATGTGGTGGAAATCGCTTAATCCTATTGCTAAGTTCCATTTTTTAGTTCCTAGGATTGCCGGCAGTAGGTCCGCATGGTGCTGTCAGTGAAGAGTTCTCTCAAAGTTTTTCTCAACTTTTTAATATTTTAAGGAAAGTTTTCAAATTCGTTTTTATCAGATAATCTGGATAATAGGCTAGCAACAATTGTTATCGAAGAAAAACACTATATTCTTGTGGAATTCAGTAAATTAAAAAATTGAAAATCCTAGCGTAATTTTAATGTTAAAATCTACTATGACGATGTTAGTAATGTGGAAACATAAAGCTGGGGGTAATGTATTGTATATGTATATAGATTAGAGAATGTAAAATAGTCTTCTAAGGAGTTTCTGGTAAAATATAAAAGCCTTTAGTTAAAAACATTTAAGGTAACCATGGAAATTGTCCATATAACAAATTTAAATTAAAATGCTTTAACCCCCAGTATTATCAACAGACATTTAATTTTAAACAAGGTTTAATTTGACATATATAGTATTTTTATGAAGTTTGAATATAGTTTAAATGATATTTAGCTGCAAAATAGACTATATATGTCAAATTATACCTCATTTAAAATTAAATGTCAGTTGATAATACTGGGGGTTAAACTTTAAACTTAAATGATTTGACCCGAATATGGTTATAAGTGTCTGATTTTAAAACACTATATATTATTTTAATTTATTTATTATTTTATTGTCAATATTTACTTGGTATATACAGATTTTTGAGAAATTTCATAGTTAAATAAAAAAGATATTAAAAGAATAATAACAGGATTTCCACATTTGCACCACTATAAATTTTGCTACGTGTTTCGCTAAATCAATATTGCCTGATGAAGCTAATGATTTAGCGAAACATGTAGCAAAATATTATGTGTGAAATAAAGTTGGAAAAAAGGAATTATTTTTATTTTTTTAAATTACAATGTATAGATTTTTACATTTACGTGAAAAAGTAGATATTAAATATTTAAAGTAAGTTACACTAAAAATTCAGAATTTAACTATGTTAGTTTCTCGCAGTTCTGGGACACCCTGTACTACTTGAGAAAAAAGAATATAAATCGCATCGCTGAAAAAAAATTCAGGCAAATCCCTAAACAAATTGAATAAAATTTTGTTTTGCTTTTTTAACCTTATCTTAGAGATCATTGATATCGAATCAAGCATTTAATTAAACATTAGAACGATCTAATGTGAATTTAAGAAAAACAGCCTTTTAAAAATTACTGAAAATCGAAAAACGAATGAGTTAGTGAAGTTTTATTCATTATGCTATTTAAGTCATATAATTTCAAAGGGTCCAAGTTTTCAACGTTTCTCCACAGCTATATGTCATTTTCATAAAATTAAATGTTAAATCATAACAAATAACAAGGAAGGTTATACTTTAGCTTATATTTAAGTTTATGTAGAAAAATAGATATCCCTTCGCAGATAAATAGCTATCTTAACTGCAATTCACTTAGTTACATTTTAAACTTTTAGTGTAATTTACTTTAAATATTTAAATCTATTTTTCATGTAAATGTAAAAATGCATACATTGTATTTTGTATAGTAAAACCATCAAACACTTACTAATTGGACCTGTGCATAATTTATGTTAAATCATCATTTTAGATATTTAAATAAATGTTCATACATTCCTACAAAAACACATAAATATTTTGTAATAATACATGATACTTAAAATATCAGTCTAGTAATGATGTATGGACCAAAATTAGGGTTTCAGTAATAATAGAAAATAACTTATTGCAGAAAAAAAATTATTAGAATAATGGTAATAAAAATCTAAACATAGCAAAGTTTAAAATTGTTTTCATAAATTTCAACAAATAAGTACCTGCTTCATTTTCATCTTAATATTTTTACATTTTATGAGGAAACATTTACACGCAAAACGTCGTCGTCTAGACGCGCCTTTATGAAATAAAAGTTTTACAGTAATGTTTCCAATTATTTTTTAATTTTTATAAATTGCGTCTGCAAGCTAGGTCTTATAAAGTCTCCTTCCGATTGAGAAGCCAGACAGGCGGGAGCAATACTTTTGATATGCATTTATTAAATAATTAAGATACTAACAGAAGTCATTTTCATGGGTTTAATAAGGTCAGATCTAGAGTTATTTTATGACCGATTCCTGTGAAGTGACAGTTGATACCGTTACTATAGGCATGCGACAGGCACCGACTTAGGAAGCCTGCCAATTAATCTGAATCATAAATGTATGAAATTTATATTTTATGAGCCTTTTAATTATTTAGCGTCCAACAAAAAGTTTCTTTTTATAAATACAAACTCATGTATACTTTGCAGTAACTCCTTATAAGCGGATTATTAAAGTTTTTGTTGAATACATTATTTCTTTGTAATCCTTGTTGGTTTTTAATTATAATACATTTATTGATAAAAATTGATGCGGGTTATATTTGGACGAAGTTTTATTAAAAATTCGATTATTATTATTATGGAAACACTTTAAAAGTTACGCCCTAATTGTGGGAAGTAACATCCAAATTTCTTTGAAAATTTTTAGGTTTTAATCATTTTAAGGCAGCTAAAAGACGAAAACCAAAAATAAAAGATAATAACGTAATCAAAAGGTGAAGATGTATACTAAAATCAAAATGTAAGAAAATCATTTTGTAAAATTTTGAAGATGCTTATTAGATATTATGTTGCAGTAGAACATTAATAAAAAAGTTTACAAATGCCCAAAATTCATTTTTGCTAGTGGAAAGTACGTCTTCCAAACATTTTGCATTAATGGTTATTCAAACGCCAATTTTATCTTTTGAAATGAAACCCTATATATTTTAACAGTATCTGAATCTTGTAAGAAAAACAAATAAATAGTTTTTGAAGATATTTTTTCTTAGAAGTTGGTATTTAAATTTGGTTTGTCAATATTTTTTTTTAATCAATAGTTTTATTTATTTTGTTTTTCATGTTAAATCAATAAAAAAAATCATATTAAAAATTTGTCTTTGGAGGGGTCTAGTTTCAAAACTCACATTCTCCAGTTTTTGCCAAAATTAAACTATTTACAATGTCTTATAGAAATTGTTGAAATCAACTAGTTAGTATCAAATAAATCAAGCAAAGTCTGTTTAGACGGGCATATTTTCTTACCAAATCGACTCAGATGCAACTGCGCAATGTTTTTTGTAATTTTTTACAACTTTGTAACTCTTCTGGTTTCCAAGATCCCAATGATGTGCACTGTAAAAGTAACCACCTGTATTTCAATATTTTGGATCTATAATCCGGATTTTATACATTTATAGTCCAGACCTATAAATAATTATGGAAACCATTGTACAAAAAAGACTTTCTCTAAAAATTATGATAAGTTTTAAACTTTATTTTTATCTTGTTATGCATAAATGATTAGCTTTGTAAATCACCTCAAGAATATAGCAGCCTGTATAATAATTCATTATTTCGACTTTTTTAATACAATACCTTGTTATTATTAATTAAAAAGAAGGATTTTTAAGTATTCTGTAGGCTTACATATTTGTGTGTAGAAGGTGTTTTAATTACGAATAGAAAGGATCTTGAAAGGCGTATTTGGAGTATTGTTTGGAGTGCAGTGCAGCTCAAATCACTTTATTGTCGACGCGAACTTCTGCTTTTGATGCCTCACAATTCCTTTCCCTAAATAACCCTAGCAATTTAATAACAAACATTCAATTCCATGTACGTCAGGCAAATAGAGTTGCACTAATGATTCCTCATTGTGTACATGTGTAGATGTTTATTTAATATAAAACGCATTATTGTACACCGTTTTTATTAATGCGAAGAACAATGATAGTCATATAACGACAAATTATGAAATAGCTTCGTTAAAATTCCTTTGTCGACTAACGTCCGTATATTTATATAAATAAATATACTCGTATGTATATGTACGGGTCAGGATGAGTTTTTACAAGATTTTAATAGGACGAATAACATATGCATTAATTATTTCGTTTGCTATATAATAATTCTTTTGTGAGGTTTTTGTAATTCTTTTTTGTTGGGCTTAGTCTGCCGTATATGCAACTTCTGTATAAAGAATTCACTTATTCATTCGGCGGATTTATAGTCTTTTGCACTTTTAAGTGTGTTTATGGTAATGAACGCCCCAGAAGGATTTATTTATAATAACAACCTGTTATAAATTGCTGCTGCTACAGCTTTCATTTATCAAATCTGCGCGCATATCTAGCTATTATCTGTAATCTTCCCTGGACAACCTTATGAAAAATTAAAGAAATTGCCTTTATTAAAATATTTTTATATTTTATAACAGTAAGCATTTTTAGACCAATTTTCTTACGGATATTCAATTAAAATTATGATATATAGGAAAGAAAATATTTTTTATAACAATAAAATGTATTAACAAAGCTTTCACTGGATGATAAACCAGGATGATGTTTCCTTAGTAAGTATACAGAAATAATTTCAATGAAATGACTAAATATTGAATACTACTATCAATTATAACTGGTGCTATGAAAGAAAGTTATACAAGTACTTTTCTGGAGAACATCTCTTCGAATAACATGGAGAGTTTCATATCAATTCTTTTACTGATTGAGTGCTATCTACATTGGCACTTATTAGAGGCAGTATAACTAAACCTACTTAGTTCTATTTTCCTTTTAGTTATTTCTTACTCTTCTTATTTTATAGTTTATAGGCTACTTATCCACTTAGTAGAAATGTTTTTTTTATTTAGAACAAGGCTTTGAAGAGAATTATAATGATGATGATGATAATGATCGGAGGAAAATTTAAATATTTCTAAATTTTCAAATCATTATACTTTAAGAGGCCTCCACACGATCCGATTTAGGATGCCCCTTTAAGATATTTGACTGCGGTAGAAAAACATGGATATTTATAGTATAGTAGTTATAGTATACTTTTTTTGCAATAATACTGAAAATCAGATGACAATAAACACACGAAACTGCACGAATCTGCGAGTGTGTAGTTATAATTCATGTTTAGTGATAAAAACTGATAAAAGTAGGTATAAACTGCAAAAATAAATTGATGTTTCTTGACACTAGTAGGTTGTGACGTCATTAAGCGGGCATATTGATGTGAACGTTTTGGCGGGAACATTTTAATTTAAATTTTAAATATCAGATTTTATTAAGCGAATCATCAAAAAAAATGTTTTCATATTTTTTTAGTAATTATTAAGTGCATCTGTAGCATTTAAAGTACCTCGTAAAAAATTGTCAAATACCCTATTGTGACAGTATACATACACTTATAAAAACGATAATATAAATGGGACATTTTAACTACAGTTGAAAACCTAGAAACCGCTCATATATTGTTTTTGAGAATTTTATGTATTTCACAAAAAACCTTGTGACATGATTCTTATAGGGTCTCCACACGATCCGATTTGATCGGACGGTCGGATTCGATCAGATTGCATGACTAATAGGTCGATTCAGTGTACTCCCGTAAGACCGGTAAGGTTTGTTATATGGGTTGTAATGGACGGTTGCCGCATAGATATGTTTCGAAAGTGCTTACGGGTGTGCACAGAATCGACATATAAATCGGTTGCCGCATCCACACGGTTCAATCACCCTATCCGATTCTGCCTCCTCCTGCACGAAAATATCTGTAAAGCGTCCGACCTTCTGATCTGATAATTTGCCTCCACACGGTTCCGATCTGACCAAATTCCATCTGATCGCGTCGGATCGTGTGTAGCCTACTTTAGTATAAAACAAAGATACTCGAATATTAATTCAATTGGTTATAGATGAAATGAGAATTTAAAAGTATATGTATACCGAATCTCTAATATGGTAAATTGAGGCAATCTTGGATAACTAAGAAAATCAGGTACACTGGTGGACACTGATATATTACTTACACCACCAAGGTAATTGGGAATTTCAAAATTATTTTCGCCCTCTAGGGGGAAAATTAAGAACCAAGTTCGAGTTCAGTTTGTTTACGTTCGTAAATGTTAATATGTGGTATATCAAAATAATGGAATAAGTTCCTATAAACATATTTCCAGTTTAGTTTCCTAAAGGATCTGCAGTTTTTCAGAGGTGTTGACAAAAAAGATGTCTTTTGTCATTTATTTCAGAACCTAGTAGATCATCTAAATTTTGTATAGTACTTAATATACTACTTAACTCACTTCCTTGATTTTTTTCCTCACTTTTTGCTTCGTATTAAGTGGTACTTTAAGAGATCTTTGGTGTTAAAAACAATGGAAATTTTGTAAGCAATACGTTTATATAAGATTTTTTCCAAAATGGTATTCTTTAATCAAACTTACACTAAATTAAAGATGGGCATGCATAGATAGTTGTCATGTCAACCACATTAATGTTTATGGAAGAGCCAAAATTACCGAATAAATTTTAAACATAGATTCCTACGTAACTTTGAATTGAATAATCCATCTTTTACGGTAATTTTGGCTCAGTAAGTCTTATAGGAAATATTTGTAAGGTAACTATGGAAACCGTTCATTACAATAACCCATACAACAAACCTTACAGATATTTTCTGCAAGGACTTCACAAGATAAATACACCAATAAAATAAAAGAAATGTCCGAAGTCCGTGCAGCTAAAGGGCCACAACTATTCAACATCTCCATTAATGCTCTTTCACTGAATTCCGACCACAGGATCTTTTTCGCTTCTACCAGCTGGGAAATAATTGTCAAGCTCCTAAACTATCAACTCGAAAATTTCCAAAAAATTGCGATGATTGGGCTTTACAAATAAATGTTCCCAAAAACTCAAGCCAAACTTTTTACTAGAAAACTGTCCTCGACAAATACCAAACTTAAAATGGATAACCACTCTATTAACTGGAAGGCAAAGTCAAATATCTGGGACAAAAATACTACTTTCCAATAAACACCTACAAGTAACCAAAATTTAAAATATATCAGATAGACCTAATTCAATCACTAAATGAAATGATCCAGTTGTATGGTGACACATAATGATTGTCTTGAAGCTTCAAGACAATCACTAATTCAATCAATTATAAATAAATATTCAGACAATAACTTATGGCAGTCCACCCAGGTCAGTAGCCTTACCAACTTTTCACTAAATTCTTCAGAATAAAACCTTTAGAACTCTTTCAAATTCGCCTCACGCAATCAGAAATGAACAAATCCACATCCAACTGGGTGTTGAATTAATCCTTAGGCACATACAAAAACTTAATGAAAACTTTCTCGCCCAGAAGATCTTCGAAAAAAACTTCAAAAACAGACCAAAATTTAAAAGGCAAATGCGCAAAGCTTTTCCCCACATAACCAAAAACTTCGAAGATCTTGGGAAGGAGATGTAGAAATTATATTATGGTTTGGTCGTCTAAAACACTCATCTTCTCATACTAATCTAGTTTCTTTGTTCTTTAAGTTTAATGATTCACACCGTATTTTGATTGTTTTGCAGTGTTACCTGTTAGCTTTTTCGATTATATTTTTACTTCTATTTTTTATGGGATTTTTTTGGTTATAAACAGATCATCCTTTTTGAAGCTGGTTAACAGTTGCTAAGGACCAAAAAACTAACGCAATAAGAAGAATAATAAAAAAAATGATGAGATCCTCATGGACTTTTCAACGAATGTATGTAACATTTGTTAATATGTAATTCAAATTTAGAAGAGTACAACCCAAAAAAATTTTTAATACAAATTTTTTTTCCGACGACCATATGAGAAAATCGTATATATCATTCATATTAGTAGTTTAGAAAATCTATCATTTCAACACTATTGTGTTTGGGTTTGTGTTTTGTACTTCTTGTAATTTTCGACAGTGGCGCTGCGAAGGAATTCCGATAGCCCTCTCTTGGATTTTTTTGAACTGGCAAAAAAAAGATAGTTCAAATAAAAATTTATATTTAACCCCGCTAATATTACTTTATTTATTATTAAAATCATTATATAATTAACTTTTGTGTCAATTTTAAATAAAATTGGAACATGTTTTATTCGTTTCGATCAGTTGCTTCGGTTAAAACAGCGCCACCTACCATTAGTTACATTTAACTAAAAATAATCGATAACTTCATTGTCAGCTGATGTTAACACAGGTAATGTTATAACTTTTTAGTTGTTACTACAAAATATTAATAATGGTCGCAAAATCTCCGTGGTCATCGGAAAAATAGCGTACGCAACTCGCAGGAAGAGAATTTCGTGCTCGAGTAATACCCTCACTCGATTAGCGCCTCGTTCGGCTATTTTCACACTCGCACAAAATTCGTCACTTTCTAGGTCGTTGCATACTATACTATTAGATAGTAATTGTCATTCTGAACAAAAAATTTCCTATTAAGGCTCTCTTTTCAGTGTATGTAAAGTTGCTATTTACATTTGGGTGTTAATATCTTTAAAGCAGTAAAATTACGGAAAACTTGTATTACAATAAGAAAATATAAACAATAATGATCAATTTGAAATATATTTGGTTACCCAAAAAATCTTTTTAGGTAATAATTTCAGTAAAAACAATTTATTTGTGACACCTAGGTTGTACAGGTTCCTGCAAATTATTTTTACTGATAATACATCTAAAAAGATCTTTCGAGGGACCAAATATATTTCAAATTGATCAATATTGTTTATAATTTTTTATCGTAATGCAAATTTTCCGTAATTTTACAGCATTAAAGAAATTAACACCCAAATATAAATGGTCGGAAAGGCAACTGCATATACACTGAAAAGAGAGCCTTAACATTTTTGCTGGAAGAAAACTGGGAGACCCTGTATACTGACAATATTATTATATGGTATACTCATGGTTCTAATACAATTTTTAAGGTATTTAACTACTGCTCATATAATCTTAAATCATAAAATCATAAGTTTAATAATAAAAAGTACGTAAACATAATTGTTAAAGCTTTCTTCATCAAAAGTTCGCATAATAGAAAGGGCACTACAATTTTAAATGTATTTTGCTAAAAGCAGAAAAAAATATTACAAAATAAGAAAAGTACGTAGAATTGGTCGGTTAGATGTATTTGTGAATGTAAACTTAAAGTTTGTGTTTTCAGGAAAACGTTGGTTGCATGGCGAATGAACAGTATTTTTCAAAGTAGTAAAAAATCTTTTTAATAAAATTAGAGCAGCGTTATTTTATTATGTATTATAACTTAAAGCATTTAAAATAAATTACTGTGTTTTCCAATTAATTTTAAAAATTGATTTTTAAGAACAAAAATTCGTTAGCTGTACAAGTAACACCTTATGCTCATAAATCAATCGGGTTTAAGCGTTGAGATCCCTACTTAGGGGAAGAATGCATGTGGGAGTAGTTTTGACAAAAGAGAAATTGTGCACGATAATAGCTATTGTTAAGAAAATATTTGGTTTACACCTAAAATAATGATTAGTATTAATTATGTTTTAATGGAATAATAATAAATTGCCAAGAAAATTTGTATGATCATGGTTCAAATTTATTAATAATTATTGTTACATAAGCTTATAAATTAATTTTTAAAAACATCAAATTTATTTTTACTTTTATGCCATTACGGTTTACCTAGGAAAATGTGGCAAAGGAGGGTGGTGTGAAATTCATTTGTTCTTGTTAGATACGCTACGATGACAAACGAAGATTAAAAGGGCGCTCATGACAGACTTGGATATGCAGATTAGATACCTCCAGAGACCGTTCTATGAAACTAATGTATCTCCCTAAAGGCAATGCCATGTTTTCATTAATAAATACATTTAAGGTGTACATATGTTGCAGCTAAGAAGGGCTCAAACCCTGCTGGAATCAAGCATATAATAAATATGTAAACTAAAGAGGGAGCAACTAGCAACTATTATTATTACTCGTAAAGAAATGAGCTGAAAGAAAAGAGTTACAAGTTACAATCAATTAACCTAAACTATTCAATTTGAACTTTTGCAAGAAATTAATGGAAAATAGTACGGACATCCGCGGGTTTATGTGGTCCTCCATTAGCATAGAGGCTCACTGAGAATACAACATACTAGTTCTTCCCACCATCGGTCATTACAATCCGCTTCATATACTTTATTTCTATTTTCTCTCGATGATTTAATACACAATCGCTTGCGCAACATAAGCAGCGGACATAATCACGTATAAGACGCGCTTTTACCGTGCGTGTTTAATTACACCCAACGCCAGACATTCACCTAGGAGTCCTAAAAGGAAAAAATTCAGCGGGGTACTAAAAACCTTTCACATTTTAAAGATGCGCGTTGCTTTAATTCGTTCTTCACATTTAACTTAAAAATTTGTTTCAGTATCCCAATTTTCGATTTCTTTTATCACTATCCGATTCATTGTCTCCATAAAATACGAGCGGAGCCGCAGAATTAATAGTCGCAAGATTCCGCAAACCGTTTATTGCTGAGCGCATCAGATTAGGAGCATTAACAGGCCTCAACACAACATTAATTTTAATGTTTATGGTGGTCACTAGACTGGCTTTTTTAAACAAGTGGTATTTTTGTTCCCGGACTGCACTTTATCTTACCTGATTCTTATAAATCTCTCTCAAAAGGAACAACGCCCTTAATGAAAATTTATCTTATTTAATTAAAACGGGAATCGGTTGCGTTTAGTTTAAAAACAAAATTTAAGTTCCACCTCAAGTAAATGATATACCGGGTCTTCAAAAAAGGTGATATTGGTAATTAGCATGGTAGGAAACCTTATTTTTATGCGGTTAACCACAATTAAATAAAACATACTTTAGAGTTGTTTAAAAAAAGAGATAGACTTTAATATTCTTATTATTTAAATAATACCAAAATCTAAAGCTGCTGAGAGGTTCTTTGGTTAAAATAAAAGATAGTAACATTAAAATCCCCAAAAATTACTGGTTTTGGTATCTGTCCTAATTGAATTCCCTGAACTTAGGAGTATAAAATAGGAAAATAACTGAGCTTTGTAAACAAGAAAACAAATGAATTATCTATCTTACTCTGTTTAATAGTATTATTGTTTTATTGGGAGTAAAAGAAGTACTTTTTGTGGCGAGCATGTAGGTTTGCAGGACGAGCTCTGCGAGAAAAAACGTGCTACTTTTTCTTCAAACGTTGAAATTTTTAAAACAGTAATATAATAAATAATTTTAAAATTTGACATTTAATTTACATACAATACACAATACAAAGTTAACGTATATTGGGTTGCCTAAAATTCATTTCTACACCGGTCTTTTATTCCTTGACAGTGCAAAGTAGTAATTTCTACTCCTAGGCAGTACAAAGTGACCATAGAATCAACGAACATAAACAGTGACATTTTAGAGACTGTCAAACATCACAAAAGACTGTACTTTAATGACGTTTGAAGAAAATAGTATACTGTTTTATTAGGAGTAAAAGTAGTTCTTTCTGTGGCGAACATATAGGTTTCCGGGACGAGCTCGGAAAGTCCGGCGGATTCATGCGAGCCACAACAAGTTCATTTACACCGAAGAAAACATGCTATTTTTTCTTCAAACGTCGAAGGTTATAATATAGTAATATAAAAAATAATTTTAAAATTTGACATTTAATTTACATGCAATACACAATACAATGTCACCGTATATTGTATTGCCTAAAATACATTTCTACTCCAGTACTCCACCTTTTTAATTCTTGTCAGTCCAAAGTATACCCGATTGTAACCGATTAACTTCGGAAATCCACGAGCATGACCGTAGAACAAGGAACATAAAAATGACTTGTTAAAACTTGTCAAGCTTCACATAAGAATGTACTTTAATGACGTTTTAAGAAAAAATATTTTTTAACACAGGTGCTTAAATCAAGAAAAAAAATTATAGTGAGTATTTAGATCAAAATAAATATTCTTAATACTTAGCAACAGTAAAAAATTTATTAAAATAAAATTTTCGTAAAGACAGAAAAACTTTCGCAGGTGATGTATAATGAGCTTCTTCAAACTTAAAATTCTTTAAATTCCCTACGTTAGGCATCCATCATCAAGTTACAAGTGAAGTACAGAAAAATAAAGGTTTTAAGTAAAAAATAGAGTATATGTAACAATACTAAATAAACTGTATGAAAGTATGAGTTTCATACATTCAAAAGACATGCATTTCTACAGGGTGCCCCACTTTCTTTCCAGCAAATAGATAGTAAATGATATTCTGAACAAAAATTTTCCTATGAACTACATAAAAAAGTTTCAGAAATTTTAAAATTTCAAAAAATTTATGATTTTTGTGGGACACCCTGTATAAACTTTCTTTTTATTTTAATTTTGTTCATTTAAATCGAGTACGCTTTGGATTTTATATATCTAAATCAATAAAATGCTAAATTTAACCGAGGGAAATTTAACGTCGTTCACTTATTTTAAATACAGCCAATAATATTCAAAAAAATCAATTTGGTAAAGAAAAAATCCAAATAATAATTGATTTCAATAAAAAAAAATTTAAAAAGAAGAATCATGAAAATATATCATTTTTAAAATTTCTGTATCTTTTTAAGGAGTCGAAAAAACATAATAGTTTAAAGGAAAATGTTTGATCAGAATGACATTTACTATCTAAAAAAATTTTTGCAGGAAAAATAGTGAGACGCCCTTTGTAAGAAAAAGGAAATACAGATTTTCTTCATGATGGAAATTAATTTCGCTTACCTCTTTTCAAAGACAAAAATTGGAAAAAAATAAATCCAAGTACTTATAGCAAAATAAACTCATTTTTCGCGATTTCGAAATTCCGAACTCCTTCTGGTGAAATTTTTTGAACCCGCCAAGTGAGGTAACATCTAAAATTAATTTTGCATTTAAATTATACATTCGCACTGATAGCATGCGAATATTACCTTTTGATTAGTATTGTGAGCTTTTATGTAAATTATAAATAAAAGGGAATTGTTTTTTCCATGACTTTTGTATAATGGGTACTTTATGAACGCGTTTTTGGATAAGCAATGTTAGCTATTACTCACACCTGTGAGTTTTGGTTACCGGTACTCACTAGTGAATCTCTTTTACCAAAGTCAAACAACTTATAAAATAGTATATTATTCAACGAGCGAGTGACGATAGCCATTACTCACGAAGGCCTAAACTGCAAAACAGGCCTAAGTGAGTAATGGCTATTTAGTCGCAAGTAGAATACTATACTTTTTCTATGACTATTTAGTAAACGCAAAAATGTTTTTCTAAAAAAATTAGGTTATTTTACGTAACAACGTCAGCATTCATTAAATAATGAAAAAGCTTGAATAAATTTTGAATAAATTTTGAGTCATCGGTAGCTCAGTTGATTGATAGGTCGATTGTGGATCACGGGTTCGAATCTCGATCACTGAAGATTTTATTGTTTGAATTTAGTAATAGAGAATCAATGTTACCGGTAACCAAAACTCACGGGTGTGAGTAATAGCTAACATTGCTTATCTAGAAACGCGTTTATAAAGTACCCATTATACAATAGTCATAGAAAATAGTATATTGTTTTATTGGGAGTAAGAAGTACTTTTTGTGGCGAGTATGTAGGTTTGCGGGACGAGCTTTGCGAGTCCCGCGGATACAAGCGAGCTACAAAAAGTTCTTTTACTCCGAATAAAACATGCTATTTTTTCTTCAAACGTCGAAATTTTTAAAATAGTAATATAATAAATAATTTTAAAATTTGACATTTAATTTACATACAACACACAATACAATGTTAGTGTATATTGGGTTGCCTAAAATTCATTTCTAATTTTTTTAAAATTATAATTTAATGTTAATTATAATAACATTGTTCAATTTCAATACGACATGTAAAAATTTAATTTCTACTCCTAGGCAGTACAAAGTGACCATAGAATCAACGAACATAAAAAGTGACATTTTAAAGCCTGTCAAACGTCACAGAAGACTGTACTTTAATGACGTTTGAAGAAAAATAAAATTTTAATGATCGGGGTTCGAACGCGTGACCTTCGAATCTACAGTCAACGTATTAATCAACTGACCTATCGAGCACTCAAATTTTATACAAGCTTTTTTATTATTAATGCAGAAGTTGTTACGTCAAATAACCTATTTTTTTAGAAAAATATTTTTCGTGTACCAAATAGTCATAGAAAAAGTATAGTATTCTACTTGCGAGTAAATACCCATTACTCACTCGTTGAATAATATACTATAATTCTAAGTGTCAAAAAGTCATAGCTGACTTAATTAAATCAAATATTGTCAAATATTTCATAGCCTGTTACTTCAAATACAGAGTGTCCCGGAGTAACTGTGACAATTTTTTTATGGTGATAGAGGAAGTGAAACTTAGCATTTTTGACTCTTAAAGTATTGTCCGGAAATGCTTCCTTAAAAAGTTATACCACTTCTAAATTTTTCAATAAAAATATTTTTTTGTAAATGCGGAATTCCAATTATAAGCAGCTTTTAAATGATATTCAACTCCTCTTGCCCTTTAAGAAATTTTGGGATTACCGCCCCCCGCTTAAGGGAGCGACGTGAGAGTGTTGAAATTGGGCTTATCGACGTGTTCGAGTATTTGAAAAAAAAAATTGATTATCAAATAATAGACATTTGAAGTTTTCAGTGAGACACCCTGTATATAAATTAGCATATGGCACATGCCATGTAAGATACGTCGGTCAAATTAGAAAAACTCTTAATATTAGAATAAAAAAAAATTCGGCAATTAGATTAAACAGAGCACAGTTTATTTTACCGATATAATTTTGATCCATCCAAAATTATATCGGATCAATTTAATTAGATTTTTTTTATAAACCTAAAAATTTTAAAATTGAATTTTGAATCTAACTACCTATAAACATTAATTTTCAAATTGATAATGAAGTTAAGCACAAAAATGATATGTAGAGGTTCATTAATTACAAATCTCCAAAGTTTATACAGGGTGACCGAATTTTTTTCAGCAAAATTTTTTTAGATAGTAAATATGATTCTGAACAAAAAGTTTCCTATGAACTAATATATTTTTTTTTAGTTTAGATTTTGCCTTTGCCAACTTGTTTCTTTGGACATTATTGGCTATTTTTAAACTAAGTGGTCCGTTTAAAATTTTTCTTGATGAAGTTAATCTTTCTGATTGGCTTAAAGATAAAAACAAAATCCAAAGAATACTTGTTTAAATAAAAGAAATTCAAAATAAAATAAAAATTTATACAGGGTGCCCTAATATAATCATTAAAATTTTTATTTTTTAAAATTGCTGTAACATTTTAAAGAGTCAAAAAACAATATAGTTCATAGCAAATTATAATCTTCTTAGTTTTTTTCACCTGAAAATCCGCAATCTTGAAATACTTGTCAACTTTTTATTATTTAATATTTCTCGAAATTTATTTAAGTTCGAGTTTTTTGTTAAAGCTGAGTTTTACAGATTCCATTTAAGCCCTTAAACTAAAAAATTACAGAAATACAATGGAAAATCTGTAAATTTCTTAGTTTAAGGGGTGTTTGAAGATATTCATTACGAAGTAAATAATGAAAGCTATAATTTTTGATACTGTTAACATGCTTACTGTTTAAAATATTATTTTTTGATGAAATAATATTTGGTGAGTAGGTTTTCACTTTTATGAAAATATTATAACTTATTTGATATTTAAATTAACAATATTTGCTTGAGCAAATGGTTATGTGATTTTAGAAATGAAAAGTAAAAGAGAATTATTAAGGAAAAAATTGAAGTTGGTGAAAATCTTGAATACGGCAGCGCGGTAGTCAAAGAAGTTAATGGAAAGCCTTAAAGGCGTTTGTTGGAGTCGTCTTTGGAAACAACGCCAATACCAAAAATGATTATCTCCCCTATTTACTTTGTTGGGTTTGCTTTTTAAAAGCATTTATTTGAGTAAATAAGCAGGCACGTCTCGCATTCAAAATTGGATACAAACGTAAAATTAAAATAAATTAGAGAAACAATATATCAACCCGATTTTATTTCAGGAGGTGACGTGTTTTACTTTTTTCGAGAATAATAGATGGGCCCAACACGCGCGCCGAAATGCGCTACATAACAATGTTTAAGTTTTAAGCTACTTGGATTAAAGGCGAACATAAACTTTTATTTATTTACACATAAGTTTTATGTACTCCATCGTCGATCGTAGGCCTGTAACCAAACAATTACACATGTTATCCGCAGTTTACGCGATCAGCTTTGTTTCAACGCCTCCATATGCCTGACCATTCGTAAACGAAAATATAAAACAATCTCTTGATGTGTTTCCACATTATCCGCAAGTACATTGGGGTCATTGATTTATCACCTCTATAAAAATATAATGGCACACCAGTTTTACTTAAATATTTATTTTTAGATGTAATTTTAAGATAGTTTATTATTAAAACTGAAAACCTAAAACAAAAATTAATTTTCTGGTTTAAGCTTTTTTTTAGAAAAAAATCTGTTTTTTATAAATTCCAACCTCTTCCTAATTCATATAAGACCACTTTTTTTGGTTTTGTTACAAAACTCAAAAAATACGTGAAAATTTGTCAAGTGCATGATAAACGTTATGGGAAACGCTTTGAACTGTTCTAAAACACTACTGAAAAGGTCATTTTGCCAACAGCTTTAAGAAAGCTCCCTTAAAAAGCGAATTTGAACATATTATGATTATAAGATTTTTTTATATTTATTACAAGTTGTTGTAGCTAATTCATCACCTTAGTTTACTAATGATTAAAGACTTCTTCATAAAAAACCTGAAGTCAGCTGGTTATTATAATTTTAAAGTCGCTAATGTGGCGTGTCGTCAGTCGTCAGCGGTAGCGGAAAACCATGGCGCGTCCAAAAACTTGATTCTCATGATCCGACAATGGAATATTTTGTCGGATTGTTCGTCGAGTTGATATAATGTTACAGAACACTCTGATCACCTATAATTAATGATACGTCAGGTCGTAAGCATTAAAGTGCATCCATCTGCTTTGTTGGCGATTCTTTACAAACAGCTCCTGTAGCCTGGCCGGTTTAGAGCCTAATGCCTTTGTACCGCATCCCTTTTATACTCACTTGCTTTTCTATTCCATTTCCTCCGTCCTAAAAGGCTCAAATCATTATTAAATCTTATTGTGAAGCTTCTTCGTTATAATCATATTGTTTTTGTATTCTGATGTATTCCTTAAAAGGATTTTATTTATTACTGCAATCAGTTGAAAACCTAAAAAAATAATGCTTTTCTATATTCAGATATTATTTTTTTTACTACAATGATTTTGATTTTTTTATAAAAAAAAACTATATTAATGATATTTTTTCCTTTAACATTCTATTGTGCTCATTGTGAATAAAAGTAAAAAAATATAGGATGCATTATATCTAAACAAAATTCAACTATATTTTAAATAATAAGTACAACGCTAATAACTACCAGTATGGTAAAATTTACCCCAAAAATAAAGTTTTCGTTGATTAAAGATGTAGTACAATTTTTAAGATCATTTTTTTTTCCATTATTTTAAGTAAAACTACTTTTATGTGTTTTTAATACCTTATACCATTCCTTTTATTTAACTTACGTAAATTTTATCAGAATCGAAATTAATTAATCTTTGAAAGCAAACCGCTCGATCAAAGCAGTTACAACATTTTACTGCGTCTATAATTGGCTTCGCTACTTATAGTCACATTAAATAAATTGTACAATTTTTATAATCCATAAATAATATTATTCTACATATACGTCAAAATTTATTAAATGAAGATTGAAGCCGATAAAATTTTTAAAAGCTTACATGTACTAACACAATCATATTTTAAGTATTAAAGTGATGATAGATGATTGGAAAAAAATATAAATGAGATACGTTTAAAAGAGTAAAAACCGTAATGGTAAAGACTGGCGATACTGTAAATACATATAAAATAGATCCACTAAGATTATTTTAAATATATTCTTGAAAATTTTAATTATCGGTATTTATTTATATTTTCCTATTTATGTTAAATTGACCAGTGAATGAACAGCTAAGAAAAATTTTAGTTTTCAGTGAATATTACATTTTAATTTTCCAAGAAAATTTGTTTTGTTTATACTTCTGTAAACATTAATTTATTATTGGAAAACTGTTAATATATTTCAAAAATACTAACTATTCATTAATATTGAGAAACATTGAATAAACATGCTTTCACCAGTTAAGAAAATGTTTAAAAAGCGTAGGTACTTTTCGCTAGTAAAAATTGATTTTAATCAAAAATTAAAAAAATAAACGATGCTTAGTTCCCTTCAAATTGAATTTAGTTTTCATATAGAATTTTTGTTTTTCGTGTATAGTCTATGATAGGGGAGTACTTTTGGTACATTGATAAAAAATGCGACATGGTACGCCACTGAGTAACTACAAAATTATATATATATTGAAAAATATGATTTTAATTATTTATTGGAGTTGATGATGCATAAAGAAATTTTGAAAAATCTTGCACCGTTCTAATGTTATTCGAGTTTTTCCAAAATAATTTAAGATTAAAATTGATTGTTTATGAAATTCACTACAACAAACGACATGTTACGCCACTGCGTAACTACAAAATATTGAAAATGTGATTTTAATTATCTATTGAATTGCAATTCATGATACATAAAGAATCTTTGACAAATCTTGCAACGTTCTAAAGTTATTAAATTTTTTCCAAAATTACTTAAGATTAAAATTGATTTTTTATGAGATTAGGTGCAAGAAACGACATAGTACGCCACTGAGTCGACTGAGTAACTAAAAAAATTGATAAATATGATTACATTAAAAGTTACTGCTATTATGCGTTACTTTTGTTACACCCTGTATATTTTTTAAGAAGTTTGATGGGTAATCGTGCCTTAATGCATTAATATTTGATTTTTAATGAATATTCTTTTAGTTAAATCTTCCTATTTTTTAGTAGTATGTGCCAGCATTTGTACAGTCTTATATTTAATTTAAAAAACTGAAATAGAAACTAAAATTCTAACATCTCTGTTATACATTGCAAAAGTGTAAATGTAAAATCTTTAATAGAGTAAAAGAATTATTAAATTCAAGAAAAAGTTATGGCAAAACTTAAATTCTAAGATAAGGTAAATGAATGAGCAATTTTAAAACTTCAATACCATATAGTAAAGAACTTAAAATTAGCCACCCATGGCGGTTTTTATCAATATAGCTTCATAGGATGAAAATTTATATGGGTTTTTTTTTTAAAAGTGAACTTCAACAGGGTATAACTTTACAGCAAACCATTTTTGGGCAAAATGGTAGAAAAACGTGTCATCTTAATTTGAGGTGATAAGCCCGTTCTATTATGTCTGTGTATGTAATCAAAGTGCTCTCAACAGTAAATGTCAGTTTGCGCTCTTCGTAACTCTTACTTCTATGGTTTATTGACGTTTCTCCAAATTCTAGTTAAATATGAGGTTAAGATACATATTCAGTAACTTTTTCGAACTAGAGAATTGTGTTCTGTCTTTATCTTATACATTATTAATGAAATTTTTCTACACTTTTTCGATTCGTGTGGTACAGAATAGGGCTATAAGTGAAGTTTTCTTGTGTTGTTTATTTACTTTTGCAAAATATTATTATTGCCCCAAAAGTTCAAGGAAGTGTATGAAAATCGTTTGAGATGTAGTATAATATCCTGAAAACGCACTATTAGCATTTTTAGTCATTAACACTCCTAATACCAAAACCCATAAACCAAGAACTTTCACTGTGATAAACCATGAAGATTGGAGTCGACTTTATGGGAATTTATAAAAAAATATGCAGCATTGCGAAATTGAAAATCTGCGGCAGCCAAGAACTTCTTTTATGGTATACAAATGGTAAATGTTGTAATCAAGTTATCGACATAAATCAGGAGATCATCTGTGACATTTTTGGTAGACTTTGATGCAGACTTGAGCAAAATAAAGAGGCATTGAGGCTGGAAACCTTAAACAGTAGCTGAAGGCTAAATAGATGATTCTATTTAGACCGGGAGCTCGTGACAGTTTTTGGTCTCCGATTTCATACAGGGTGTCTTTTCGAAGAGAACCTATTCACACTATGATAAAAAAGAAAACCGGGTCCTAAAACCCTGCACGCTTTCCAATCATATGAAAAATTTCCATTTTTACAAAAATCTTGTGTTTTTCTCTGATTTAATATTACTTGCCCTTTCAGCAAAAGATAGTTAAAATAAATTTAAGTCTTGAAAATTATAGGCATGCGATACGCACGGTCCCAAAGGGCTTAAACGGTCATGTGATCTTGTAATAAAAAAATATGATTTTCCGCGTTTCCATACTGTATGCCAATGAAAAGAATTAAAGTTTGTGTCATAAAACCACCATATAAAAATTGGCATGTGCCCGTCGATGGCTCAAAGGTGGAAAATTTGGGAGAAGTTCAAAATTTTCACAAAACTTTTCTAAATTTTCCAGAGAAAGACACAAGATTTTTGTAAAAATGGAAATCAATTTTCCATATGATCGGAAAGCGTGCAGGGGTTTAGTATCCGCTTTTATTTATTATTGTAGAGTAGGTAAATATTCTCTCCACCAAAAGGCATGCTGTATGAAATCGGAGACCAAAAACTGTCACGAGCTCCCGGTCTAATTGGGAATAAAATAGAAACAGCTTATAAAATTTAAGGTACCTACGCCGCGCCGTAACTATTGTTTTGTAAGGACCTCCAACAAGAGCAGATAAAATTCTTCAAGATAAAAGCAACAATAATTCAAATTCATAAGACTTAAAAAATGCTCGTGTCTACACTTGGCCAAAATGGTTTAACCATTCAAAACTGCTCATATTATACCACAAACATTAATAAAATTATAGAAAATTGCAACACTTTTCTCTTGTATATTTAATAAATTGTTTAGTTTTTTCAAATAAGTAATAAATAATTAAAATATTTTTGTTTATATAACGACATTCATTATGCCTCTCTAGCCAATTAATTTGGAGATGTTCATATGATTGTTTACAGGTTTCGTCAACTTATTGAACAAATTGTATTTGTATTGGATCGGCTCATCAGTTTATAATAAATAATTCTGCAAAAGTAGGCTAAATTTTGTAGGTAGGTAATAGTATATTATTAAACGAGCGGGAAATGATAGCCATTATTCACGAAGACCGAAATTGCGTAAGAGGTCTGAGTGAATGGTGGATATTTTCCCGGGAGTAGAATACTATACGGTTTCCTCGACTTTTTTATATTTTACGGTGCTTTTGTGCAAATTTCTTGAGGTTATTTTTCGTATTTTTGACATTTCTTGATTTATTCTATGTTAATTTTATTCTGTGGGTGTAATTACCCATAATCCATTGCTTATTACTCAATAGATCACCCAGTGATCAATAAAATTACCCATAATCCATTGCTCATTACCCAATGCAGCTTTGTAATTGGTACATTAGACCGCACAAGGTCTGAGCATATCAAATAATGTCAAAAATTTAGAAATGAATGTCATTACTTTTCAAAAAAATTAAATGTAATGAATCGTTTATTCGATAGTCGTGGAAAAATGTATTAGGCACGAGTTTGAATTATTTTTTACAGTTGTCACATAAAAACTGTTACCGCATTGTAATATATTGTGTTGAGTTCTCTTATGGATGAAGCGACATTTACTTCGATTGTTTCGTATCAATCTGATGCAAGTTTCTGCACATTAGTTATTTAGTACAATTTTATTAATAATAGATTTTGGCCTATTTAGGACCTTGCCCCATTAACCTTTAGATTTTTTCTATTTTACAACCCAAAACAATTTATATTAGGTATATTTATGCAAATAAGTACCTAGGGGCAATAATATTTTACAATATTTCACGAAGTTGTTTAGCAAACGTGGATTTTAAGATACCTTTTACACAAGCTACACTTGTAACATGTTCAGGTTGTAGTTGTACGATTGAGTATTTATGAGACTTGTTATTTTCCCGTGAACATCCACTGACCGTATTATCGTTTGCCTAAAACAAATTGTATTTTTAAGTAAAGTTTATTGTTACACACGATTCTATAAAAAACTATTTTTGTTTTCAATTATTACACCCAGTTCGTATTTTGTTCACTAAAAAATAAAGATATAGATTAAAGTTCTCGGACCTTGATAGATAAAATCTACGAGAATCTATCTAATGCAAAAAAATTTGGTAACTTGGTTTACAGGATACAGGAGGTATTGCAATTTTATTTATACAGGATGTCTCATACATTGCGGAAGAGCTTTTCAGTACATTTTTATGGGTCTTTTATACAAAGAAAGATAGTAAAAAAATGATCGATTATCATTCTTGATATGTTAATGGTTGTAATTAAAGATAACTTAAACATTTTATTTATAAAATGTATTTTGGCTTATATGTAGAGTTTTAACCACAAAGAATGGTAATGAAATGTAATAAAAAAGTTTTTCAAAATATTATCCTCTAAGCACATTTTTACATGGTGTCTTTAATATTTTATTGGGTAGTTAAATTTTCAATCTAGATTCTTCAATCTAGAAAAATAATCAAGAGTTTTCTAACTATTTTTCTGAAGAGCCATTTATGAAGCTCTAGTCAAACTCAACGTAAACTATTATTAAAAATATTAAATCTACAAAAAATGATCAAACTTCGTTACCTTATTACGAAGACAAAGTATTGTCAAAAAATACCCTAGCCCGATTTCTGGCATTATTTCTGGCATTATTGTTATCAACATAATTTCTGGTTTACCAGAAATGACAACCATTTTTGTATATTTAAATGTGGCACCTCTTATTTTTGACTCAGTTTAAATAAAATTTAGAAAGAAGTGCCCATGTATGTATGTGGTACTTATTTTTTTTGAAAATTAGAAAAACAATATTATTTTTTTCAGTTGAGCAAAATTCCAAAACAACGACTCTATTGTAATTTTATTTTTAATAACAAAATCTGTTTCGTTATGGTTTAAAAATTTTTATATTTACTTTTTTTACAGTTTCTGTCGGAATTTAATTAATAGAAATGAGTAAATCTCCTAATAATCTTGTGAAGTGTCCATTATTTTTATTTTTATGACACGCATATACATAAGCATGTAAAACCAATAAAACATAAACATTATTTAAATATTAGAAAAAAATTTAAATAGTTATTTATTTTTAACTTTTATAATAAAATTAAAAGGTTTATTTATGTTTATTATAATTTATTCAAACTATTAAATATTTAATAGATTTTGCTAACTAAATTTAAGTTAAGTATAAAAGTAAATAATATAAATTAAAAATGTAAATAAATTCAAAATAAATTAATCGTAAATTGGATTATTTTAAAAATTTACTCACGTTAAAGTAAGTTAAATGTAATATTGTATTAAAGTACAAGACATGCAAAGGAAGTGAATCACTGATAATCATTACATATAAAACATTAAATTGAGCACTTGATCATTTAACTCATGAGAAAAGTGAAAAGTCATTTAGAATTACATCAAATACTGGCCAGAAAAACATGCGTGTAAAATGTTTATGAAGTTGGTTTTGTTTGTTTTCCTGCAGAATGGCTTAGATAAAGGCAATTAATATCTTATGCCAATGGAAATTATGTAGTGGGAATATTTTATTACAAACTTTGTAACAGGTTTTTTGCACCAATTATTGACGTTAAGTATGTTGTGCTTATTTAAAAGTTTATCGACCAATTAAAAATTTAAATCCTTTGATTTAAAAATTCAATTTAATTGTAAATTATTTGCTTTAAAATAGGTAAATAAATTACTCGGACAAGTGACGTCACGACGATAGAAAATTTAAAATAAAAAAAAACGGCTGCACCAATTGAAAAAAGAATTGGTATTTATAAGTATCTTTTAAACGGCTATCTGTAAAATAAAAATGATCAAAATTCGTTTCACCTGGGATAGGTCCATTGTATAAATATTTATTCCAATTAAAGTTTTTTCTTAATTTGACCAATCAATGATTTTTATAATTTTTATTTATTTTTTTAAATTAAATTTTAGTTATAATTCAACATTCTTCTTCATAATTATTTATTTAGATTTATTTATGTGTTCTATAAATAATTAAACAGAACATATTTGACAAAAGTACAATCGACCTTGGTTATAACGAGCACGCATATAAGGAGTTCACGGATATAACGAGCAATATGAATACGGATGGACTTCAGCTGAGCAAATTTTATAACCATACAAAAATACGTAAATATTTTTAGCTAAGGGAACACTTAATTACGTATACCCTTTAAAAAATATTTAATTAGTTTGCTCAAATAACATACGGCTTATTTTATGATTCCTGCTCAGTTGAAGTCTTTCCATTAATATATATACCGGGTGGAAATGAAACTAGGGCCACCCCTGGCATTTCTTTATTTATGGAATTAAAAAATTAAAATTTTAGTATATTATATGATCTAAGAAAACAAATCTTATGGATCGAATAAATTTTTAATTTAACTTCCGGTTTATCAGGAAATGGCATCCACTTTCTTATTTTAAATACAACCCCCTGATTTTTTCTACGTAAAATCAAACATTGGTTAATTTTAAGTATGTTTATGACAAAAAAATATTTTTTTTCAAATACATATGGGATATCACAGTAACCGGAAAAAAAATCCCTCTATTTATTTAGGGGGTGGCCCTTATATCATCACATTTAAAAAAGTAAAGATATTTCCAAAAAACGCTTCTTGAAAATTAAAAAGAATAATATCTCCAGAACGCTAAAATAAATTTTATAAATTACAATTTATTTTACGTATTTGTATTATTTAAAAATAGTTTTTGTAGGTTTTACTCAAATTTTTTACCAAAAAAAAATTCAACAATTTTTCTTAAAGTTTTGAAAAAAAAATTTTTTTTGTCATAAACATACTTAAAACTAACCAATGTTTGATTTTACGTAGAAAAAATCAGGGGGTTACATTTAAAATAAGAAAGTGGGTCCCATTTCTTGATAAACCGGAAGTAGAGTGAATGATGTATTCGATCCATAAAATTTGTTTTCTTAGATCATATAAGATACTAAAATTCTAATTTTTTATTTTCATAAATAAAGAAATGCCAGGGGTGGCCCTAGTTTCGTTTCCACCCGATATACATATATATACAGGGTGGTGATAAAGTTTGGAACCAAGGTCATAACTTCCGTAAAAAATTTTTTTTGTAAAAATCGCTCGGATAGGTCAATTTTTGTTTTAAAAATGCCATCTTTTGGAATGAAAAAAATATTCATGACGTCACTGATAACTTCACAATGACGTCATCATAAAATTTTTAAATGGAAACCCCTACGTCCGTTTTGACTGAATTGGTCCAATTCAGCCAGATCAACCTAACCTAACCTAACCTAACTCTATAACAGTTGAAAAAGAAAATATAGTTAAAGATGTATGTAATTAAAGATTTAAGTTGATGGTACAACACTTGAGGTACCTCATGGTTTAATGCAGGTTATGAAGTTGGTTTGAACGTATTTTGATATGTATAGATATACGTATATATACAGGGTGAGATTAAAATAACGCATAAAAATCATAACCACTTTATTTTTTCAAATTTTCAAAAATACCAAAGACGTCTCGCATTGTTTTTGAAAGACGTTATTTAGAAATTAACAAAAACTTTTTTCGGTTGACATTTATTTTTGAAAATAAGCATTTTTGTAAAAAATATTTCAAATAAAATATAATAACAGGAACCAACCTTTTTTATTGTATATTATTATAGTTTGCTATGGTTTATGGTTGCTATTTAAAACAAGTGATTATCGTGATTATTCTACCTGCTAGTCAAGGTCATGGTAATATTCCCAAATAATGCGTAATTATGAATCGTAAAGCTTTTATTTCTAACATATTACTCAAAAATGTTTGTTGCCGAAGTTTTTGTACACCCTGTATATTATAAATTTCACTACCATGTATAAAATATATTATTTTAGATCTCTAACTAAGGGCGCGTTCCAGTAATGAACACTAACGCCCACGACGACCGCAAGTCGTTCTACATAAGACCGCGATTTTTTTTTCGTGCATCGATGGCGACAGCAAGAAGCTCACAACGACCGTATTTATTCGTGGATTTATGTGGTTGTTTGTTGAATGGTGACCTTTTGAGCTAGTGGAACGGGAAAATTTTGCGGTCTTGGTCGTGGGCTTTTGGGTTCATTACTGGAACGCGCCCTAAAAATAATCGATAACTTCAATGGCAGCTGATGTGAAAACAGGTTATGTTATGACTTTTTAGTTGTTACGACAAAATATTAATACTGGTCGCAAAATCTTCGTAACTCGCAAGAAACTTTCTAGCTCGTTGCGTAATATACTATTAAATAACTCATCCATTATTACCGTCAATTTCAAATGACTTTTTTAAGGTCAGGAATGTCGAAATTGTTATTAGTTCTCTGATTTACTAATCACATTCAGTGATTGTTTTCGTTCACTAGGGAAACATGAAGTATGCAACTTTTCCTGACTATTTAGTGAATGTTTACATTCACTAGTGGTTATTAATAATCACTTATTATCTACTTTCACTGTAACATATAGATGGAATCCTTATTAGTATCCTCACATTAAAACACTATCAAAATCATCGCAAGTCTTCACATCGTTCCTTTATTTGTCTTATGTTCGCGAATTTTATGTTTATTTTATGTATATTTTTTGTATTATTATTATCCTTTATCACTATTCAAGGGGAGGAGGACTGACTGTTATTAATTGAAGAATGGCGAAAGATTAAGGTGATAATAGCAGGGAAAGTCAGCCCAGCCACAACATCAGCCAACTTGCAATACTAGAGTGTTTTTATTGGTGTTACAGTCCCACACTACCAGGTTCATTAGAATCAAAAAAAGGTTAGGTAAGGTTAGGTTAGGTTCATGCATTTATGAACGCCTCCTATATCTGCAGTGTGAAAAAGTGCAATAGAAAATCTCGTTTGCAAAACGGACAGATCGTAGTTGCTTGGTTTCAAAAATTACTGTAAAACTTGTTTTAACAGGTTATTGTGAGAGATCCTTTTAAATTTAATGGGGTTAAAAGAGTAAAGTGGAATAATGCACTCTATCTAGAAATTAAAAAGGTACTAAATTTACTTAAGTATTAGTATATTCCCAGCGAAATCAAAATATTAAATTATCATCCACTTTCTGTAAATGGTGCCTGTTTTTTAATAAAATTCACGAAATCAACTAAAATTATTTTTTAAATACAATTCAAACAAATTATATGTATAAATTATTATTTATTAAAGGTAAATTTTTATGTTTCAAGAATTAAATGTGATTACTTTATTATTTAATTAGTCGAATCTATGGATGAGAGTATAATAATGATTTCGCTCTCACCATTTTCAATAACAATAAATTGCTGCATGATTGTATCATAAAATCTAAACGTTTTGTAGACACACACCTTTTCCATTATCTTCAACATTCCAGCCTAGTAGGAACAAGCAAAAACCCGTAGCTGCTCGCAGAAAGACAAATATCTAACAAGATGCAAGAAGAAGGTAAGTTGTCATGAGTAAGTAACGCATAGCTCAGCAGGATCGCGCGGACAAGCAGGACTACGAGCGCAACTTTGTCAATTGTCACCTAGGATCTTGTTCTTTTGCGAGCGCCTGTCCACGACCATTGCAACATATCACCCCCGTGACCACAGCGAAGACTCCAACATAAAAGCGCACAATGTTTAATTAGAAAAGGATTTCTTATCGATTTTTATAAAAATAGCCAACCTCACTTTCTGGATTAATATTAAAATCGGAAGAAACCTTATAAAGGTACTTTAAAAAGTGCGCTAATTTGAATTATTCACAATCCCCCAATGATCGATAGTATCCATCTCGTTTACTAATCAGAGTCAGTCATAAGAATTAGCCGGACTTGAATAGATTTCTTTCAAGTGCAGAGAGCTTTTATGTTCGCTAAGTAATTAGGCATTCATAGCATTCTTGATATCAACTTACAATGATTCACCTAATAATACACCAGTATACCTATATAAAATAATATCTTTATTTATTTACCTTAAAATTAAAAACCACCAATTAAATTAAATTAGGCAATAGACGTCGTGACCTATCAAAATGGTTTAGCTTTTCATTTAAAATAATTTATGTGCCTCGTGTTCGTTTTAACATTCAAAAGCTCAATTTAAGTCAATTATGCTCCTAAAACAAGCATCGGATGAAATCCTTTTAGGCTCGGAATAAGTTTCGCTATTATTAAATAGTTTTAGAAAATAAAAACCTGCACCGGAGAAAACTTCCGAAAGTATCTTGCGCGATCATTCATCATTTTACTGGTAATAACGATAGCTAACTATTAATCTTAAAATCATAAACGACCACCGTGAGAGAGCATCATGTAAACAAAACTCGCTTTACTAATTGTACAAGCCGTCAATTTGTGATTTTATAAAAATGTCCTCATATTATTTTAGAATAAATAACTTGTTTCTTTAATATTCTCAACAATTATGCGGAAACTGTATTTAGAATTAGTCATATTTTTGTTATTTTCTTTTACTGAATAGTAAGTAGCTCTCACGATGTTTAATTCACAAATCCATTATTAATTAATATTATAATTTCATAGTTTTATGATTCCACAAAACAGTATTTAAAAATGCTAAAATTAATTAAATATTCTAGCATTTGCCTTTTTTACAAATAAAACAAATAATTTTTTCTAAAGATAATTGATGGTTTTAAAATAAGTTACGAATATAGTATTTATTTCTTGTTCTTAATTTACTTATATCTCAAAAATATTATTATACAGGGTGAGTCGAAATTAAACCGCCAAGTTTTTTAAGCCGACTCTATGACTAATTTTAAGATAAAAACTTCAAATTAACTTATGTCCGATTTTGCTTCCTACAGCTACAGCCCTTCAAAGATGTTGTAAAAAGGAAGGTTTTGTAGGTTTATTTGAAAACGCTTTATAGTAGAAACTTCAAATTTTGTGTGAACGATAATACGCTTTACATATGTTTCCCTGATTTTTTTGATTTTTTTTTGGATGCTTCTAAAATTGAGTTTTGGAGAGGGAAGGTAATAAAAACTTTGATAACTTTTTAGGGGTTCATGTTTTAAGATTTTTTTTCAAAATAATGTTCTCCAAATGATTTCAGATAAAAAAGGTATTCTTGTGCGAACTTTGTAGAATGCACCATTTTAAAGAAAAATGCACATAATCACGCACTGGTCGTTTTACGGCACGTTAGGGACCCTAACCGTTATGGTATCTACTTTTTTCTACAATAGACGTCTTTTATTTTTAGGTAGCTAATAAAATCTATGTCGTTATTTGATTATTTTGGATGTTTTAATTAAATTGAGGGTATTTTTAATTTTTATAACCTTTCTTTTCCTCAACACCTTTGAAGGGATGTAGCTCTCTTAGGAAGCAAAATCGGACTTATGTTTATAAGAAGTTTTTTCTTAAAACTAGTCATAGAATCGGCTTAAAAAATTTGGCGGTTTAATTTCGACTCACCTTGTATATCACATTTAACTCAGCTATTGACGATAAAATTGCTATTATTCTAATAATGTATGTAAAATTATTGGAGATTTTATAATTTCCTCTTTTGGTATTTTAAGGTTCTTTTATACATTTTTTTGTAATTTTTGGTTTTTATAAAAATCAACATTGAGCGCATTTTACTATGTCAATGAAAAAGACAGAATTTCGTTTTTTAAAATTTTATAAAATTTTGAAACCTATAGGTGACGAGCGAATTTTACTGCAGCGCCCCCTGTGGTAGTAATTTGCATTTTTGGTGGGAAAACAAATTGTTGGTTAGGTAGTTCTTATTTACAATTACTTGATTAAAAGTAAATTGTAAATAGTTAGTACTACAATTAATATGAATAGAAGGTCAAACATATCTTATTGTATTGTTGGATGCCATAATAGTTACTCCAACACACAGGAAAATAGAAAATTTTGTAGATTTCCTGTAAAGGTGTATGCGGTAAAAAGACCAAAAATTTGGATAAATAGAATTAAGAGAAGATCGTAAGTATAAAAATTAGTGCTGCATATTAATGTTATATTTTACGATAATACCTTTATTTCTAAAATGTTTATTTTAGATCCATTGGTGAAGCTTGCAAACCAACAAAAAATGATAGGATTTGTAGTGCTCAATTCATTGGAAATGTAAAATAAAACTTCCTAAGGAAATATTTATAATTTGTTAACAATACGTTTAATTGATAATACATATTTTATGGTATTAGGAATATAAAATTCCTACAGAACCGAATAGTCCAAACTCAACCGATTTGAGAGGTTAAAAAATCTAGAATCAATTTCTGCAAGTACTTCATGAACCGTCCAAGTTCAAGAATTTTCACCAGAAATCTCTTCATACTTAGAAGATTTTAGTTGTTAAGCTAATTATGACGAAGACTTTAAAGAAGAAGAAATTTGCTTTTCGTTTGAATGTCATTTCTAAAAAGCTTCAAATAATGTTGAAACTACTGCATATATCCCAAATAGTCATCTGCTTAAACGAATTAGTGATAAGTGTGTTAGCAATACTGATAATATTGAATGTGACGGTTTTCATGAGTTTAATTCAATGAAGACGTTGAAAATTTGAATAGAATTCTACTGGAAAAAATCAAAAGTATGTTGTTGTATCCATTTACTGTTTATACACTAAGTTTTTTGTATAATAATGCTATATTACTAGAATAAAATCTTAAGAAAGCTAAAATATATATTTATTTATATTTAATTTTCACTGAAATAACGCTGATATCAAATCACATAACCTAAGTTTTTAACTTGACAGTTCCAACCATAGAAGTTTTGCCACCAAAAATGCATAGAGCCGACCGATAGAGGCGCTGATCGCAATTATTCGCTCGCCGCGTATAGATAAATTATAGATTAATTATGTCATGATAAAAACAAACCTACTAAATTATACAGGATGAGTTTAAAGTAACGGAAAAAAGCTACTTTATTTTTTGGAATTTACAAAAACGATAAAAGATGTGTCGCATTGTTTTTAAAAACTTTATTTTGAACTCAAGACAGAAATTTTTTCGGTTGGTATGATGTCACTATGACGTCATCAATCTTTTTTTAAATAGAATGATATGGTTTTTATATCATATACTTTATTAAGAGTATGTTACAACGGTACCAAAAAGTTTATACTAGCGCCATCTAGATATCAATAAAAAAATTGTTAAATTTCACCTTAAAGTATAGTTTAAAGTAGGTAACGTCAAACCAACCGATACATTTTTTTGTTGATTTCTTACTAGTTTTTCAAAAACAATGCGTCCTTTGCTGTTCGAAAAAAATAAGGTGGTTATGATTTTTATGCATTACTTTAAACTAAACTATCGTTAACGGGAAAATTTAATAATTTTTTTAAATACATCTAGAAGGTACTAGTATAAACTTTTTGGTACCATTGTAAAACAAGCTTAATAAGGTATTGTTTTATGCTATAAAAACCATATCAATTTATTTAAAAAAAAGTTTCATGACATCGTAGTGACTTCACGTCAACTGAGGATTTCTTTTGTTGAGTCAAAAATAAAGTTTTTCAAAAACAGTGCGAAACGTCTTTTACCATTTTTTTAAATTCCAAAAAATAAGGTAATTAAGAATTTTATGATTTTATGCGTTACTTAAAACTATCCTTTAAGGTGAAATTTAATAATTTTTTTAATGACATCTAGATTAGTATGAACTTTTTGGTACCGTGGTAAAACACTCTTAATAAGGTATTGTTTTATGATATTAAAACCATATCAATCCATTAAAAAAAAAAGATTGATGACGTCATAGTGACGACATGCCAACCGAAAAAAATTTCTTGTTCAGTTCAAAATAAAGTTTTTTTAAAAACAATGCGACACGTCTTTCGCCATTTTTTAAAATTTCTAAAAATAAGATAGTTATGATTTTTATCCGTTACTTTAAAGTCACTCTGTATAATAGTGCAAATTAAAATGAATCAATATTTTTGTTTTCTGTAAATTTTGAAATTTATTTTTTAATGTGACAAAATAATGTACAAAAATTTAATGATGAATGATTAACCGGATTTTAAAATGAAGCGATTAGATTTTCCGACTATCCTTTTAAATGTACTAATTTACCTTCTACGATAAAGTGCTTACATTAAAAAAGTATCGATTAATAATTAATCCGTCTAATTAACATGCCTAATTATTAAATAACTATTTTATTAATCATACTATCAGGTATCATTATTTATATGCAGAGTGCGGAAGAAGTCTCCATTAAAGGCTACAACCGTGTTAATACGTTATACAGGGCGTTTCATTAAAAACATCAAATGAGTTTTATGTAAAAAGTGCTTGAAAAGAGATTAATTTTCTTCATGCCAAAACATCTTGAGTCACTTTGAAATTAACAGAAAATCGAATAGATTTATTGCTGTTTTAATTAGGGAAGTAGAAAATAAAGAAACTTTAAATTAAAATAATAAAATTTGTTTCTAGTTATAATTTGATTAGATTTTATAATAAAAAGACGTTTTGTGGTATACGTATACACAGTGAGTCTATAATGTGGAATAAATTCAAGAAGTCGGGGACTGTTTGATTTTTTTAAAAACATCTAGATACGTCATTTTAAATGAAGATCCATTCTTTGGAACAAATTGAAAGAACGTCTAAATCTGTATATCCCTATAAAAGTTCCTTAACTTGACTGGTTCTAGGCCCGTTTTAAGATTTTTTTGCACCCCACAGTAAAAGTATATTTTCTTGACGGGGAGGCAAAGATAATTTTTGGCGTCCATGTAAAAAAATCGGTTTTATCTCAGGATTCTCAGGTTTATGTGATAAAAGCAGGGCCGCCTTAAAATAAGTTTTCATTTAGCGCTCTTATAACTTAAGCAGTACTTTGAGCAGTACTTTTAGTAAAAAATATGTGAAATTTTGTTTACAGCCCAAAATTCGGCCCTATCTTGCGCCCATTATGCCATTATGACCAAAAACTAAACAAAAAAATATAAATAAAATTTGCAAAAAACGTCAAAATTTCCCTCATATGGATTGGAATAGCGACCCTCTTTTGGCGTTCCTCTCTTATCACCCGGGGCGAACTATCCCACTTGCCCCATCGTGGATCCAACCCTGACTATTTTGCAAATCTTAAATATCCATATACTATGGAAAAGCCCGTTTAGCGTTTAGCCCAATGGTTAATTAGGGGCCTGATTGGTCCCCAATCAAAAAATGCAGTTTACATTTAAACCTGGAATAAATAATAAAAAGAAAAAGACAGGTATGGTTGGACTTTAAACAAACCGCTGGTGATGTCAAATAAAATTGAAAATTTAATATATACATATAAAGGGTGTAACAGATCACCACGGGTTGATGAGAACAAAAATTATCACAAAAGTGAACCTAAAGAATCTCTTGGAGTAATTCGTAATTTCCAAAATAAACCGGAAGTACCTGGAACCGGAAGTAACTTTGATATTTTAAGTGGCAACCTAGGTCGACTGTGGTATTGTTGGAAAGGTATTTTAAAAAGAAACAAGTTTTATAAAAGTATTTTTTTAATATCTTACATAATTAACAAATTAAATGAAAAAAACAAAAGCAAACAAGTGACAAATGGTTTCTTAAATTATGGAAAAATTAATATACTACCATCATCCTCAATGGGTAATGGTAGAGGAAATTATGATTTTTAAACGAAAACTTGCATTTTTTGCATTTTTCGCTTCGCTTATTAAAACTAATCAATTTTTTAGGTTATGTTTTCCTTTATTCAAAAAATAAAAAAAGTTGATTATTTTAAATGAATAAAGCGATAAATGCAAAAAAAGAGTTTCTACTTAAAAAAATCTGTCTCGCCCATTTGCGGATGATGGCAACGATTTAATTTTTCCATAATTTAAGAGACCAATTATCACTTGTTTGCATATTTTTTTTCGTTTAATTTGTTTTAAAAGACCTTTCCAACAATACTATACTCGACATATGTTGCCATTCAAAATTCCAAAGTTACTTCCGGTTTCGGGTACTTCCGGTTTGTTTTAGAAATTAAGAATTACACCATAAGATTCTTTAGGTTCACTTTGGTAGTAAATTTTTTCTTCTCATCAATGTGTGACAATGGCTTCTCGAAATAAAGACGTTGTACGGGTGGTCTGGGACACCCTGTATACATGTGGAACACAATATTCTAAAGGTGAGCTTAATCCAATTTTATTATAATCTATTTTTTTCACGGTTGTTGAATAATCGATTTCTTGTGCGAGCCAATCACAATACTGCATTTCATTACTCAACTGAGCTGAGGTTATGTTGTACTTCTAAACACAGAATAAAATATACATAGAAGAACTACGAAATTACGATAAATAACCTCAAAGAATGCATAAAAGCGCTGGAAAGTTATAGTATTCTACTCGTGAGAAAATAGATCTGAGTCATCACTCGTTTTATAATATACTATTAACAGAGGAATAGAAGGACTGGCCATAAATCAGGAATTCCAACCTAATTGAAATTAAATCAAATCAGCGACCCTGAATTTTCCTTTACATGCTGGAGGGTTGTAGAAGGCACTGTTATTAATACAACTCTACAGCACGACTAAGAAAATTTAGCGTCGGTAATTTAATGCAATGTCAGTTAGGTTGGAATTCCTATTTGCTGGCCGGTCCTACTATAGTTATCGCCCCACGGTTAGTATGTACTAATACCCAACAACTACTACAATATACTAATAACATTTTGGAAAATACCTTGGACCTTCTTTTAAAACCAAACGTATTTAATGCGGAGAATATTTTTTAACCATATATTCTTAAATATTGTTTTCAGATTTTCAAAAAATAATCTTGAATAATTAAAATAATCGCAATTTTAAACTTTTCATTTAGGAATTGTTACAGCTCAGTGTTTTCTGTCACGAAGATTATATACTAAAAACTTTTTAAACCATGTAAACTATTTAAAGGTAATTGTAATATTGTGTACATTGTATATTATACAGGGTGGTCCGAAAAGCTGGTGGCCCCCATCACATACTTGCCCTGATGTCCCCCACTTTTCCATTCCAACGGGAGCGGCGATATAAAAGGCCGACGAGGACAAAAGGGCGATCGACAAAAGTCCAACATTGCTAATGGGCCGACGTGAACCAAAGGCCGAAATAAAAAACACCAAACGATAAAAGGCTCGGTATAGTACAATCAAGCGCTAAGATATCGAGGGCACAAAAGAAATATTCTCACCAAATAGTAAGCGATCGCAGACACGAAATGAGACAAAATTTGAAAGAAATGAATACCACTTACGATGCGTGCGGGGTTCTTTTAAAGTTCATGATATCTCGTGTTTGCGAATGCTTGTTATTGGGTTAGAATATTTCTATTGTATCCTCGATATCTTTGCGCATGATTGTACATACGCCGAATAAATTCATTTTCCAAGATAACATGACAAACAAGGATCTCGCCTCTCTGGATTGTTAATTTCAGCCACCTCAACTGAAAGCGTAACATTTTTCTTAGCCCAACATCCGTACACAAAAAACTTGCCTTGTTTGCGGGTTTTTAATTGTAAAAGAGTGTGAGAAAAACCATTTGCTTATCTTTGGTTAGTTTTTACGACAACCAAATATTGGGCGGACAAACTATACCTATATATATATTTTGCCAAAAATACAATAATTTTCCAACAAACGGAAACTTCAAAATGTATTTAAAAAATGAATATCATTAATTTAAATTTGTTCATTCTATTTTTTCTTTGAAAACAAGCACTTTTTATTTGAAACATGTTTTCATACAATCCTTAGATTCGAAAATATATTCAACTTTCAAGTTGGGTAGGTTAGGGTAGGTTAGTTTGCACATAAACATCTTTAAACCTTTTCTCTTCATCGGCCTTTTTTTCTATCGACCTTTTGGATGGCATCTTTTTGTCTGCGGCGGCCTTTTTTCGTTCAGCTATTTCTCCTTCGGCTTTTTTCCGTGTCGGCCTTTTATCGTTTGGCCTTTTCTCCGTCAGTCATTTATCATAATCGGCCTTTAGGGATTCGGCCTTTTGAGGTAGACCCCTTTCCTCTCCACTCTCCAACATTGATTATAAATAAATTGAAAGGGCGCCTAAATCTGTATACTCACATTTTTCACAAATTTCATTTACGTATTTCTACTGGTTCTGAAGGTAGAATCAATCAAAAAATGCAAATTAAATCAGTAATATATGTAGAAAAGAATGAAAAATAGAAGGTTCGATTTGAGATAAGTCAAGTAAATTTTCTACAGGTACAGGTTTAAGTGATCATTTGTTTTCTTAACCAAAAGCTGTTGATTTGCATTTATCAAATGCGATGACGTCACGGGAACGCTGTGTCATATAAATTTGGATTCCACAAAAGGTCGGTAACTACTAACATTATTAGACGTATCCAATAATGTTTTTCAAGATTCAAGCGTCTATTCCAGGAATCAAAAATAAACACATACCTACCTCACATCTGACAATATTTTATAAGAGACCTATTGGGAAATAAATTTTTTCTTTTCACAAAAATTTTAAAGATTAACTTTACGCTTTTAACTATTATCCACAGAATTGCAGAAAAGAAAGTTGATAACTCGAGAAACTTTCCTAGAAATAAAACATTATCTGCAGCACAGGGAATCTATATAGTTCATCCGCCGAATAAATGGATGTCGTCTGGAAAAGAAAAGAAAAGCAAACAGTGTTGCTCACTTTCTTTTATATTGAAAAATCCGTAAGCATGTCAACTTTTTTTTGCACAGATGTTGGGCTAACAAATGCAATACGTGTTCAGTTGAGAATGCAAAAATTAACAACCCTGAGAGGCAAATGTCGTGTTAGCTTGAAAAAGGAATTTATTCGGCGTATATACATACTATAGTATGATTATTTTATTGTTAAAATAAAGCCTCTTAAGTTATCTTGCCGAAAAAAATTTACTAAAATTACTTTTTAATGTAGTAAGCAAACACAAATGTCATAACTGTAAGCTTTTATCGGTTTTTTGGAAAAAACATATTTTCAATTTTTCGGAACCATTCCTTCATCAAATTTTATTTGAGAGCAGAAAAACCGTAATTTTCTGAGTGTAAATTATTTAGATTTGGTGTATAATACCAAGCAGACCAATATAACTGATATTTTAGAAAAGAAGACACGTTTTACAGGGAACTCTTTTTATTATCCTGTAACAGGTTGATAATTTATAGAAAAAAAGCGATAGGCAATATCCTCGATTTAATTGATGAAATTTCCTATAAGAAATAAATAAATTGTCTATTATAATTAGTTTACTTGTTCTAAGAATTAAGATACACGCTCTTGAAGATAAAATAAAAAACTAATTTTTTTACCAAAATACTTTTTGGGTAATCCAAATTTTTTGTTTCCGTTGAAATGTATTTAATACATTTATGAATCTTTGGAAAATGAAAATTGTAGAATCGATAAGAAGTGGAAAAATAAAATTGTTGGGAGCTGACATATTATAAGCTACACAATAGACGGTGATTTCCTTTACTTTCATTACCCTTATTGTTGGTCCTCTTTGTCGCTAGCACGCTCATTCTTTCCGAAACAAAATGATAGCCTTGTACAACGACGCAAAAGTTTTCGAACATAAAATAGTTATCCCTTGATTCAGGAGCGGGCTCGTTCGGAAAATTTCTAAAGCTCCCGCCTGTCGTTTTCGCTTTATTTTTGTTATGAGTTCCGATGAGGCAAGGGGTTATTTTCCGATGCAATTATAAAATGTGCGCCGTGCCATTTCCATGGTGTACAATTAATGTAGTCAGCGCGACCCCGAAAAGGATTAAAATTGAATCAAGAGAATATTAATTGCCGTGTAATTGCCTTCAAGTCGGCGCCGTGGTTACATATTCGGCAACATTTGTGGCTCGAATGTCGCATCCATCATCCCCCAGATATATTAGACACAAACGCGTTTGCCTAATTAGGTCTCTACATTCATTATATTACAAATAGTAGCAAAAAAGTGACGCAGTGTGTTGCACATCACGTAAATATCTGCAATAGGAGCAATAGGAGCAATATTTCTTTTTTTAAATTTATTGCCTTTCATGAATTTACAAGATATTATTAAAAATTATTTTTATAATCATAATTTGTTGAATACGTTGAGGACTATTCGTATGTATTTATATACCTACATGTGTATAGTGCATTCGAGCTAACACTAACATTAATGAATAATTTACTTTTCTTGTCAATTAAATGTGTAATTTGTCAGTGGTTTGGTAATGGATTAATTTTTGCTAATAATGCCTTGATAGAAAATTAAATTAATAACATAAATAAATAGATAGTAAAAAGTTTTCTTAATCCATTATTCATATTGTTAACGGTTGTTTAACGTTGGGCAAGCGATGTTGCCTTAAAAAATGACAAAGGAAAAACAACAAAAGCTGAATGTGCTGCGATGAAAGAGTCGATAATACCGCAATAAATTATATTATTACCTTGTCTGCCTTGTATAATATAAATTGATTGGAATTTCATACCGTGTTCCAGGGTAATTGCACGTGAAAGCAGCAACTCTGTTTAGAAAAAAGCGCACGCATGTATAAGTAAAAATGCCTCCAAAGAATTATGAGCGACCAATTATGATTTGTGAAACAGGTTCATCGCGCACCTTGCTATTTTTATTCGGTCGTTTAGCCGCACTGCCGAACGAAAGTAAATCATTGATTGATTTTATAATCCAAAAAAGTTAATTGATGAGCCGGTAATTTTCAAATAAATTACGCTGATTTGACGTTTAAATTTTTATTATTTACGCCCTCGGAGAGCTTTATTTTAAAAAGGCACGCGATCTGTATTGTCCAACAAAATATTATTCTAACCAATTTTCCATGTTGTAACTATACCTTGAAAAGTATTACAAAAATACCAAATTTAATTTAACTCCTGAGTTAACTAGTTCACTAGTTGTTAATTATTTAGAATTAGACACAAAATTTGGCTTAAATAACGTATGAGATAAAATAACGTCTGTTGGTTTTGGTGGAAGTACTTGACATCAAAGTATCCTAGTTTCATTAAAAAAACAAAACGTTTTCGCACTCTTTAAAATTTTTAACTTAAACTTCGAAAACGGTGGTTCCAGACGAAAACTATATTATTAAAAGAATTTAATTTATATAATATTTAAATAATGTTTAATGATATTGTCGAAAAACGACAATTTTTAAATTTATTTGCCAACAAATCCGATTTAGTGCCATTCAAACTTCTGTAGATGACGGCTTCTGTAAAACATAAAAATATATGGAATAAGTTTTAGAGCATCAAAATAATTTTCTATTCTCTGCAAACCTGTAATATCTGTAAAGTAACCGGGGAAACCCTTTATTACAACCCATATAACAGATAAGGACAGAATTGTACAGAATTTCAGAATTAGGCAATAAAATTACAAAAGCAAAATAATAAAATTTTCAAAATTTGTGTCTATGAAATCCAAAAATAGGAATGTATCTGGGCAGTTGTTAATAGAAAAATAGGTGCTGCAGCTACTTTTACTCGAAGGCTTTATAGCTTTATGAAACAACTCTTCGGTAAATTTTTGTATCCATTGTTTTGGAAACATATATACTGATTTTCATTAATTTTACTATTTTTACTATTTACGAGCTTTTAGGTTTTCAAAAGTTAGGACGTAGCCTTTAAAATCCTTGTAAATTTCAGGTAGCGTGAACTTTCGCATTCATTTTCACTTTCTTGAATATAATTGCCAATCATCTTGTGGAATCCTCTGAGATCTCGAAAAAGACAATCGAGCGAAATAATACTTACAGCAAGACTTTAGGTACCTAGTCTGTGCTTGCACAAGATCAAGAGTTACAAGGCAAGCGATGAACAACAATATTACCATTTCTCTGTAGAGCTGCATTAATGACCACAGGTTCTTCAAAGTTCAAGTTTCTCTATTTTATAGACTATCTCGTCAGATGTGATGAGATGCATTTCGGAAAAACAAATTAAAATGCCAAGGGCAGTGCAAGATTGTACTCCATGTGACTTGTGGTAAATTTAACTTTCAAGAACTAGGTTGTGACAGAAAAATTACAATATTGTGCTTCATTGCTTGCCTTGTAAGTGATCTTGATTTCCTCAACATTTTACTCACCTCCACCTCAGATACAGGCCATATTTTCATAAGTGAAAGAGACAACAGTTAATATCCTAGAAATGGATTCAACAATTCACCATTCTTAATACACGTTATACGCTTTACAAACTTCCATATGTGTAATGACTCCAGATTGACAACTATTTTTTGTCTTTGTATTTCTTACTCAATTAGTTTGGGTATCCTTGAATTCCTAACTGTTACAGTGCTTTACACAAACAAAAATTCTATACAGGGTGACCAGAAAATTAAGGGGCAAAATTTTAGGAGGCGATTCTACAACTAGTTATAACAAAAAAACTTTCTATAAACATATGTCCGATTTCGCTTCCTAAGGGAGCTAGAGTCCAATAAAGATGATGACAAAAAAAAGGTTTTTGCTTGTTTATTTAAAGACTGTTTATTGTACAGATTTTAAATTTGGTACAAATCTTAGTACACTTCAGATATTACTTCATGATTTTTGAAGGGTGGTTATGGGGATGGTTGGAGTTAACATTTTTCTAACTTTTTTATGATTAACTTAAAATGATTTTTTTACCTCATAATATTGTTTCATTTTTAAATTTTAATAAAAAAGATACTATTATACCAACACGGTAGAGGGTACCGTTTTCCAGAAAGTTAGACTCCATATGCTGTTAAAAATGCTATTTTACATTACAATTATTTAGCTACTTGTTATCTGCAATAGTAGAGTTTATCACATAATAGAATGTAGTTATTTTTTAGTTTTGAAAACCAAATTTAAAATTAAAGGTTTATCACCCTTATTGGTACACTTAATTTTTATGGGTAACATAATAATTAAAGTATCTAAATAATATTGTAATATAAAATAGCATTTTTAACAGGTTGTGGAGAGTTAAGTCTAATCTAAAAAATAAAAAATAAGAGTAACTTTCTTATTAAAAATTAAAAATGGAACAATATTATGACCAAATTTTTTTATTAAGTTAACCATAAAAAAGTTAAGAATAATTTTTACCTCAACCCCCCTCATAACTACCCTTTAAAAGCTCGCAAAAATTCTGAAAAAAATCATGAAGATATTTCTGAATTGTACTAACATTCGTACCAAGTTTAAAAGCTCTACAATAAACCGTCTTTAAATAAACAAGCTAAAACCGCTTTTTGGCCACCATCTTTATTGGATTGTAGCTCCCTTAGGAAACGAAATTGGACATATGTTTATAAGAAGTTTTTTTCTTAAAATTAGTTGTAGAATCGCCACCTAAAATTTTGCCGCATAGTTACTGGACACCCTGTATATTTACTTGATCGAATTCATATCAAATTTCAAATATTATATGTACATTTTCTAGACGAAGAATTTGATGCCCTACAACTTTTATTGTATAAGTGATTTAATTTAGAATAGGTGTTTCTATATTATAGACGTTTGTAAGTCACTATGTTGGTGAAGATAGTAAAAGTTTTCCTTCGGGTTAACCATTTTAGGGCCGGTTGCACAGTCAAAGCTTAAGCTCCAACTGACACTTATACTAAAAAATGATAGAAATATAATGCGAAATCTGTCATTTTTTTTAGTTTAAGTGTAGCTTGAAGCTTAAGCTTCGACTGTGCAACCGGCCCCTTGAGTTGTAAGCAATAAACTAAAAAAAGTCCGAAATTTTCGTGTTTTTTTATTCACTCACGTAAGCTTCTGTCGAGAGACCGTGCAAACTATAATACTATGATAAAGCGATTAAAGCGATTTCACGCTTTCCAACATTTATTTCCACCAACGGTTCCCATAGGGTCCCATTTTACTCGCTTAGTAGGGAATTACATAAATCTATTATCCTGATAAGAAAAATTAACCTTTTTTAGTGTGATAAAATCGATAAATTGCAGTTTTGTTAAAAGTTTGAATTTGAAAGAAAGAACATTTTTTTTACTGTTATGAAATACTTAACTTACTAGAACAAAAGCAGAACGATTATAACTCATTTTTGACTAAAATTAGGGTGATTAATCATAATAAAGGCATACTTTTTAAGGGGTAGTACTAAGAAGAAAAATCAAAAGCACCTTATATGATAAATTTTCCGAGGCTGAGTAAATAAAGGTTGCCGGATTTGAGAGTTTCTTGTTTTTATGCTTATTAGTTATCCGAAAATAAATATTAATTACTATTTTTAGTTTTAAAAAACTGAATGTTGCCTTTTTTTATATTTGTTTATTAAAAAACTAGTTTACTTTTAAAAAAAACAATGTTGAGACAGTTTTTGCCAAGGAATCCAAAAAGTCTATTCAATTTACTCACTCAAGAAACCAAAGAAAATGATAGTCACCTTCTTTTTTTATTGCGGAAGACAATTTTTCGTCAAGTTTGTTTTCTGACTTCAGTTTATCCAACTTACTATCTCTTAAAATAAGTAAGATACTAATTTCTAATGTTGAACCTCGAAAATAAATACCCTCTATATCAACTAAAGTGAGAATGGATTAAGCAACAGGTCCAAAACAAAATTTATATTATAATGGCTTTTTTCATTTGTATAAATAAATGAATAAAATCGTTTTTGACATTTTGAACCTTGTGTGCAATCTGCAGGAGCCATTTATGAGCATTTATTATAATTTATTTTATTACTTGTTTTATAATAAAATAAAAAATAAGCTTTATATTTTACCATTTTTTAAATGAGTAACATGTTGTCGTATATAAAATTAAAGTTGAGATCCAATTTCTGTTAACAAAAGGAGGATAACGTTTAAAAAAAAGTTGATGATGGCTTCTTAAGAGTGGTCAAATAAAATAATATTTTAAGGATGGAATTGGAATGCCAATTTGATGCTATTAAAAGTTTTTCTTGATTTGATTTATTTTTTCTTCAACAAACGGAGTTATGGCCTGTAAACTGAATCTTGGGACACCTTGTATATGTTTGTGGTGCAGCATATAAATAATAATGTTTATCGTCCAAAATCTAGTGAATTTTTCCTTACTTATTCGCGGTTTTTATTTAGATTCTAGATCGCTCTGTTCTTAAAGCGTCAAAAAAGTAGACCCAATTTACGTCGAAAATGTACTTTATTGATGTTTGAAGAAAAAATAACTTAATATCGAAAATTTGCGACAACAGACCCATAAGTCTGAAAATCACGAAATTTGGTTTTAAGTGTATGTTAATGATAACTTCTTTACGTTCGTTTTGTGTAGTAAGAAATGTGTGAAAACAGCAAAAATCGAACTCCTTTATAGGTGAAACTTTATTTCAATAAAAATTGCCGACGTTTCGACTTGAATTTAAGTCTTAATCATGACTAATTATTTGGTTAAAGATTCACCATGTGATGTAAAAATTTGTAATTTTATAAAATGCCTTAAAACAGAAAGGTTTATAAAAATTTTATCAAAATTAAAATTTAACATTGATGACAGGGACCCTCTTTTGATTAATGTAATTTTGATTGTGTATGTTAATGTAATTTTTGCTTCTATTTATACTGTAACTCACCGTTCAAAGTGATATGTTTAATGTTTATGTTTAATGATAATCCTCTAAAAACCTATTTTACCGCATTTAAAAATTTTCACTAGATTTTCTTCTACAGTGTAACAAGATACATCATGTAAAATTGGATAGCTAAACATATAATATAAACATGTCCAAACAAATTATCAAGTTCTTTCTTCAATATAGTGACATGTCCAAAAATTTATCGAAATCTGTCTTCAATATAGTCATATATATCATTTTTTTGTTATTGCGGAAATATGTATATTTATTTCATTATAATAAAACTGACGAGCATTAGACGAGTTTGGAAAGTTATTGGTGGTTTTGCATCATTGGCGATTCAAATTTGTATTTACCGCCAAAAATGACGTCAGAAGTAACACAGTGTAAACCGGAGTAACTCGGTGATAACGGTAAGTTGTATTAAGTTAATTAAGTTAGTTTTGACGTCATCCGTTATTCATTAAGGAGAGAAATCGCTTATTTTAAAAACCCAATAGCCAGGGTACAGAGTCCTGAAATCTTACAGAGCGAATGTCAATTTCATCTTTCTTAAGCGCGTGCGTCTAAATCTATAAATTCACTTAGTATGACCCAGGCGAATCAAAAGTTAAGATTGAGAATTTCATGCATGCGGTTTGATACAGATAATGTTCGCATTCACTCGAAGAGATTCAAGAATCGGGGCCCAGATTGAATTTTAAGCTATTGTTAGAATGCAAACTATCATCTGGTAAATATTCAGCACTACTAATTTTCAGTTTTTTGCATCCCAGCAGTGGCGCACCTAGGATTTATTTTAGGGGGGAAAACCTCTTTGTATTAGTACAGTCACAATGAAGTATTTGAGATAGAGTATTTTCTTGGTTCTTGAATAATACTATTTCAATATGGACAAAACTTTAACTGAATAACTTTTCATACGGAATTTTAAGGATCTCTAAGGTAAGAAAAAACACTCCTTTCCTTTTTTTTCTGAAGAGAGATCGCAGTCTACTTACCAGCTGCTTTTAAGACTATCTATTTTAGAAGAAGCCACATAATATAACCAAAACGCCGCTTATTTCTTTTTGGATCAAAAATCTAGCTGAATTTTAGCAAGACATCCAATTTTAAGAAAAAATATTACTTTTGGTGTGAGAATGTGTATCTCTTTTTAATATGTAGCAATCTTGCTATTTAAAGTTTTAGGAGTGATTTTCCACCAGGAGATCTTCTGCAGGAAGTAAATTTCGGTGGTCTGTAGGAATATCCCGTATACAGAGAACATAGTGAATCGTTTGTGATAGATCAACGTTCAGGGTTAGGAAGTATTTATCCATATAGGATATTGTATTCTTCGATTTAAAATTGATGAAACAATTTGAAATGAAATTCTAGAAAGTTAGTTCCATACATAGTCAAACTAAGTGCGCTATTAGTTTTTTGGTAAACCTTCTTCGAACTTCGAATAGTGCTCTCATCTAAGATTAGGATATAATTTTTATAATCTGTGAGAGTTTTATTAAATTATAGTATAATTAAATAAAAGAAATGTTCGTTTCTATTATAAGGACATTGTCAAAGAATAGTTTATGAGGTTGGATGAAGTAACGTATTTTTGTTATTTATTATAACAAGCGCGCTCTCGAAGCACACTTTCAAAACGAGATAGATAGTCCATTTGATGCACCTGTTCTGTAAATACAAGCGTGACTAAAAGTAAAAGTACCTGTGATTGATTCCAGCTATTACCAACCGCAGCACTCTCGTGTTCGACCCGTTCGACTACAATCCATCAAAACGCTCATAAATAAGTCCCATACAATGCTTTATGTTATTTCCGATGAATGCTGCTTCGCTTTGATGATTTGCGACTCAGCCAACCCCCAATGAAAAGACTAAATATTTATATGAGTGTGTCCCTTCTTAATTACTTATCGAGCGACAAGGATTGATCGCAGGAGCTGTAACAGTTGTACTGTGTTCGCCCCTTCCTTCAGTAATTATATTATTATCTTTGATGAAACAGAAATAAACGGAGGGATCAACCTGTAAACCCTCTTTAAATTAGTACAAATTTCATATAAAACGGAATGTAAATTTACGAATTGATAATTTAATAAATTCATTATATTCCTTCATTATTATTTTAATTATTTTTAAAAGTAGGTATAAAAGTATAAAATTATAAAAATCCGATATCTTTTCCTGCACTCGGAAAATATGAGTAACTTTGTCCACTTCCGCTTAAAAGCAAATTGCATAAACTTGGATGTATGCAAGTTACTTTAATAATAAGCGTGTATCGTGCATATATGAAAGTAATAGTTATAAACGGGGTCTGCGGTGCGCGATCAAATTGTGACGTAACAAGCACAGAGGAGCCTATTTCAGTTTGGCTTTCATCTCTTAATGGCTTTGCAGCTTCTCCGTGTCATTAATACAACTTCCACATCTCGTTACAATAATTTTAATGAATCTTTATTTTCACCATATACTTATTTCGAGAAAGTCCTTCTAAAGAAATTATTAAACGTCACAAATTTTTACAGTAACTAATTGAATGTCTAGTACCAATAATGAAGATTAAACACCTTTAACAATTCTTTACCTTTGTGATAATTTCTAAAAACCAAATAATATTCCAAGTATATCGAATAATTCGAAAGACCGATCGGTAGAAAACGGTGGGAGAAACAAAACACCGACATTAATAAAAGGTAGACTTGGACAAAAGGTTAAGTTGTCATATCTTACATGTATACTGTGTGTCCCGTTATAACATGGCACACATAGTAGAATGGGTTTAACACCTAAAAATATGACTACTTCCTCTAACAGCTTTCCCAAAAATGCTTCACTGCAAAGTTACACTCAGCTAAAGTTCACAATTAAAATAGCTGGACACTTTATTTGACAAATGTTTTCCGTCAATTGATCTTATCCAGTTTGAAATTAATACCGCTTATAACATTCGTCTGCAATATTTTTTCAATATTGTTAACTGGAAACTGGCATAAATTCTTCAAAAAATTAATTACACAATATTTCACATCTCTCCTGAACGATTTTGCTTACTGGACGGGTTCGTATCCTTAAAGTGGTTGCAAAGTTTCTGTATGAAAGTCATATAGACAATTTTAGAATTTGGAGCTTCATAAAATTCAAATAAAATATTCTGGATCGGGATGAGAAGACTACTTTTTGAATAGATGTTGTTTGTTAAAGATAATATGCTTCCAGTACAACAACTGGAAACCTTCAACAGCAACTTCAGAACATTTACAGTAATGATGCTGAAGTTGAAGAAATTATTGAAGATACTTAGTCAGAAATTGTTGGATCTGAGAATTATACATCAACATCATTAGTTACTAGTTCACGTTCTTCTATTCGCAATACCGATAATTAGAGAAAATCTAAAAAATACAATATGGTCATAAAAATAATTTAAAATGACAATATCAAAAAAAATTTGTAAACGGAGCAATAGAAAATAGATATTATGAAATAGGAATTAAATAAGGATACTGATAACTTGAATAAGACAGATTACCATTTTGGAAGAATTTGACAGATTCAACATAAAGAGAGACTACTCTGCTAGTTCAACCCAGTGAAGAATACCAACAACTGTTCCAATATGTACTTACCTTAATGTTACCAATTTTTCTATTTTGTCATGATCACTACCAAACTCCAATAATTTCCATACGATAACGCTGCTATACATTTTAATGTGTATGTTACCGTTAAAACCCGAAATCAGTAAAAACTAGTTTTAACTAGTCAAAACTAGAAGTAACTAAAGACGTTTGTTGAAACTAGTTTTAACTAGTTAAAACGCGATCTAACAAACTACATTCGTAAAAACCCGAATAAATTGAATCTTCAATATTATTTCGGGTTATAACTGAGAGTTTCAGTCAAAACTAGTTTTACCTGATCGTTGATTTGTTAGAACTAGTTTTGACGTAAGAAACCATTAAAAACCCGAAATTCAGAATATTATTTCAAGCCAAAATATAACCTAAAATTTTATTTGTGTCGTAAGCATTGTGTGTTCTGATAAATAATAATAGTATGGCAACTTGAAACAAGAATTTACCAATCAGTTGCTTGCATTAAGGAATCAAAATAAGGAAAATCATCATTCAGTAATGAGATTCGTAAATTCTTGTTTCCAAGTGGCCATAATATTATTATTTATCAGAGCACACAATGTTTACTACACAAATAAAATTTTAGATTATGTTTTGGCAGTGGCGTAGCTTCAAATTTGGCGCCCTGGAGCAATTCATCGGTGTGCACCTACCCCCATAAAAATAAAATACCGGATGTCCACTAAACTAGGACCTCCCCTGTAATTTCATTATTTATAAAAATACAAATTTGAAATTTTAATATGTTGTATGGCATAAGAAAACGCATTTATTGGATTAAAAAAAATGCAATTTCACTTCCGGGTTCACCGGAAATTACATCAACTTTCTTATTTTAAATGTAATACGTTATTTTTTTGTACTTATTATTATCTTTTTTCTGACCTTGAATTTATTTTTGTTAATTTTTTTTTAATAAAATCTATTAAAACTACTCTTGTATAATTTAAATAGGTAAAATAAATTGTAAATTATGAAATTCATTCGGTCGTTTTTGAGAAAATTTTTAAAATGCGTTTTTTGCAAAAATTTATTTACCCTTTTTTTTAAATCTTTTAATTTTATCAATTTATCAACATCTGTTTATAAATATGTATGTTAACTTAAGGTTTCGACCTACATCCTGGGTATCATTGTAATCGGAAAAAATGCTTTAGCTAAATTTACTATTTATTTTACCTATTCAAATTATTTAAGAGAAGTATTAATGGATTTTATTAAAAAAATCAAAAATTTTATTTGAAAGATCAGAAAAAAACATTTTTTGTCACAAACATATTTGGAACTTACCAATGTTTAATAATAAATACAAAAAATAGGGTGTTACATTTAAAATAAGGAAGTTGACAACATACTAAAATTTCAAATTTGTATTTTCATGAATAAAGAAATTACAGGGGTGGCCCTAGTTTCGTGGACACCTGGTATATTTGAAAAACCAAAATTTGTTTCAAAAAGCAAAAACAAACAAAGATATAAGATATCCAGCGAAAAAAGTTACAATTTTATATAAGTTTGCTTTGCGAATTTTTAGTTTCTGTCGGTTTTTAAAGTGTTCGTAATTAAATTTTAATTTCGCTTTTTTCGATTTTGCGCCCCCTTGATTCGTGCGCCTGGAGCAGTCTGCTCCAACTGCTCCAACTGCTCCACAGTAGCTACGCCACTATGTTTTGGCTTGAAATAATATTCTGAATTTCGGGTTTTAACTGGTTTCTTACGTCAAAACTAGTTCTTACAAATCAACGATCAGGTAAAACTAGTTTTGACTTAAACTCTCAGTTAAAACCCGAAATAATGTTGAAGATTCAATTTATTCGGGTTTTTACAAATGTAGTTAGTTAGATCGCGTATTAACTAGTTAAAACTAGTTTGAACAATTGTCTTTAGTTACTTTTAGTTTTGACTAGTTAAAACTAGTTTTTACTGATTTCTGGTTTTAACGGTAACATATACATCCCAGCGCCGCAATGTTCACCACTTATCGCTCATCTCTCTTCAATTTACAGCAGCCTCAGAGGAACTTGTCATCTTAATTTAAGGTGATAAACTCATTCTACTATGTCTGTCCACTTTATTACGGGACACCCTATATACCTACGATCTATATTTAATTCCATAATGATATTGGAAGAATTTTCGAAATAATAATTTCACCCTCATTTTGAGTTTATCTGTTTTAGAACTTTCCAAACAAAAAAGTGTCAGCCCCCAACCTGGAGGAGGAACTGAATATTATGGATGAAATCTACTGAATAATTCATCTCCTTGAATTCAACCACGAGAAGAACAAGATCATCTCTTACACTTCAACCACAAGAGCAACACCTCTTACAGTTCGACTATAAGAAGAACAGCATCTTTTTGAGGAAACAACAATGAGAAGAAGATGTATCGATAAAAAGAGTTATTTCAATCACAACATCCAAGTACACTGTTAAAAAACTCAATCCAAAAAAATTATCTGAAGAAAATTCGATTGGGTGAAAATTTTCTAAGTTGGGCAAAATTAAGAGGAGTCTACAAAATTATAATATTATTCAGAATATGAATTGACCTGCAGATAACATAACAATATCATATAAAAAATAGAAACTCAGTTTAAGGAATGCCAAAATTATAAGTAACGTCAGTCAGTGTAAACAGCCATTAATTAATGTTTTAATAGTATAATTTTTTATTTACCTCATACGATTTACGATTTCAGACAACTTATTTTATTATGAAAATGATAAGAAAATAATCACATCCTGTCGAGAGTCTCAAAATGTGTTCCCAATTTTCGAAATGCATGAACGTTATCGGATAATAAAACTTTAAAGAATTTATTTACGATTATTGCATAAATAATAGGAGTTTTACAATCCCTCAACCTAATTGTTTCAAATGTGTGCGAGGTTCATTTACTTCTTTACGCTCAAAATTTTATGGAGAGTTTTATGCATCATTAATCCTTTTACTTGTTTCTTGGTAGTTTCTAATTGTTCATTTATACATTCGATTCGCCCATTGTGCAATTTAAGTTTTGTAAACCATTAAGAAAAGCTCGCTTAATAACAATTCAAAGCAAACCAAAACAATTTTTCAACCCATTTTGAAGAGTGGAATAATTTTCTTAGAAGAAGACGTGTGGTCTAGGGCCAATCAAATGCCAGTTATCTAATGGTTTTTCAAATCCCAATAAAATTAACGTGGATAGGACAATTAATTATATTTAATATGGCAGAAACTTAAACGAAATGTTTTAAATAGTTCCCACGGATTGGTCGAGTTAATTAAACTCTATGGAAGTAATGTCGAAAACTTAACCCACGAGGTGATGTACCAATTTAATATTAATAAAAGTGCATTGTACGTAACCGTGAATAATAAAAATTTTAATGAGTATTGTTTTGTTTTATGAAAGGCATCTATTATCCTATGGCAGAGCGCCACAATTTACAAGGATTAAACTACAATTAGGTTTTAGTTAAACCAGAGGCGACTATTATTTTGTAATTCAGGCCGATAATTTTTAATTGTGTGTGAACGCCAAGGTAGGAGCGTAGAAGAAGGAATTAAAAGACGGTCGCATCTCTCGTAACTTGGTATTAAAGATAATCAAAGCTTATTTTGTTTTGTTAAAACGCCACTCGCTTGTTTTATGTACGCTTAGCCCGGCCTGATTTAATATTCATGGAATGCTTAGGCTGGCATCGACTAATGGCGTAATTACCGGTCACTCATTGTTTGGATTTGGATGAACGCTATTATTTATCTTACCACATTTATTCATTTAACTGCGCTTCGTTTTTCTCGGCAATTTATTACAAATTCCTTTTTAATTTTTTGCGAAGCTTTTTGTTGGAAGTCTACATGACGATCCTAAGCGGCTGACAGAATTAAAACAAATACACATTTATTTAAATGAATCCCGATCCTAATGCCCCTATCTTTGCATTTGTGTCGAGCCCGAACTTTGTTCATTATTTGCACAGTGCGGCGAGTAACGATTGAGGCGAGCGTCCCCCCTTTCTCCTTTTTTAAATGTTGCCCCATGGCTTATTTGCAAACTTTAAAATAAATGTTTATTCTAAAATCACCGAAGATCAAAGCGAATCTTCTTCATGGAAGCCATTGTTTATACAAAGCACACTATGAAACGGAGCTACTTATAAATATAGTTCTTAGTAATCATTATTGAATGTTTATATGAAAGTGCAATCAAAGCTTTTGATACTAAAATCCTTATAATAAGCGCCGCTCCTAAAATAAACTGAAACTTCCCGATTAATGAATCAAACATGTTTATTATAACGAAGGTCAATATTATGCCTCCTACCCTTACAACTTCCAGCTTACAACACACTATAATCACGACAATAAAACTTCATAAATCATTTGATAATATCGCTCTACTGGAATAATTTTAAGGCAACTATATACTAAAGTACCCCATTTTGTTATTCTACACCTTTTCCTATAGTATTTCCGAAAACATGAATTGTATTTTAAAAACGTGAAATGTATTTTAGAAAGCATCAATTATATTTCAGAAAACCCAATTTAATTTCAGAAAGAATCAATTGTAAATCAGAAACTTTATTTGTATAAAGAAAAAATGGTTTTTATTACAAAAATTATATTCATCTCGGAATAAATGAGGAAGCCAAGAGTTTTTGGTGTTGAAATAACATGTTCTAAAATTAAACTACTGTTGATAAAAGGCAACTTTGGATTCTTCCTGGTAACATGGAAAAACTGTTGGATTACTTAGAAACAATTATTGATAAAGCCAAAGATATAATTGTTGGAGGTGGTAATCGGTAATTCTACTCGTGCAGCAAAACACACTAAACTAATAGGATAATACATTCGGTACATTTCAATTTGTCCCCGACGAATTGATAGTAGTTCATAAAATGGTGATCAAATGTCTCAAAGGGCACCAAGTCTAAAAACTTGCTTATAAACCACAAATCAAGAGTCAAATTTCGATAATAGATAATAACGTAACATAAATACTTTTAAGAACGATCTTTATTGCAACTCTCTTGTATGCATACACATTGACGTATACCTACGTGGGGATTTCAAAGTGTGATCAATATTCATACTTGCATCTTGTACATTTTGCCAGAGTTTAAGCGATGGATAATGTACATTATCTTCATATCCCATGTATCTCAAGTATTAAAAATAGTTGCTACATGAGCACAGGTTCCACGCATACTTGCTCCAGTTTTACATGTACAGAATATCCAAAAATATATTAATTTTCATTCGTAACAACTTAATCTTTACTGTACATCTCTTTAAATGCTACACATACTTGGTTTATAAAACTAGAGACAATCCTTATTCTCGGGAAACCTGGTTCATTTTCCGCCCTAGCTTCCAAAAATCTTGGCTATATGATGATGCTAATCCAACTTGATAAGTTCTATCAGTTAATTCGCGTCAAAATATTTATTTGGAATCCAAAATCAAATTTGGAAAAAAAATGGTACATATATTGCAGTAGGTCTTTATCTAAGACTTCTAATCTAGTTTGCACTACATTGCACTATTTAACAACTGTTATGATATCATGATAGGATACCATCACGGTATCCGTGATCAAGTAAGATGGTATTTCGGGTTCTAATTCATGCTTGCATTCCAGTAATATCCATTTCAAGAAGATTTTGGCATCATTGTTAGTGGTATTTAAAAATTAAGGTTTTTGCATATCAAGTACATTTCCATCTGGAATTACAAACAGACAGGTTTCAATAAATATATATTCTTATGAACAAAAAACGATTGACGCAAAGAATGAAGCAAGAACTCTTCCCAATGTTTAGATATGTACAGTTGCTCCCAGCTGGAAGTAGGACAAAAGTAATCACGATCGCGTATTCTTTGTCCTACTTCCAGCTGGGAGCAACTTTACAATCATTTTACACTATTGCTTTCGTTTCTTGTTTCCGGACTTGGTGCCCATTGAGACATTCGATCACCATGTTATGAACTATCGATTGGTGGAGGACAGATTGAAATCCACCGAAAGTATTTTGCCATTTCTTTTGAATGAAATAGAAACGATTCTCTCTGAAATATAATAATTGATTACTTCTGAGATACAAATCCACTTTCTGTAATTAAATTAACCAATTTTGATTTTCAACTTTTAACCATCTAGGGTTTGAAACTTTTTGAACTTTGGGTACCTAATTCTTTTAAAGAACTAATCTATTCTATAGATAGACGAATGACCGAACTAACTGAAGAATAGAGATAAATTCACAACTAAACATTTAAGGCAAAGAATTGGCTTAGAAATTCAAAAGGTCCATGTTGCTACAGTTGTAAATTTTCCCAAGGATAGAGGTTTGGATAAAATATCTTACGTTTCAAATGTTAGTATATCCAATATAGGCAGAAGCTTTTGAAATACATCCAAAGTTAAGAATTTCTATTGTATCTACCATTAAATGTTTCAAAACATTTCAATAGGATTCGAAGTAAATCATAAATTTAATTATTCTGTTCATCCATTTATATCAAGTTTACCAGTTAATGGACCTATTTTACCAGTTAACTCTTCTGTCATGGTAGTTACCACAACAATGATTCCAGTTAACCAACCAAAAATCCCAGAAAACACCACTATTCTACCTTTAAATCTCCATCCACAAACTGATATTACTAGAGCCAATGCAGATGTTATTCCACCAATTGAAACATGCATTAAAGTAAACAAGAAAAAAAAAATTATTGTCCAGTAATTTGAACAAAAAAAAAACAACAAATAAAAGCCTAAAAACTAATAGAAATGAATCATTGCCAATTATTCAATTATTCAATTAATCATAAAATAAAAATCTTACGACGAAGAGTTTTATTTATGTAATCGAGGTAATTTCTGCTGCATAATCTCTATTCTTCAAGCTCTTATTGCTTGTCCTCCTTTCTATAATTTGATGATCGGGGCACAGGGTTGGCATTCTGAAGAAAAGGGATTTGACTGTTCCGATTAATTTATAAAATGCTAAATGGAATTCGTAGTAATTCATTAATAGTGGAAGGTCGGCAAGAAGATGAAGAAGAATTTTTGGGATGTCTCTTAAATGAACTCAATGATTAATTGTTAGAATTAATTAAACTTGTTAATGAAGATGAAAAGTCTGCAGTAAATGATGATAATTGAGCCAAAAAATAAAGGATAAGTATCTAGACGAAATGAATTAATTTTCACTCCTATTAGTGATTTATTTGGAGGACATTTTCGTTTCGTACTGCATAGAGCTGATCATTTAATTTGCAGCTAAATATTGAGAAAGTAAATATTGTCAAAGAAGCACTCGATGCATTGGTTCACAAAAATTAGTAGGAAGGTTGAAGCTTGGCAGCAACTTCTTATTGGAGAATTGTGTTTATTTTACATTTAAAATGTTTTGATTTACAACTTGATGGATGTACCAAGATTTTAAAGCAACTAGAATCTCCAATTGACCTTAAATATTATAAAACTGAAAAATGTCCTTGGCCAGGATTCGAACCTGAGGTGGAAGTCTGTAAGCTGTACGATTGTTTTCGTACAACGAAAAAAATGTATGTTGTAACGGGAACATTAGATCATCCTAAGTGGGGGTACCGGGAATGTGAAGTGCGTGATCGGATAAGGGATAAGTTAAGATCAGCAGAGTTCTGTATCCCGAACCGAGTGTATCGGCCGTTCCCTGTTCCAATAAAAGTATAAAGTGCCGCGGTGATTTTCGCCCGTTCTTTGTTCTTTCCACGCGGTGTATTGTTACGCCCGGGTTATTAGTTATTATTTTGTTAATTTTTATCAACATTTATTTGTAAAACATCATTCGTGTAAGATTTGAGAATATAGTTATTTTAGTTGAAGTCGTGTTTACTTTATTGAATGTGTAAAGGTCAAAGATCCCATAATTTAAAAATTCATCCCTGAGAGTGTTACAAAATTGGCTTCCCAACTAAAGGGCCTTTAAAACAATAAAGTGGAACTTTCATTTAACTTAACAAAGTGTGTGCTTGGAAATGATCTAATGGTAATAACGAGAAGTCAGCAAAATCAACCAAATATGTCTGATGCACAACCCGTGGTAATGTCCCCAGATCAATTTTCGCAACTTTTGGCAACATTAACAGCAAACATAACAGAAAGGTTGGTGGCAAATGCAAATCCTTCGGAACCACAGGCGGCGAAACAAGGTAACTTTGTTGCATGTTCTTCTAGATTTGATGGAAAGAAAGGACGTGACGTAAACGCATTTGTTGACGCCGTTTGTGTATATAAAGATTGTGCAAACGTCAGCGACGAAAATGCTCTAAAGGGTTTCTCCATGTTATTAACTGATGATGCTGCAACATGGTGGAGAGGAGTTAAGCACGAAGCGGTTAAATTTGATGACGCGTTACGTTTATTACAACATGCTTTCGGTCAACAAAAACCAGCATATAAAATTTATCGCGAGATTTTTGCGGAAGAACAAGACTTAAGTACACGTACGGACATATTCATAAACAAAAAGAGAGCATTGTTTGCTCAGTTACAAGAACAAACATTAACAGAATCAGTGCAAATCGACATGTTATACGGATTGTTACATCGAGAAATTCGGGAACGGGTACCGCGAAATAACGTTAAGACATTTTCCGACCTTCTGGAACATTCTCGGTGCGCCGAAGAAACATTATCGGAACTGCAATTATTAAAAACAAAACAAGACGTTGCTAGTGCGGATCGCAGATTAAGGTGCTCTTTTTGCAAAGCATACGGTCATGACGTTAAATATTGCAGAAAGTTGGAAAAAGAAAATAAACAAAATAATCAAACATCTGACGTGAATCACAAAGAGTCAGGTAAAAGTTTAAATACAAAATTTTTCTCACAAAATATTGTATGTTACGGTTGCGGAACAGCAGGTTACATCAAATCAAACTGTCCGAAGTGCCAAATTAAAGATAAACAAATTAAAGTAGAAGCTTCGAGTATCGGATTTTATTCTATGGATTCCGAAATATCTTTGAATCCGAAATCCAGACCGGTTTTGATGGTTGAGATATTAGGAGTACCAGGTCGTGGTTTTGCAGATACAGCGGCAAAACAAAGTGTCGCTGGGCATTCGCTGTATAAAATTCTTAAAGAAAATGGGCAACATTTTACTGAAACTACTACGAACATTACTTTAGCAGATGGGAAAAAGAGAGAAGAAAAGGTTCTTTTAACCACAGTTACTGTGAAATTATGTCAAAAGGAAATTCCTACGACATTTGTAATAATGCCAGCAGCAACCAATAATTCGACACTACTGGGTATCGATTTTCTGAAGGACGCTGGATTAGTATTGGATATCCAAAAAAGTGAATGGTATTTCGCTGATGAACCACAAAATATCCATAAGTTATTACTTGAAGATGATCATTCAGAAATATTGTTTGCCTCAGTAGAAAATGACAATGGCTTAGATTTAAGAGCTGGTGAAGGTCATAACCTAGATGGAACTCAGCGTCGCGAGGTTAATAAGCTGTTGCAACAATCAACGGATATATTTGCTTTAGGTGGAGCCCCAACGAGTTTTACTGAACATCATATTGATACTGGAGATCACCTGCCACTGTCAAATCCTCCGTATAGAATGCCTGATTTTAAAAAGGAAATACTAAAGACGGAATTAGATAAGATGTTGACAGAAGGAATCATTGAAGAATGTGAATCAACTTGGTCGTTCCCAGTAGTCTTAGTTCCTAAAGGAGATTCGGGAAAATGGCGCGTGTGCGTGGACTATCGAAACTTAAACGCCATAACTAAAAGTGACAAATATCCTATGCCTCGTATCGATGACATTCTGCATAGCACAAAAGAAGGTGTGGTCATGTCCTCTATTGATTTGCGTTCGGGGTACTGGCAAGTACCAATGAGTTTATCTGACAGAGACAAAACTGCTTTTACTACGCCGTTCGGGTTGTTTCGATTTAACAGAATGCCGTTTGGATTGAAAAATGCGGGAGCGACTTTCCAACGATTAATGGACAGATTTAAGTTCGGTTTAAAAGGTGTAACCGTTTTAGCGTATTTAGACGATCTAATAATATTGTCTTCGGATTTCAACGCTCATGTTAAAGACTTAGAAATTGTGTTCAATAGACTGAGAGAATTCGGATTACGAGCGAACCGAGAAAAGTGCGTGTTTGTGCGCGAATCTTTAAACTTTTTGGGTCACGTAATTAGCAGTCGTGGAATTGAAACTAACCCAAATAAAGTATCTGCTATATCGGAAATGATGGAACCTCGAAATTTAAAACAGGTTCGTAGCTTTTTACAGGCGTGCTCATGGTATCGACGCTTTGTGGAAAATTTTTCGAAAATTTCAAAACCCCTTAGTGACTTAACAAAAAAGAACGCAGTGTGGGCGTGGGGTGAGGAACAACGCGAAGCATTTAATTCGTTGAAGGTATCCTTAACTTCAGCACCTGTACTTAGGCAAGCAGACAGTTCTCTTCCTTTTATAATTCGTACTGATGCCAGTGATTATGCGATCGGCGCAGTTTTGGTACAGGGGGAGGGAGTAGAAGAAAGACCAGTAGAATACATAAGTAGACTCTTAAGTGCAGCTGAGAAAAATTACAATACTACGGAAAGGGAAGCGTTAGCGGTGGTATACGCGGTTTCCAAATTCCGAGGTTATATCGAAGGAAGTGAAGTTACAATTGGTACTGATCACCAAGCATTAAGATGGTTGATGTCTTTGAAGTCTCCAAGTGGACGTCTGGCTCGATGGGCATTGGCTTTACAACCCTATAATCTTAAAATTACGTATGTCCCTGGGAAAATTAATGTAGTTGCCGATTCACTTTCCAGACCTCCTATGATCGATAATCCTGAAATAAAATCTAGCACAATGTGTTCTATTACTGTAGATTTGCCTACAAAATCACCTCTGGAAGTCAGGGAACAGCAGTTATCTGATCCTGACATTAAGAAGGTTATCGATTGTTTCGAAACTATAAATCATCCCGACGTTAGTAATTGGTCTGCTCGAGGATATGTTATGACGAGTGGGGTATTATACCGTTATGTGCCTGAACAAGATGATGAGGATCCCCAATTGGTCGTTCCAAAGGATATGCTTCCTTATATCATGAGAGAGTATCATGATGCCCCAAATGCTGGACATTATGGTATAGATCGGACTTTTCAACGTATAGCCAGTAGATATTATTGGACTGGTATGCGGCGTTACATAAGTGATTACGTGAAGAATTGCGTAGAGTGTCAACGCTACAAGGCTACCAATTTAAAGCCCGAAGGATTATTAAAAACTCCTATAATAAATCAGCGATTTGAGGTATTAGCGATCGATTTGTTTGGACCACTTCCAGCTACGGAAGAGGGATATATTTGGATTTTTATAGTAGAAGATACTTCAACAAGGTGGACAGAATTGTTTCCTCTTAAAGAAGCTACTGCAGAGATTTGTGCAAGAGTCTTAATTGACGAGATTTTCATGAGATATGGGACTCCTCGTAGGATAATTTCGGACAATGGAGTGCAATTTGTGAGCGCTGTTATGCAATATGTTTGTAAGTGCTTAGACATTGACCAGACCTTAATTCCGTATTATCATCCGGAGGCTAATCCTGTAGAAAGAAAGAATCGTGATGTCAAAACACAATTGGCTATTTTAACTGAAAATAATCATACAAATTGGAGTGGCAAGATTCCTGCCATTAGGTTTGCTTTGAACACAGCTCACTGTGAATCCACTGGATATTCTCCAGCATTTTTGACGTTCGCAAGAGAACTCAGGACCCTAGATGATGTAAATAGGGATTTCCGATCAATAATTCAAGATGAAAACTTTATTTCCCTAATAACCCCGCACCTATTAGGAATGGCGGATGTAATGCGAGAAGTTAGGGAATTGTCTGAAAAGGTGCAAGATCGAAGAAAGAAGTACGCTGATGACAAAAGGAGAAAACCCTCAGAGTATCAAGTTGGTGATCTTGTTCTTGTAAAGGTTCATGCCTTGAGTAATTCTCATAAGGGGATAACTTCCAAGTTTTTACCCAAACGTGATGGGCCGTATAGAATTTGTAGGAAAAAATCTTCCACATCTTTCGAAGTAGCTCATTTGGAAAATCCAGATCAACCTATCGGATGTTTCCATGTTTCACATTTAACACCATTCCGAAGTGAAGAGGATTCTACGATCCCTACACCGGTGGTACCTAGAAGAAAGAGAGGTAGACCAAGGAAACGACATGGAGTTCCTGTACCTTCTCCGAGGGCGGTTTCCAGGTCCAGAGGGGGAGTCTGTAACGGGAACATTAGATCATCCTAAGTGGGGGTACCGGGAATGTGAAGTGCGTGATCGGATAAGGGATAAGTTAAGATCAGCAGAGTTCTGTATCCCGAACCGAGTGTATCGGCCGTTCCCTGTTCCAATAAAAGTATAAAGTGCCGCGGTGATTTTCGCCCGTTCTTTGTTCTTTCCACGCGGTGTATTGTTACGCCCGGGTTATTAGTTATTATTTTGTTAATTTTTATCAACATTTATTTGTAAAACATCATTCGTGTAAGATTTGAGAATATAGTTATTTTAGTTGAAGTCGTGTTTACTTTATTGAATGTGTAAAGGTCAAAGATCCCATAATTTAAAAATTCATCCCTGAGAGTGTTACAATGTTGAATATGTTGCTGTCGTGACGGATTTTATCATTTTTCAACAAATATAAAACTTGCATAAGGAAGAGATATAGAAAATCTGTTACGAAGCAACTTTAGTCAACAAACGATATTTTCGATGAACGAAAACAATCGTATAGCTTACAGACTGAGCGGAAGTCTATAACGCCTAACGTAACGAGAATGGTGCACTGTTTACTACATTAATATGGTAACAGTTCTTGTCTCGTTTCCACATTATGAACGTTTTTATGTGTAAGAGAGGGACATAAAATATCTAACGAGTCAAGTCTCAATCGAGATCAACTCGTTAGGGTTACAGACTTCCACTTCTGAAACCTCTACCGCTAGGAGCTACAGTACCTAGGAGCTACTTTCGAATATGTTCAGTTCTGTCTCAAATTGGGAGAATCGATAATTATCATCATAATAATCATCCTAGGTAGTGTAGTGGTTATCACATCCGACATAAGATTTGGAGATCGCAGGTTCGAATCCTGGCCAAGGACATTTTTCAATTGATTCATTTTCCGAAAGCTATTAGTTTTTATAATAACATTCCTTCGTCCATAAGACACGAACAGTCCCTGGTCATTGTTCAATTGTGTCTAACTGGATGATGATGATGACAGAACTGAACATATTCGAAAGTAGCTCCTAGGTAGTGTAGTGGTTATCACAGCAGACATGTGATTTGGAGGTCCCAGAGGTGGAAGTCAGATTTTCTATATCCCTTTCTTATGCATGTTTTGTATTTGTTGAAAAAAGTTAAAATCCGTCACAATACCAACATATTCAACAAACGATTTTTTCGTTGTACGAAAACAATCGTATAGCTTACAGACTTTTCCGAAAGCTATTAGTCTTTATCTTAAATTTTATTTAAAATTACTATGATAGAACAAAAATTTTAAAACAAAAGAGAAACAATATCAATATTGAGCTGATGTTTACCATATTGCCCACTTCAGTTGGCTTAGATTTAATGATCTTGCTATTAAAACTGTACAAGAGTATCATGTGCTTAAAACTCTACTTACTTTTTTACAGAAGAAGTCATACAATGTGAAACAATATTACAATTTTAAAATAATTTCATATTGTTAAATATTATTTATATTCATTACAAAATTAACTTATACTTAATAATATAAGCTTTAAATATTGCTTTCTGAAATGCAATTCAACTATTGACGATTTCTGAAATTGAATTAATCTTTTATGAAATACAAAAGGAAAAGGTATAGATTGACCTAGTGACCTAAAGAAAACTATAAAAGACCAGGAAACATCCTGTGGTTTGATTTTTCTGCATTTCTGTATAAATTACTTGATATTTTAAATTTTAACAGTTCTATTCCTCAACTGTTCAGGCTAATTCCATATCTGGCAATGAATTTAAAAAAAAATTCTCGAAATTTGCATGTTTTATAGTTCTAAAGTAAATAATCAATAAAGTTACAATCTCTAAGGGACGATTTTACAACTCTTGGTTAAACCAGATATAACACTGTCGCTAGTATTGATGTGAAATACGAAAATTCACTTATACAATATCTGGTTAAAGTGCGGTTAGGATTTAAGAAGAGAATAAGTCGTAGATAACTTTTACGTTGATTGTATCAGCAGATAACTGCGAATTTTCAAATTTTTAAATAACGTATTTTGCTTAATATACCTTAGCTTGGGTGTATGGTTCAAGTAATGATAGAATTAGGAAATTGATGATACCATACCACTGTCCGCCAACAAAATGGAATTCCCCATTTCTCCTGCTTCAAACATTACTAACTAACCATGCGTTTATAAATTGATTTCGTGTCACTTCTGGTATAAACTATAGAATTTTAACTAGGGAATAGTTATCTGACGTTTTAAACTTTTAAGTGTTTATAAAATAAACCAGATAAAATAAATTTTGACGATAAAATAATAATTAATTATATTATAATTAAATACATCATTTTTTTTATTTTTAATATTAAGACAGTTTTTTCTTAATAGTCCTTCTAAAAGTAGGTGCACTTTCATGATTAACGACTCGCTGCACTCCCGACTGACTCCGGGGTGAGAACACGGAAACTCTTTCTTATCCTGAATCGTAAAAAACCATTGCTCTGCTTTGTCGGCCAAGGCATTTGTCAGTGGCAGTCAATATACCTCGACTACTTTGGGGGTAATGTATTGTGATTCCCATTAGGGTGAACCAAAGAGGACTACAAATATTTGGGGTCCATTGATTCGGGAAAATACACTCAACGCTACCATAAAAGACTAAATTGTGGGAAGGCGATCATTCCGAAATCATTAACGTCCCATCAACGTCTTATACAAAAATAAAAAAGAATGAAGAAAAGGAAATGTTGATGGTTTTACTTTACGTTGATTTAGAAACATATTTGTACACTTAAATTTAGTTAGTAATAATGTTTTTAATTAACATGTTAATAAGTTTTTTTATGGGTCGTTAAAACTTATTGTAAAACTAAATATTTTCGATTAGCTTTTTGATCTTAAGAATTCGTGTGGTAAGAGCAAAAAGTATGGGAAAGATCTTTGTCTCAATTATTGCTAAAAATGGTGGAAATTATCGGTTTTAAAGTTGAAAGAATGAATGCTGCTTTCCAAAATCTTCGATTTTAGCACACATTGTTCGGTGTAAGTTTTAAGGGTCCTAACAATGCTTTTGATTGTAAAACAAGGGGAAAATCAACATAAATCGTAAAGAATAAAGCTCTATACAATAGCATCAAAAGAACTCGTTATTTCTCTTTTAAACCAATCTAATATCTTAGAGTTAATAATTTATTATTTTAAAAGGAATTTAATCAATTCTGAATAAATTTCGTAAAAATAGCGCTTTATTTATTTATTGTGTAACGAAGCGTTTGCGTGTGTTGCGAGCTTAAAGCAATAAACGTTTTCGGGTTTATAATTATGAGTGTGTATTAGTGGCAGATCAATAATAGTATAAATTTAGTAATTAATTACACGGCTTAAGAACAGAGCCAATGTTTATTCTGTGTTTGTGGCAAGAAGCCGCTATAACTTGGGATGTTTGTTTCTGTTTAAGCAAACCTCTTCGTTCCTTTTGATTTTCCATCAACAGCTCCATTTGCTGAATAGTTCTCTCTCCTCGGTTCAATACTAAACCAGAGTTTCATTACTTGACTTACTTGTGATTGGCTCCCGGATTCTTCTCTCTTATCTTAGACTTATTTACATACACTAACTTTACGATTGAAGCGCGCTCATTTCTCTTTATATGAATTCGGTGATTATATTTTTGGTGAGCCACCCTTAATGGGAAAACTCCTTGCTCTTTACATTTACTTTCCTCAATAAAATAAAAGGCCTGTGCAGTTTCTACACTTTATTATCAATGCTGTTCCACTTTCTTACTGCGCAAAATTATAAGAAATAAATTATTTTAATATAAAAATCTTCATACTGAGTGGTGCATAAACATTGCCTGATTCATTTCTTGATATTTCAATTGAAAATACTGTATGTTGTAGGTTTGTGTAAAAAAATATTCTTATTGTTAGTCATTAGTATTATTGTGATGCAAATGTAAAGTATTCGTGATAATAATTAAGCACAAGATGTCTGTAATATTTTACAACCTTTGATGAAGAGATTTTCATATTTGTAAAGTATTTGTCTTTAAACCAATGTTACGCCATTTTACAAAAACAAGGTTCACTTCAAAATAATGTACTATAGGTAGGTAAAGTTTCCGCTTATTTAGTTTTTCATTGGAAATAACACAATGAGTTTTAAAATATGTGGGATCCACTTATACATTGGTTAGTATAAATCAAAAGAATGGTAAATGATCCTATAATCTTATTATTCTGTCCGATTTCGCTTCCTAAAGGAATTACAATCCTTTATAAATGTGTTTTAAAATTGTATGATTTTTCTTGTTTATTTCAAAATAAATTAAAGCAGAAATTGTAAATTTGATGATCTTATGTTTTGAAATTTATAAATAAAGGCCTGAACCTTCCTTCGAAATCGAAATTGGATACTATACTGCCGTAATACCTCGTTTTGAAATACTTGTAGATTCGCACTTTCTTTGGCGTCAAAACATTTAATTTTGGTGTAGTCTGCAGACTTCCAAACTGTAATTTTGATCTATAAATCAAGAATCTTGAAGCAGTAATATCAGATCTGGAACCAATTTATTTACATGTGTAGGGGAATTTAATGTTGATGATTTTCTAGGTATAAATGATTCTTACTTCACCTCCAGCCGATCAGGCTTAATTGAATCCTTGAGCAACTAGGCGATAAACCAACTCGTATCTCCACAACCAAAGATTCTATTCTTGATCTGATTATTGTTGGTGAGGATTTCCATGCTTCGAAAATTGAAGTTATTAACATACATGTACTTAACGACCATGGCTTGATAAGAACTCCATCTTGTTACATAATGTAAAACATTCCTCTTGTATCTCTACAAGAAATTACAAAAAATAATTTAGAATATTTTAAATCTGACCTTTTCTTATTTCCTTCGTTTTTAATAATCGATATTGAATAGCCTTTAGAATGTTTTAGTTGCTACAAATCTTCCAAGCTTTGATTTACATACAACATGATGAGGCATTATAGAAATTTTAAAAAAGAAAAGTATAATAATGGTGTTGTCTATTACAAATCCCTCAGAAATCTCACGTCCAAAGCCATTAGCGAATAAAAGTGTTTTTTTTATTAATTTCTCTGTAACAAAAGATAAAAACAAGTCTTTTGGAAAGAACTAAAAAGCTTAGGTATTGGTATTATAATTCTGTTACACTTCCTCCCGATCTAAATAGTATGAATAGTTTTTTCTCAACTGGAAGACATCAATTATTGTTACAATTTCGAAAATTTCTAATCCAAACTCAGACACTGATATTCGTCCAATCAGCTTGTAACTATTTCTCTTAAAAGTGCTTGAAACTACATTGGTACAACAAATTCGTCGTTACTTAAATATTTACATAAATATCCACCCAAATACTGTCTTGATTTTTCTTTGTGATTCGAAGATTTTTTACATGATAAGTCACAAGCCTATGGTGTCAATCTTGAAACATCATGGTTTAAAAAACGTGCATATGAACTAATCAAGCCTTGTTTCTTATCGTCACTAAAAGTATACTATGAAAATAATTCTTCAGGTTCTAATCATATTGGGTCCAGTGTGCGCCAAGTTTATATTCTTGGGTCTTTATTATCTTGAAGTTACCCAAGCAACTTATATAAAGTAATTGACCATTGCTCCTACCATATTTACGCTGATGATATTTTTCGTTTCCGTTCAACAAAATAAATGCTGCTGAAAACAAAATTACCTGATTCAGATACTTGCAGAAACTCAATTGCTAGTTTCAAAAAACACTCTTTGAAGCTGAACATTAACAAAACTAGAGGTATGTAGCCTCAAAAAAGGATAACATTCAACTAAAAATTTACCTTGATGCTCAACTTTTAGAGTTCTCATATGAGAAAATCATATAATATGTCATTCATATTAGTGGTTTGGAAAATCTATCATTGCTATACTAGTGACTTTGGGTTTCTGTTTTGTCACTCTGAAAAAGGTCTTGTAAGGAATTCCGAAAGCCCTCTCTTCGATTTTTTTGAAGTTGGAAAAAAGGACAGGTCAAATGAAAATTTATATTTAACCCCACCAATATTACTTATTTTATTATTAAAATCATACTATAATTAACTTTTGTGTAAAATTTAAATAAAATAGGAACAGTTTTTCGTTACGATCAGTTGCTTCCCTCAACACAGCGCCGCCTACAATTAGATACATTTAACTAAAAATATTCGACTAACTTCAATGTCAACTGATGCCAACACAGCTTATGTTTGAACAAAATATTAATAATGGTCGTCGGAAAAATAGTGTATGCAACTCGTGTGGCGATTATCACACTCACAAAATTCGTCACTTTCTAGGTCGTTGCGTAATATACTAAATCGTCATAACAGATTCAACAAAGTCCTTCTTTGCGAATCAGTGATTCTCAGTAACTTTAACTAATATAATTCTACTATATGTATCATTCATTTATTGATAAGTTCAACGAATAGACAGCTAGTGCAAACTCTTGTGCTAGGCTCATTTTTGGAAATCGTAAATTTCGACGTATCTCATACAAAATCAGTGAGGTTAATATTGATTGACATTTCTTATGGATGTTCAAAACATTAACATTCGCAGAAAAGCTAACTAAATATTCGTAGACATCATCAGTAACTTTTCAAATGGACATTTATTTCAGTGGCGGATACAGCTCCCCCTAGACACCCAAAACCAAAAATATGCAATTTTTCTTCCCTTGAGTTCTAGAATTTTTATAGGGGTTTCAAACTTCAAATTTTTAACTGTCTTAATTTTCTACGTTTTATGCTAATATCTCTAGTTTTTAAGGCTAATTAAAAAAAACGCTTCCATTGCCGGAAAAATTCATCCAATTTCCAGAATAATTTTTAAGAACCCAAAGACTTTTCGGATCAGCGCGATATTCAATTTATGAATAAATTTAGGTGCTATGCATTTTTAAGCAAGGATAGTAAGTTTTTTTTAATTATTATGAAAGTCACTGGAAGCTTGATGAACATTTTGACAGTTATACACTTTGGAGGTGAAAACCCTCTTAAATGTACTAATTTTATACCATACAAAGGAGTGCATAAAAAACGAAATCTATAATATTACCCAGTTTTTCCAAAATACCTGGTGTCCACGCAACTAGAGCCATCCTTGTATTCTTTTTATTTCTGAAAATAAAATTTTGAAATTTTAGTAAGATATATGAAATAAGAAAACGCATTTATAGAACTAAAAAGAAATTCATTTTTACTTCCGGTTTCTTCGGAAATTACATCAATTTTTTTTATTTTAAATGTAACACCCTATTTTTTCGTACTTATTATTAAACATTGGTAAATTCCAAGTATATTTGTGACAAAAAAGAAATTTTCTGAACTTTCAAAAAAAAATTTGAATTTTTTTGTGGTCATTTTTTTAATAAAATCTACTACTCTCAAATAATTTAAATAAAATGTGGAATTCATGGAATTTACCGAGAAATGATGGGCAACTTTTTTGTCAAGTGGCAACATGACTACAAAAACTTAATAGCAAGAACAATACCCCCACCACTACAAATAAATCTTTTTCAATTTTAGGTTAAATAAAACGTAATAAACAGGGTGCGGTAGCTATCATAGGCCAAAGTTTAAAAAAAGGAAAATGTCATTCTGAACAAAAAAAGTTGTATGAACTAATATTTCTTCGGCTTCCAAAAAAGTTACAACAAATTTTAAATTTTTATGAATTTTATGAAGACCTATGTAATTTTATTCTGTGGGTTATGTTTTAATTTAACATAAGCGTACTTTGGAGTTTCTTTTTTAAATTTATGGGGTGATTCTGAACAAAAATGTTAGCCGTAACAGCGATGTTAAATTTGACAGTCACCCTGATGTCAAAAAAAACGCAATTTTGTAAACTTTACTGCAACTTAACGGTTATTTAAAATAAAATTTTCGTGTTAAAATAACATACAGCAAAGTAATAATAATACATTAATGTATAATTGATCAAAATAATACATTATATAAATGTACAGTGCATTTTAATACCGAAAATGTTATTTTATATTGTCGTTAAGTTACACTAAAGTTTACAGAATAGCGTTTTTTGACATTGGGGTGACTGTCAAATTTAACATCGCTGTTACGGCTAACATTTTTTGTTCAGAATTACCCCATTAGAGACAAAATCCAAAGCATACTAATTCCTAAAAAAAAATTGCTAAAAAAATTTATACAGGGCTCGCAAAAAATCATTAAAATTTGGAACTTTTAAAATAGGTATAACGTTTTCGGATTCAAAAATAGTATCTTAAAAAACGAGTTTCGTAAGTCGCATATTGTAACACGCGTACAATTTTAAAATACGAGCCGCGTAGCGGCGACTATTTTAATGAACAAGTGCTACTGTCGGCTTATGAAACGAGTTTTTTCAATTTTGCAATTTTGCAATTTTAAGCCTTTTTATCTTTTTAAAATATAATGTTATGGTTTTCAATTTTAGTAAATTTTCTAGTAGTTGGCAACCCTAATGTTAGGTGGTCAAATCATCAAATAACCTTTAAATCGCTTGGCAACTGCTACTTTAAAATCAAAAAACTTCAGTGCTATCAACTTCGAAAAAAAAATTTTACTACTCAGTAACGCACCGATACCGGTGCGGTACTCAATATTAAAGCACCGCTGTTAGTGCGGTACTAGTAACGAACCAAAATAGAAAAAAAAATTAGTTGATAGAAATTTTTTTCCGGAATAAGAATTACGATTTAATAAAAGTGCTTAAAAAGTGGGACACTCTGTATAATTATTCATCGCTCCCCTGGAATTTTATTCTAGATCTGCCACAGATTTTTTTGCTTAGAGTACTGTACTTTTAGTGGGTCTTGAGGACAACATATCATTGTTACATTAAAAGATCAATATCAATTTACTTATCTTGAAATGTTTTGTCTTTACTAATTTTCCATTGTTTTATGTGTAAAGGTTAAATTACATAAATTAATCTTCGATTCAATTATCCTAAAAACATTTCTTCTTATCACAAAAAAGTAAATTTCGATTATATTGTAACCGACTTTTTATACTGTTATAATTTAAAAGACGATAACGTAATTATCTTTTTCAGGATGTGGGGTAACAGAGGTTGGTGCCTGAGGGATGATAATAGTGGGCCGCTGTCGTGACTTGCAAGTGGTCCAGGGCTAATCGTTTTGCTACCGTTTATTCAAAGACTTAAACAAGATCCAATGACTCGTCTGAATCATAAATCATGTAGCGATAAAGCGGCAGTCAAACGGCTATCAGACCTCCTTTACACCGAATGGTTTGTAGGTGGAAAGAAGAAACAAACTGCACTTGTAACAAGCATCCTACAGCCATGAACGGGTGGTTTTACGCGTTCAACAACTCGCTATTAGGCAGACCAATTTGCAAGAATGGCTTTAATAGTTGACCGGCCCAGAATATACATCTCAATTAAAAAGGATCCAAGCGAATCAATCATCGTTTTAAAAAGCCCCAGCATCGAAACTTTCGCAAATAATTACAATAACTAATCACAATATTTGAACAATTATTTAGCGATTTGGGTCGCCACGAAATTATATTTGCAAAAATTGGCAAACATAAATCATCAAAATAGCTTTGTTCTTTCCAGCACAATATGATTAAGAGTGAAGTTTAAAATACAAAGTTTAGTTCTCATGTAATTATTTTTATTCTTTATATTTTAAAATTGATATGTAACTGCCTAGCATGGCCACCTGTCGGAAAATATTTGCATTTTACGCTTATATTGGCTCAATAATAATGCGGGATTGCCTATAAATAAAGATATTACTACAAGAGTTTTTTTGTAAAATTGATCGTTGATTTGATGTTTATTACCCTTATTAGTAATTTTATATTGGTGTTACAAAAGAAGATAAACAATATCAATCCAAGCACATTTGGACTATTTTTAAAGAAATTTTCTTCAAAGAAAATCACTTAGCACGTAGGAATTTGGAATCTTTATTTTAATGACTGAATGGAGTAAAAGACCATGTCGGATTCTGGGCCCAAAATCGAATTTAATTCGTTTGCACACTTGCAGATAACTATAATTAAATTAATTTCACAAATTATTAGCTTTTGAGATTTTGAATTTGTAACATTCTAAAAATATGCATAAACGTTACTTTCCAGAAACGTTGGTTGCATATTGAAACATAAGATGTAAAATTTCCTAATTATTGGTATGTCAAGAATGGAATATTTTGTTAATTTATGAACTGAAATCACTTTACATAGCGCAAATTTTTACCATTTCAAATTTAAATTTTTCTGCCAGCTGTCAAAGTTAGAATTACTTGCGCTGTTGTCATTTATGAAGCAGGTTGGGCCCAAAACCCCATATAAAGTCAACATTCGAAGAGGATTTTACAAAGAGCCCTATCCAACTAAAGTGAAAACAGTACTAGTTTAAAACTATTTGATACCGTAAACTGAGTTAGCTCAAAATATTAAAAGTGGTCTCAAAAGTAACATCCAATATATGTATATCTATTACCGTAAACGTTGGCCGTTAAGGGTAACTTTGGCCCAACTCTTGAAAAATATTGTTTGATCTATTGTTAATAACTAACTTTAATTTAACACATTTTCTACGTATTTTAAGTGTGTCTTTCAGTTATTATCAGAACACTAACAGTAAATCGGACTATCGTTTGGGCCAAAGTTACCCTTTAGGGCCAACGTTTACGGTAATAGGTATACATATATTGGGTGTTACTTTTGATAACACTTTTAATATTTTCCTCATCCTGAAACGATTCCTCTGTGGGCTTGAATAGAAATGAGGCACCTGCGATTTGAAATAGGAAAGAAAAGACCTAAAACTCTAAAATTTAGTATTCTCAAGCAATTTTTATAATTTATAACGGAATGTTTGAAATATTGCTTACTTTCTTAATTTTAGTATCAGGACAAGAACAAAAAACACCTTGTGATTCTCATGAATTTAAAGATTTTACAAGCGCGGTCAACTAATTAATCATGTGCGTGACGTGCATTGTAGGACTATATCTTAGTAAAGCCATCTGCTCACCAATTCACATGCAAAGCTGCCGCTATTGTTATTTTTATCAAGTCCCCTCTCGCGAAATCAGACGTGCTGCAGAATTTAACGATTCGATCCATTGTCCGCTGACACTGTCCTGTCTCTCCTCTTTTGCATCTTCGCATTGTTTATAGTAAAACGGGGTCGATTCTTAAGCACACAAAAGGCTCTCTTTAGCAAAAAAGATAACAGCAAGAATGACCAAAACTATTATACGAGTTTTTCTTATATTACGTATGCTAATTCCGTAATAGGATGCCGGCGATTCCTCTTAGCATTTAAATAACAAATACTGGACATTGAAAAGCAAACGTTCTCAAAGCATACGATTATAAAATCTAATTTAATTGTTTTGAGAATACCAAATTGCTAAAATGTAATTAAGTATATTTATGTTTATATAATACATAAATTAACCTACTCTGCCTGGTTTACATTGGTCGAATAAACAGGCGAGGAAGCGAGTCAAAAAGTAATATAGGCTGACCATGCGTTTCGAATTTTCTGGGACAGTCTCGGATTTTCCGGGATAGTCCCGGATTCGGGTCCTGTGTCCCGCACAAGAAAATGTCCCGAATCAGTAAACGTCCTGTATAATTTCCCGGATTTTGCTCCTTGAAGTTTTGAATTTCTAATCAAAGAGAATTTATAATTTATGACTTTTTTATTTAGGACAATTTGGTGTTTTTGTTTAGTAGTTTCAATAAATTTTGCATATATTTTTGGCACAACATCCCCCATCCCGAAGTCTTATCTCCAAGATTTCAGCAAAATTTCGTGCATATTTCGTATGTCAAAGAATGCCCATTCTTGGGAAGTAAAAGCTAAGAGAAAAAAAGCAATACTAGAGTAGAAAATCCTGAACTTAATCAAAGTATCAATGAAAAACCATGATTTTACGAAATTGTTCGATATGGTGTTATGGGGTATACTAAACTCTTTCTCGCAATGACTAAATCGAACTCACAGGATTGACAGAATAAAACTGGACACTGTTTTAGTCCAAACTGAAGACTGAAGAGAAAGAAGAAGTCTATTCCATGGATGCCAGGAGGAGAAACAAAACTTTGGAAGAATTTTTCGATAGGAAACTTTGAAGATCTTCGATGCAGGACAATAACATCACCTCATCTTCCATTTTTGGAATTATTATTTCTTTCGAATTTTTTCGTAGAACTTTCAATTAGTTCTTTTGATTATTCATTTTTGAGATTGGTGAAACAATGATATTTTTCATATTAAGAGAATTTGATGTTTTGATTTTCTAGTTTCAATAAATTTTGCACAACACCTCCCCGAAATCTGATGTCTAGGATTTCAGCAAAACAAAACTGGTCATTCTATACAAATCTAAACAGTAGAGCGAGCAAAAAGACGAGTCGAGTATAAAAGTCTTACACATTTTTATACTGTTAGGACGATTTATAACAACCATTTTGTAAAAGTTTTTGAATTGTTACTTTTTCAGATTTTGTCGATTTTGTCGATTTAACTAGCTTCGACATTAAATGTTTTGGTGAGTACTAGGTCGAGTTATTTTGTTCAGTTTACTGGACCCAGTCACTCGACCAATCTAAACTAGGTTTAAAAGACATGCGCTTAAAAAGTTTTTCTCTTTCTATCTTCTATATGATGACATAATTTGTCGGATCCGAACATCGGAAACCGAAAAGAAAGTACGATACATACCAATTTCCAATTCAATTACCATCCGATATGATGACTCCGTTAAGTGCTGCTTTAACAATGTTTTTTCGAAGTCCTACAGTAGTCATACAGTAGTGGCAACAATCCTACAGTACCCTAATGCGGCGGTTGGACAGATCAAATCAGATTTAGCATCCACGCTATCTCGGAACCAAAAAAGTCTCTGGAATGACAAAGGCTAGTTTTTTTATATTTGGTTGTAGTAGTAATGTACATAAAAATACTATAGTCAGTCAAGTAGTTATTTGGACAGGTGCTATGGGTGCACATATTTTTTTAACCGTTCTATTACGTATTTATGGCATACTCGTCTTTCATTAAATTTTAAAGTAATCGTTCTCTCGACCATAAAGAATAACGATTTCAGTTCTTTCTTCCTTAGTACAAATGATTTTCAAGAAAAGAAAAAAAAATATTTACATAAAAATATCATTTGGCATGACAATGACGCAATTTCAATTTATTTTTTGTAAAGGTATTCTGATACTTGTCAGAATTCTTTAGATTATGAGATCACATTGATTATCTTTTACTAAAAGATTAGAAGCTAAAATTTTCTAATTAAAACAGATATGTTACCATAGCCTAACTACTTTTAGCCTAACCAATGTTACATATACCAATCAAACGCACTCAAACGCTCCACCAAAAGAAAGTTTTGCACCGCAATATGAAAAAAGTTAAAGTTAAAAATAAAAGTTAGGCTAATGTAACGTTACCCCAACTTTCTTAAATTTTATAACTTTAAATGTATGTACAGGGTGAGTTAAAATGATTGTGGTTTGATATGTAGGCAACCAACTACACAGGTTGGTACACATGAAATCTTAAAAAGAAAATCTCCTAGTAATCCATTGGCGTAGCAAATTTTTTTTCCAAAATCTCTAATTTCACAGCAAATGTCAAATATTGAAAATGTTTTCCTTCATTTCCGAGGCAGATGCTAACACAAAACAAAGATTTACGCAAATTAATTTTGATAAAAACTGACGTTTGTGAAATTGAAGGCACAATACCAAATTCTAAAATCTGAAGTTTTGACACAACGGTAAAAATTACACCTACACCTCTGCTTTTGTGAAGTCTAGTTACTTTGTTTTGATTTTGACATGATTTTGTGTTACTATGAACTTGAAGCAAACAAATTCCCCAGATTTTTAGGCGGGAAATTTGAATTGACCACAATCATTTTAGCTCACCCTGTATCTTTTGTATTTTATTTTAGTGGAGCGTTTGAGTACGTTTGAAAATACTATACATTTAAGGGCTAAAAAATTCGAAAATTTATTAAAATTAGGATTGGGTAACATTAACTTTTATTTTCGCTATAACCTTTTATCTTATGGTGCTAAAATTTATTTTGGTGGAGCGTTTGGGTGCATTTAATTAAGTAAGTTAGGCTGGGGTAACGTTACCCCATCCTAATTTTTATTTTCACCTTAACTTTTTTTCTGTTGGGGTGTAAAACTTTATTTTGGTGGAGCGTTTGAGTGCGTTTGGAAATACATAAGCTATATACATTAAAAAGTAAAAAAATCGAAAATATGAGAAAGTTAGGCTTGGGTAACAATAGGGTACAACATAACATTTATTGTTGGCTATAACTATAACTTTCTTTTGGTGTAACGTAAAGTGCATAATGACTGCGTAAGAATGGTATATGTAACATTGGTTAGGCAGTTAGGCTGGGGTAACACATCTCATTAAAATCGTTATTAATAAATTTGGACCTCTAATAATAAACTTTTTGTTATATGTTGTCATCTGGTGATTTTAAAATTACTTTCCACTGTATTTTTCAATTAATAAACTTTTGTACTTCATTAACTTTCCCCCACCTAAAGAAAACTAACCTGTTTTACAAAATTTTCAAATGATCACCGTGTATACAGTCCCTTCAGAGGAAAAGTAACCATCACATACAATTGTTCCCTATTTCTTCCTTTTGAAAATGTCTTTAAATTAATAATTAAAATTTTTAGGTTAGTTTAGGTTTCTCATAACCATCCAAAATTTCCACTTTATTTATATTATCGCGGCATTGAGAAAGTTGAAAATGCTCTGTTCTTTATGATATTGGAAACGAAAGGTTCCAAAAAGGATCAAATGTTATTGAGCAGTGAAGTTAGTGCATTTTATATTTCACTTTAATTTCCCAACTAAACTACAATTTTTTCGTCCTAAATACCATTGCCATTCTGTAACATATGTTCCAATCTTCCGACTTTACTGAAAAGATGGTAATTGGCATGATTCCTTCTTACAGATGAATTTTAAATTCCAATGGATCATTTAGTGACCTCTTAGATTTAATATCAATTTTTTGAACTAAATTTTCATCCTGTTACAAATAGGTAATCGACCTCGAACTTTTTGATGTTCAAATATTAAGAAATATAAAGTTATAACTGTTATATACTTAGATATGTTTTAAAGTAAGACTGTAAAATGTTAAAACTTTCCGTCTGAGATTAGGGAAGTACGAAATGGATCTAGTTTAGAATTGAGAAATTGTGAACTAGAGCTAGTGCGAAATTTATGAAGCTTAGAGAAGATTTATGAATTTTACTTACTTTCCAAGGAAGAGTCATTGGATACGAAAGATAAGCTGATTAAAAGATTGTTTGATTTATTATATTTCTTAATTTACAACTCAATTATTTTTTATATTATTGCGAGAACAATTAATGTACTCGTTTAAAATTTGGTAAGTACATTACATGAAAATAAAACCTTATTAATACATTTTATTATTTTTTATTGTACTCAGAATTATAAAAAAAAACTGTGATTGTGAAAGACCGTACGTATATAAATTTAAAAAGATTTACTGCAAGTGTCAGGTGCGTTTGTACATTTCAAATCCTGTTTGTCTTATGAATTTTTCCACCTATGTTTATTAAAGACTCTCTTTATTAAAGTATTATCTTCTTAATGCATCTACATACAAGCGCCTCGTATAAATAATGACCTCCGCTTTAAAAGTATTGAGTTATGCACTATTAGTATTAATTTTGCTGTGTACAAAGTTTCATAGGCATTACCCTAATATATATTTTTTTAAATCTTACCTTGACTTATTATTATTTGACGTTTTAGCATGATTCTTGGATTATATATAATTTGACATTCTATTTTATATTTCGTTTTTAATTTTTATTATTCAAATAACATCCAAAAATCAAGTTCCTGAAAGCCGCATTGGTTAAAATGACAGATTAGAAATAAAGTTTGGTTGGAATTCAACAGGTGTACAAATCTTGTAATCCAAAAATCCCCAATAATTAATTCACACTATATTCGGTTGCCTAGTTTCGGTAACATTTTAAATTAATACATTTGATAAGAAAATTAGAATTTTTACAACCTGTATAAAGTAATAATTTTAGTTTATATTAAAAAGAATTCCTCTGTTTGTTTATTTATGTGAAAAATATTGAGACTTTAATTGAAAAAAATAAAATAAAATAAAATAAAAAGCATTTTCGAATACCTGTTTCTCTTAAACATATGGTAGTAGAAATATTACATTTCCATTGTTTACAATCAAGAATGCAGATGTATTATTGGCGAAATGATCAGAAGTAGGTCAGTGCAAACTGAAAATTATATGTCAACTATGACAACTTAATGACAAATGGCAACTATCCTACTTTTGACGTCATCACATTATTTCCGCAGTTGATCGCAAGGGGCTTGAAAAGCCAATTAATATTAATGAAAATAAAATACAAGAAAATAATGGTTGCGTTTCACATTTTATTTTACTTGGAAATTGATTAAATTTTGCCATCAACAATTATTTACGAGTTTGTAGTTTGCATTTAAAATAAAGCAAATACAATCGCTTAAACATACTTAACGTGAATATTATAATATATTATCTTGGCAATTTTAATTAAATCTCAATATTGATTGATAGTTTTAAGTTCAGACACTAAAGTAAAATCAAAGATTAAAAGCGGTTTAAAAATAATACAACATGATCGCCCGAAACAAGAAAAACCAATTAATTTGACATAATTACTTATGCGAGAAAACGCGTGTTATGTTGCATATATATCGCCTTGTCGCTTTTCTGAGGTGATTTAATTTCCTAAGAGAATATTGCTATTTTAATTGAAATAGCAATTAATTTATAAACAGTCGTTCACAATACTATGCGTGAATAAACATTGTTAGCGCACAAAATTAATTGATCGCCGAATGAACGTTTCAAATTATACGCATATAAAAGCAAAACATGCATGTAATTGCAGCTTGTTAAGTACATTTTTTAATTAACGACCAAATAAGTAAGCTTTTATGGTAAAGGTTACTTTTTACCTTTATCCAAGGAAGTAGGTTAGTTTACTAGTTTTTTGGAGACAATTTTCCAAATATAACTAAATATTCAAGAATCGACTTTATATCTATACAGAGTGTCCCTAAAATGGCATAAGAGCTCTCCAGTAAGTTGAGCACCCTTCAGGAATCTCAGAAAAATAGTTTAAAAAAACCTTTCTAACCAATTCAGTTATTGACCGAGGTATAAAGTGCCAAAATTTGGAATTCAACTTCTTCATTGTCAAGAATGAAACACTACCAGTTGAAGTTAATAAAATATGATTTAAATTTAATTTATTACTAAACCACGAAAGAGAAGCCAAACTTTACAAGACAACTATATTTTATTTCCTAAAGAAGAATTTGAATTCCCAAATTTGTCTCTTCATATCTTGGCCAATTAGTCAAGAGAATATTTTTAATAATTTTGCCTGAAGGGTCCCCAACAAGGTACTGGAGAGCTCTTGCGCCATTTAAAGAACACCCTGTATAAAAAAATAACAATGATTTGTTGATTTTAGAAAATAATATCTACTATTTCACTTTTTATTTCTGACTACCACAATCATGAAATTAATACGGCCCAACTTAAATTTCCCGAATCTGAGGTGGGATTTTGTTTCTATCTTGATATTTATCAAGCTTGATAAAACTCAATAGGGGGGTTATTCTCGAATCACACGACACAACATCGTATACGACATGACAAGGACAGACTCTTATTTTTGCATTTGAATGACAAGGATAGAATGATAAAAGTCGTATACGACGTCGTGTCGTGTGATTCGAGAATAACCCCCTATTGAGTTTTATCAAGCTTGATAAATATCAATATAGAAACAAAATCCCACCTCTGGTGTTTCAAAATTAAAACCAAATATACAATAAATGTGGAGTAATATTCCAAACCCTTAAAGGTAACTTACTTTCGTGGTTTGTATCTACATTTAACTATCTTCACCGGGCCGGTATTTGATTTCATTATAATTATAATTGTATTAATATTCTTGTATAATTAAGCGCTTTGATATTTTAAAAAAAGCACCGGTCAGTTTGAAAAGACATCTTAATGTAAGGGACCTTCGTATCGTACCAGAATAAAGAATATGTAAAAAACTCTTTTAGGACTATCTCTGAGGAAGCTCACCTGTGCCGGGTCAGAGCCAAAACTCTTTCAGCTACAAAGGAACGTTCCCTTTGTAAACAGATGGATGCACAATGGCCCAACAATTGTTGATGGAATAATAGAGCAGTCTATATAAATAAATCGAGGGGAGAGCTCTGATAAAAATGCACCTCTCTCGTTGAACTTTATTGTCTTCTTTCTATGTGTGCGCGCAAGTGTATATAGTTTAGATCGTCTAAATAGGATTTTAAGCACGGTTCACTAGGCGATTTATTATATGTACTTCTAAATATAACCATATATCAATAAAATAAAAATGTCCATAACATACATTTAAATGGTATCTAGTGAACACTAAAATTTATTCAATAAAATATTTTTTTAAGTTTAAAAATATAAAAAAGAACTGTTATAAATTTATATATGGATATTGAACAATATTATCCGAAACAAAAAAAACCGGATTCTGATTTCTGAAAATAATATTTCTTACTTGACAAAGTTTAATAGTTCTTAAATTTCGATGACAAACATCATAGAAATATGACAAATGCCACCAAAATAAAAAACTTACCATAAAAGTTCGTGAGAATATTTAATTTTTTTTTGAATTACTAAAAATCGGCTTGAAACATCGGAATAAAATTCGGTGTATAAATTTATAATGGAAAAAGATATATCTTGATAATATGTTTTTACATTTAAACATTATGTAAGTGGTCAGGCAGAAAACAATAATTTCCCTTTGGTGCACAACATGGTTATTCTTTTTCAAAATTTTAATCTATACAAAATGACACTACATATTCCTAGAACTATAATACTTCACATAAACTTATGTCCAATTTCGCCTCATAAGGGAGCTACAGCTCTTTAAAGGTAGGTTTTTTTCTGTTTATTTCTAAAAAAATTAAAGTACAAATTAATAGATTTGATATTTGGTATGAATCATAATACCGTTAGGATACGTTTTCCTGATTTTTTCAATTTCTTAAACATTTTTGGGTAATACAATAAAATAAAATAATCCATGGCTAACGTGATTTTTTTAAATTTAAATTGTGTTGACCATCAATAAAATAATAAAATTAATTTTCTTAGAAAACGGCGCATTCTACCGACTTTAAATGAGAGTATCTATTTTGTTAAGAATTAAATGGGGAACATTAATTTGGAGAAAAAATGTTGTAAAAGTTAACTACAAAAAAGTTATGACAATTTTTAACCTCAACTCTCCCCGAATATACCCTTTCAAAGCAAGCAAAAAATTTGAAAAAATTCACAAAAATGTGTATTATGATTCACACCAAATTACAAATCTCTACCCCAATTTATTTTGAAATAAACGAGCGAAAACCTACTTTTTAACAACACCTTTAAAGAGCATAAGTTTATATGAACTTTTCTTATTCTTTTGACATCTACTACCCATTCTAGAAGTGGGTCCCACATATTATGTGACACCCTGTATAATGCATTTGTATTCACCCACTAAAAATTCTGGATAGTGTCGACCTACTTTCGACCATATTCTTAACTTGCAGAAGTAAAAACATGATATTCAAACATACCCTTTTCCTGTATTAGTATTTAAAAAAATGGAAATATGATTGTTTGTAGCATATTAACTAACCTAACCTAGCCTTTGGTTAGAAACAATTTTGATTAAATCGGTTGCTGCTCCCGACAATCAGAATTCCTACAATGAAAATCCCGATATAATAGCCTTTCCACGATTTTTTATTTAGTCTTAAAGATAAAGTTAAAATAAAATATAATATCCAATCAATTGTTTGATATCTTTTGTGTAAGAGCTAAAAATTTGAATTTATGAATCCGTGACGTCATAAGGTTCAAAAGTTCTAGTCCGGCAACGTTGTTGGTATCCCCTATCGTCTCGTCCACCGCAAAGCTCAATAAACTCTGTTTTGACAGATGACGGTTACACAAGCTAACCAACAAGGAAATAAATTTGACATTTGCAATCTGTCATCACCGATCACAGACTCTAGAGTTGGTAGAATTGATAGAGACGACTGCACACGAGGACACACGACGGGAACACCAGCAACGTTGCCGCTTTTTTGAACACAATTCTAAATAAATTAATTTAAATTTTTTTGGTGCCCTAATTAAAAAACAAACCAGCGCATTAAATTGGTTTTTTGAGAGCTATGCATAATATAAAATTCATTGAAATATATTTTGCTGTGGAAAGGCCCATTGCCCGCACATTCCACACAATAAGCTTTCCACGTGGCCCGTAACACATACCGCGTGTCCACGAAACTAGGGCCACCCCTGTAATTTCTTTATTAATAAAAATATAAATTTGAAATTTTAATATGTTATATTCCATAAGAAAACGCATTTATTGAACTAAAAAATGTATCAATTTCACAGGAAATTACATGAACTTTCTTATTTTAAATGTAACATTTTATTTTTTTGTCATTATTTTAAACATTGGTAAATTCCAAGTATGTTTGTGATAAAAAATTTTGTTTTCTAAACTCAAAAAAAATTTGGATTTTTTTAATAATATCTATTAAAACTACTCTAAAAAAAAATGAAATAGATAAAATAAATAGTAAACTATGAAATTCATTCAGCAGTTTTTGAGAAATTAATTTTTATAAATTTAAAAATGTGTTTTTTGCAAATACTTTTATTTTTATTAACTATTACAGTGTATTTATTCTTTTTATTTTAAATTTATCAACAACTGTTTATAAATAAGTAAGTAAACTTAAGAATTCTACCTACATGCCATTTGTAAAAATAAAGATATTTCCAAAAAAGGTATTTTAAAAATTATAAATATTAATTTCTCCAAAACGGCCAAATGAATTGCATAATTTCATAATTAACAATTTATTTTAAGTAAATTTTAATAAAAAAAATACCAAAAAAAGTTAAAAAAAAATTTGTTTTGTCACAAACATACCAATGTTTAATAAGTACAAAAATATGGTTTTACATTTAAATAAGAACGTGGATGTCATTTCCGGTGAAACCGGAAGTGTTTTTTTTTTACTTCAATAAATGCACTTTCTTATGCCATATACTATAGTAAAATTTCAAATTTTTATTTTCATAAATAAAAAAATTACAGGTCAGGTTTCTTGGAAATCCAGTTTACCAATGGTAAAATACTGCTGTTAGACTAACAGTTTCTAACTGGGGCATGAATAGTGTACTTTTGTTTAAAAAATTGTAGGAACAGCTTTAAATATTCCGTCCACAAGTATTGTGCAAGTGATAAACGATGCTTCAGTAGTAAAATGAAGAATTCGTTTATCTCCAAAAGTTACATCTTCTCCGTTTAAAGTTTTTTCTAAATACTGTGGAATATTAATTTCTGATAATGACTTTGGCTCTGGTGGTATTTATTTGTTCAACAATTTTACTAACATCAGCAGAAATTGCTACAGATGCGTGGCTATGTTCGACATACTTTCGAAGATTATGTTGTTCATTAATTAATACTGTAGTCACAATTAAAATAAGTTTGATATGTCGGGGTTTAGATTTGTCGGGATGTAGATTTGTTGATATTTTGAATAGTCGGGATTTTGATATGTCGGGTTTTTAAATTATCGGGCTTTTGATATATCGCGATTTTGGGTATTGTAATTGCCGGGATTTTGACCTAGAACTGGTTAAATCATCTCATTTTGATCTCGGAAGTATAATTTTATAATTTTGTTCAGACATCTTAAAGACACCCTGTATTAAAAGTTTTTATTAAAAAAAAAAGGATTTGCTTTATCGGAAAAACAAAAAATAAGTAGAGGTAAGTAAATCCAAAAAACTAAATAAAAAATTATATCAAAGGAAGAAAAAAACGCCAACTTCACCACCTTTAGTTTAAAAGATTTTTATTTTGTATCAGTTTGAACCAAATGACAAATACAGTGTAAGTGCTCAACATTCGTGAAATTACTAGCAAGATGCATAATTTTACTGAAACTATCTCTATAAAATACGAGTAATCACTTTTAATTCTAATAATTTACTTTTATAATCTTGAAATTCATGAACGTCGATTGAATTTCAGAAAGCTTTAAGTATCAGTTTTAATTTAAAAATTTTATTAAATATTAGCAATGATATTTAATTTTCATCAAATTTAACTCCAGAAACAATTTTATCATATTTTTGAAGGAATCTAGTTTAATATATAAATTTAATTTGGCTTTCCTCAATTTTTTTTTAAATGGATACAAATCACATTGCAGCAATCTGGTTAATGAATCTTGAATACCAATTTCTGAAGTAGAACTAACATCTTTTAAAAGGTAACTTTTTTTATTTATGACTGATTCTTACCTAACTAACCCTTTTCCAATTGTAGTTCTGAGTTTAGAAAAGATCAATTTAATTACAGAAAGTATCAATTGTATTTCAGAATTATCAACTGTATTTCAGAAAGATCAATTATATTTCAGAACGCATCAATTGTATTTCTGAAGAATCTATTCCATTTCAGAAAGGACTGAAAAAATGAGGAAGATAATAGTTTTTGACGGTGATTGTGGACGTGAACCATAAAGGCACTTACGATTCATCAAAAGTGTCTATTGTCAATTTAACATTACACCAGTAACAAATTTGGCTTAGGTTCTTATTCTCCAATATTAAACCCAATTGAAATAGTCTGTTTTATGAGCAGTATTGTTAAAAGACAACTTAGTAGTTCTCCTGTTATGGCTCCTGAGGTGGAAGTCTGTATAGCTATACGATAATTTTCGTACAACGAAAAAACCGTTTGTTGACTAAGTTGCTTGGTAACACATTTTCTATCTCTCTTCCTTATGCACGTTTTGTATTTATTGAAAAGAGATAAAATCCGTCACCATAGCAACATATTCATCAATACGATATTATCGTTGTACGAAAACAATCGAATACCTTACAGACTTCCACCTCTGGTATCATGGAGCAAATGTTGGTTTACTTAGAAACAATAATTATTTATGAAGCCACAATTGTTGGTGGTGGTTGTGCTCATGCAGCACTAGCTTCATATTGGTACTCTAACAAAGGCAAACATGGTAGTACATTTTGGTAGCTAGAAAAACATAAGTAATTCATTCTGAAATACAACAGATTACTTCTGAAATATAAATCATACTTTCTGAAATTAAATTGACGAATTCTGGTATTTATATTATGCTTTTTGAAAAACAGTATACTATTAAATTGATTATTCTGAAATACAACTGATATTTAAGGAAATAAAATAATTATCGAAAGGGTTGATAACAGTTTAAATACTTGTGCTAAAATTTTTAGGTTGAGTGTCATCTAGCTTATTCAAGGTATTATTTTGAAGGGTTTTTAAATCCATCAAAATCCATGTTTTTGTAGGTATTTATAGAAAAATAAAAGAATGGTGTAAAAACAGGTAAATTGTTCATTGTAAGGTAAAAAAGGTCATGGTAGGTTTAATTATTAAAAGAGTATTTTAATATTTTAATGTAAAATATAAATCTCTGCAAAAAAATTAGTAAAATCGGTGCATAGGCACATTGCCCATGCTTACCCGGCTACAGCCTTTAATGATTGTAAGCAAAAAGGAAAGGTTCTAACTATGTAGGTATATTTAATCCAAATTATTTTTTTATATTCATAATTTATTTTCATTTAAATACTCTTATGCGTATGACCATGACTATTGATAGAGTCATCGCAGATGAATGAATCGAGTAAAAATTTGTATTATTCATAAATTTATCAATGTGGTTTTCTCCTACCTATATCATAGATAACATTGCGAGAAATTAATAGCTATTGTTATTTTAAATGTTGTGTTTGCATACCATTAACATCATCACAAGTGCTTTTTTGTTGTAATCAGAAATTTTTTAGGTGGCAAAAACACAATGTGAATGTGAATACAACTATATACGGGATTTACTACATAATAAGTGTAGGTGAGTACCTATATTATAAATTTGCACACACTTATAAAAATCTTGAGTTTGTTGTCAAAATAATAAATTACTTAAATACATGATACAAAATACATACATCACAATTTGAACACAACACTATTTTATCTGGTACGTCACAAAAAGCATTTCAAACACTTAGAATCAAATATGATAATTTACAAAATATTAGTTATTGTCCCAAAAATTATTCAACTCATGTGGATTCTGGCTTAGAGGACTTCAATAAAAAACGTAATTACTTTCTAGCATCATTTATTTATCCGCAACAATTCGGCGATAAATTCTGCCTTTATCAAGCTTCAAATATAGATACAATATTGTACGTTTCTTTAAAATAAAATAATGTTAAAATGGTTAAAACATCATGTAATATTTTTTTACGTGAATTAATTTTTGACAAAGTACTTATTTAAACCTCTTAAAGTTGCCTTGATTTTTTAAGTTTCTAAAAATTCGTCTTTTGAACACTGTAGTTTGATAACTTACGAAGTTTTTTAATTCGGTGGATTCTAGTTGAAGCTACTTTTCGAAGATATCTTTAAAAAAACCATATGTTCATTGCAATTTATATATGTTGACACATTTTTAATATGCTGAGATAGGGTTTTTTATGACCAAGCGGTTTGTAGTGTTATGCAATTGTACGTAATAATATTTTTAAAAGTACAATCTAAATCATATATTGTTAAAAATTTCGGAGGGTAATTTAGAATTGAGTTATGAATGTAATATAGGTCTCAGTGTGAGACAGTGAAGAAGAGAATGAGACTCCCTTGATGATAAGTTGTAGCTAATAAGGATAATCAAGAGCATTGTAGAAAACGAGCTATACTCTCCGCAACCTTTGTCCATTATTCGTGTCTAACTAAGTTTGGAAGTTGACTCTCACACGATCCTGGTCCATCTCTGGGAAGACAATAGAGCAATCAATAGGGTAATGAGAGGACACTATATCTAATTATCGATGCGGTCAGCTCCATCCTCGCCGAGGGGTAGAGACAAGAGTAAAGACGCAGTGTTCTTAATGGAAACTACTCTATGAAACATCGACGCTTGCTCTAGCACCGACCCAAAACCTAACTAATGTCTGGGTCATTAACAAGCTCTGTGTCCCATCATCACCTGAAGCGCGACAATGATGTAACTCGAGTTAACTCGTCGGGAGATGCTGTTGCTGCGATTTTGCGCTTCCAGCAGGCATTTCTCAAACTGCCAGCTTTCCATCAGCCTTATCGAGATGCGGGACTTCTGTAATGAGTCGGGCGGGCCATTGTTCACCCGGCCTGATGAACATTAGGCCATTGTCAAGTCAATCACATACAGTGCGTGCCGTCGTGCCGATATCACTGGCTACCATCAGCAGCCACTCGCGGTGATATACTTTCGACTTTTTACATTTTAATGAAGAGACGTGATATCTGTTACACATGAATTCACAAATTTTATACATTGAAAACTTTACAAAAATATCAATAAAATAAAATTCACTGATATTAAGTGCTGCTGTGATAGTTTAATAAAAATGTGCTACATTGTGGGTCTCATGTGCAGATACCTACGGATACATTTTCTTAAAGTTAAAGTGTAGTCTAACCTCTAACCATCAAATCAGAGCAACATTAGGTTACATCGGTTGCAGAATTGTTACATATTGGGATGAAAACGGGTAAAGATTTTTTTTGTATCAATAGAGCGTGTTAATTAAGCATATATCAAAAATTCAAGATGATTTATCTGGCCATTTAATAAAATTTATAATGATTTTGATGATTTGTCGAAAATTGGTTCAATTCAACCATACACGCTCAAAAAATTCAATATTTCTATTTGATAAAAATAATAGTATCGATGACTATACTTTTTTGTTTTGGGTGTAATTCAATAAGAAACAATCCTGGGGGGTTATTCTTGATCACACGACACGACTTTTATCATTTTATCCTTGTCATTAAGGCGATAGAGAGTCAAAATAATTGGTATCAAATTTAGGTGTTTTCAATAACCTTCCTATTTGGTTAATAATGGAGCAAAATCAAAATTTTCAAGTGCAAACGAAAGAGCGGAATGTGTACTAAACCTGTATAGAAGCCCTTTTTCTTTATTTGGTCCCAAAGTATTAAAAATAAATTCCTAATATATCAAAACATATGCTCCAATTTAGTCCGTGTTTTCGGAGTGAATATTTTTTCTTTGTAATTTATGTTACTGTACGTGCCTAGATTTATGTACCTATTATTTAAACAAGTTATGTAGAAATTTATAAATATATTTAAAGATACGACCAAGGGATGGTAATTTAGAAGGCGGGTTTTTGCTGATATTCGCTTCAAAGTTTAGGGGAAGCCATCAAGCGTCTCGATCGGTCAAGTAGTTCCTTTAAACTTAATTATTTTCCGATAAACCGAAAATTTCATAGGTTTTTATGTGAAAAAGTGACTTTTTCAAATTTTTTGCGGTTTTTACGTCATAACTTCTAAACAAAAAGAGATATCGACAGGAATCTTTTTATAGATTAAAGCGCACGATAAGACCTTGAAAAGAAGGTATAGCTCGTTGAAAGGGTTTAAACTAATTTTAATCTCGTGCGATTTCCAAAATTTTTGTACTTTTCGCGCAACCGGTTCTTCGTGGGTATTTTTTCTTTTTCTGAGAATTTAATAAACATAAAATTTTTAGAAGCAATTTATTTATTTTAACTTTTAATTTTTGTAGAAATGGTATATTATGGTAATATAAACATACAATTACATTTTGTTTGATATAAAAAATCAACTTAATTCTTATTTAGGTAAATGCGTAGTAATTTTAAAATAGTTAAAAATAAGTGTGGTGCGCTACAAATTAAAAATTTGGAAGTTAATAGTTAGGAATTCGCTAATAATTAAAATTAAAATACAAAAATTTTAATGAAACAGTTTCTAAAAATTCTAGATATTATATCAAATATTTCAATGTCGGTCAATTTTCGTCGCTTTCCTCAGAACTGCGATTTTTCGTAGACGCCGCCGACAAACCGAAAAAACCAAGAAAAATTGAACGATTTCGGGATCTTCTTTCAGAGCGTTACTTAGAACTTAGAAGAAACTTTACAGATTTATCCGAGTCCCAACCTACTCAGTGCCGAGATGTCCAGTACCGACTTATTCGGTGCCGACTTATCCAGTGCCGAGTTAACCGATGCCGAAATATACCGGTGCCGAGTTGTCATGTACCCCAACATCTGTGTGGTATTGTACTTGGCGCATTTCTATTTGACTAAGTTACTTAAAAATATTGCATTATTTAAAAAATGGTACTATTGAAAATGCTTTAAATCGCAAGAATTATTGTTGATTTCGAGAATAATCTTCAAATGCTACTTAAGCACTTTAGCAGTTATAATTTCTTCGCTTTCTTTTCCTTCTTGGTCTTATAGCTGGATATGTGAAATAGATACATCAGTTGTCTGCTCATTCATATCATCATCACCATCTGTTGAAATTGATTCTACATTGGAGCAAGACTGGGCTTGGCAATACGATTTCTTCAACTTTTAGAATCGTGATATCTCAGAAATGGCGATTCTTAGAAAAAAAAGTATTTTTGTAGATAATTTCATAATCTACAACTTTTGTCTGATCTATTTTTATAATAATACCTACCATCTACCAGAAAAAATGAAAAAAAAACATTTTTTTGACCTTTGATCTGGAATAACTTTTTTTGCATATATGGGATCGCTGGGGACTTTTAAAGTTTTATTTGTAATAATATTCCCAAGGTTTGTTCCAAATTTCACCTCTATGCGTATTATTGCAAACCTACTACTATTTTTTCGTCTATTTTGACCAGACTATTTGATCGTCAAGATATTTACCCGACGTAACAAGAGCTAAACAGGACAAGTTGCTCGACAGGACCATTTGTTTGACAGGATATTTGTTGGTCAGAATGACACGTTTTAGACTTAATTGTTCTAGTTATAACCGTTAATCGTTATAACCGTGAAAAGGTTTTTACCTGCCATTATTATAATTCGAAATATAAGGGGTGTTTCTAACCAAGCGCCCGTAACTTTGGGAATTGATTTTTTAATCAATTTCAAAATAAAAAAGAAGACTACATTTGCTTAAGAGCATCATTTTCGAAATACGAAATACGGGATGTTAAAGTTTTTTAATTTTTTCAATTTTTAACACAACGTGTAAATTTTTAATGATATTTTGCTCAAATTTTAACAAAAGCCTATTTTTGGCATTAGTTTTTAGGTAAAATATGAATAATAAGTAAATCTAGAATCCAGAAGATTCCTTGTACCTAAATTTTATCTAAATCTGCGAACAGCAATTCCTCGAATTAAAATATGAGTATTTAAAATAAATTTCGATATGAAACTTTTGGGGGGTGTCCGCCCTCTTTACCCTCCCAATTTATGCTATTATTTGTTTTTATATTATTATAACGGCTGACAATATAATTTTATAAATGGAGAAAACCATTCAATAGGAATGAACGAAGTTCGCCGGAAAAAATATTTACTCGGTATATCCCTGAAAAGGCTCTTAATAACCGTGAATGTTTGAACCAAAATATGAATCCAGATTTTTCGTTATAATCGTGAACTCGTTATATCCCTGGTCGTTATAACCAAAATCGACTGTAATTTTAAATTAAAAGAAAATATGTTTAGTATTGAATATTTTGTGAAGAATCTGTATGACTAATACAAACCTCAGACCAAATATCCTGTCGAGCAAATCCTGCCGAGCAAATTCTCCTGAAAAGTAAATATTCTGTCGCGCAAATACCTTATCGGGCAACATCCTATCAAGCAAATATCCTGTTTAGTAAATGTCCTGTCGGGCAGAAGTCAGTCGATCAAAAGTCTGTCGAGCAAAAGACCTAGTACATTTAATAACTATGGCATATTTCTTTAAAGATCTGAAATAATCTTATTCTCACTTATGAATAAATATAAGAATTGGGATCCTCCCCAGAGCTATAAGTTCCGCTCAATGAACAGGAGCAATAAAGTAAAGAGGCAGATAATTATATTGACCTTTAGTTAAAAAACAAAGTGATTCAAGGTGTACAAAATATTTTTTAGGTATACATAGATTCCTGGTATTTTTCATTTGATTACAGAAAAGAATATTCAAAACTTTTTCTCTTAAGATTATTTCAGTAAGTACTTACAACGAAAATTCTGGAATATTTTTTACTATTGTCAATTATTTAATGTATGCAAAAACTTATAGAATATGAAACAAAAAAGGAGCTTGATTATTTTAAAATTGTAAGCCTATTAAATTGTAAAGTTAAAGGTCAGTTAGTGTTAGTACTTTAGTATGTTTATGTTAGTTAATAGCTAATTACTGATAACACTTTGAAAGTAAAATACCCATATAATTTAAGATTATTAACACTTTATAACTCTGATCTCTTTAAAAAAGTGCAGTTAATTGCGTCCCGCCCACCCGATTTACTTATCCAGGCTGCGTTTATCGGAGCAATTCGTAAAAGAAACTTGTGGAGCACGTCTCGTCGATCAGGTGAGTTACGTGTGCGGTTTTCAGAAGGGAAATTAACCCATATACGGGCCCGAACATTCCTTAAACAAACAGCATTGTCTTCTCAATATAATCAGTAGGGAAGTGAACAGAACAGTCAAAGATTCAACCTGCCTGACCGCCTGGTCTACCTGGTTATGCCCATGTGTCCCCCCACCGGTCCATTCTTACCTTCATGTGTATGTGATCAGTGTAAGAAGCGGAGTCTTCGGGAGAACACGCGAACTGCAAGTGCTGTATTTATGAATGGACTTAATGAGGGTACCCCCAGTGAAACAAAAATAAGGCCCAAAACGCACCCCACTTGACTTTCAGTGAAAAATCTTACCCAAATTTAAAAAAAAAATTAAAAAGGACTTTTCCCTTGTAATAAATAGTTTTTTGAGTACTTTAAAGTGATAAAAAAACACTTACTTTTTCAATTTTGGATAACTTTTAACTCACGTGCACGTGAGTGATTTTATGCATAAATACAGATAAGCATGTGATACCAACCACCTGAAACTGAAGAGGTAAGCTTCTGGTACCACCCCACGTGGTTATCTGTAAACAATTTTCCACACGCTCATGAATCAGGAGCGTCATATTTATTTTTGTATGAGTCAAGAGAATTATCACAAGAATTCGATTAAAAATAGAGCTTAGGTGTTTTAATATATGTCACCTATTGATTTTGCTGCAGTACCTATGTTTCATGGGATAAAAGTTTTTTTTATTACGATGTGGTAAATCTGGTTACTGGTTGTTTAATTATGGAAATTTACTTTGCACCATATATTTTAAATAAATTCCACTGTTGTGAATTTACTCTCGTTTTTCCAAGTAATTAACTTATCGTGTGTATCTTACATTTATGATGCATTCACAAAACGAACAATTTTATGCATTGTTGACTTCATGGCGATTTGAATTACAAAATAGGAAATTAATGTTTTTACAAATGAAAGTGTAAACATTAATAGCTTTTCAAAATTAAAGTCGGTATTATTACCCAGATTCTGGTCAAATCATTTAAGTTTAAAGCCCTTTAAATTTAAATTTGTTATATGGGTTGTAAAGGACAATTTCCATGGTTACCTTGTTTGTTTCTAAATAAAGGCCTTTAATTTTGACCAGAATCTGCCTATAAAAGTTATAAAGTTGTAAATTATCATCTAACCTTATTTCAATTAAAAAAACATTCGATGACAACTAGGAAAAGCTTTGCTTCGAGCGCCTATGCAAAAATGCCGAAAAATTATCGAATATAGCTAATTAAACTTGGCTAAAGAAAATTATAATAAAATTTTATAAAAAAATCAGCTCTACTTATGCATATAAAGCTCTTACTTACCTTATAATATCAGATTTTTCTCCAGTTACTCAAGGTGCTTATGGTTTGCTAATTTTCTTTTTAGGGTGATACTAGGAGTCAAAAGAAACCTTTTAAGTTTAAAGTAAATAATATGATTGGATCGACACTTATAGATATATTGAAACAACTCATATTAATTATATTTTGGTAATATAAAAATAGATAATAATTAACATTAAAGTCAAGTATTGTACAAGAAATTGTATGAGTTTTTCATGGAAACCCTAAATTGGAATGGAAATTTTTGGCTAAAATTGATTAGGTGGATTTTTTTTGGAAAATCTTGAATTTTAACCAAATGTTAACAATTTTCTCTAAAGGAGGCCTTTCAAAGTTTTTATTTTCTTTCAGAAAAATAGATAAATTTAAAAGTTTTGATGTAATGTCCTAAAATAAACTAGCAGAAACCTAATTTTTCCCAAATCCCCTTAGGAAAGCAAGATGATTATCACTCAATTAAGTAATATTAGTAAAAATATTTTTCCACTACTTTTAGTCCTTCCGATAAAGGTTTGGAAAAATATAGTCGCCCAATTGTCATGCTTCATGGGAATGAAATTATCTTACTGCGTTGTTAGCTTATCGAAGTTAAAAATTAAAGGTCGTTCACAAGATCTGGTTTAAATCTTCTAAATATTAATTTTAATGTATTCAAAAATTAATCTTATTTCCGGCGTCATTATATCCGAGGTCAAAATTCTTCAAAAAAATTATCCAATTGGTAATTAAGGCAACAGTTTGTCCTGTAGATATACCAAGTTTTATTTTCTAATAATTTTTCTGGCTAGCTAATGGCATTCTGAATAAAAAATTACTATGATCCAATACTCCTTAAAAAGTTTTATCATTTCAAAATTTCAGTTTATTATAAGTTTTTAATTAAATCAAGTACACTTTGGATTTTGTCTGTAAAAGAAGGCCAATTAGATAATATGTTGATTTTAGCCCGGGAAATTTAAAATGGTAAAATGGTCCTCTTACTTCAAACAACAAGCTACATGCTTGAAAAAACGTAATTAGACAAATGAATAAAATAATGCTGACGTTTATACTGAAAAATGTCAGAGATGACATATTACAGCGACAAAAAGCTACCTGCATTTTATGAGCGAAAAACATCCATGTCCATACGCGCATTTTCGCTCATAGAATATAGAATGCAATGAATGGTTCTAACTTACGTGTGACTTGTATTCCCCTCCTTCACCTAGCTGCTTTCATTTTCGTGTTTGATACAAAAATTTTGAGTTGTTTATTAATCTCCCTAAAATAAACTCGAGGTAGAGTTTTTTTTTCTTGGATGTTGTTGCTTTTAATCAACTCAAGTTTGGTTCTCCCTTTGGTAATAACTATCGAATCAAACATCATAGAAAAAATCGCTCCAGAGGTGGAAGTTTATAACTCCCAACGTGCCGAGAACGGTGGATTGTTTACTGCATTGCTATGGTTACAGTTTTTGTCTCGTTTCCACATTATGAACGTTTTTGTGCGTAAGAGAGAGAGAGAGATAAAATATCGATTGAACCGAGATCAACTCGTTAGAGTTACAAACTTCCACCTCTGAGGTGGAAGTTTATAACTTCTAACGTAACGAGAACGGTGGATTGTTTACTACATTACTGTGGATACGATTTCTGTCTTGTTTCCACATTATGGACGTTTTTGAGTGTAAGAGAGAGACATAAAATATCTAAAGAGTCAAGTCGGAACCGAGATCATGTCGGTAGAGTTACAAATTCCCACCTCGGCTACGCTGTCGCGATTTTTTCATGCTCTTTGATTCTCTAGTCTCTAGTCATTACCGGGACAACCAAACTTTCGTTTAAAATCAACAACATCCGAAAAAACACAACCTCTTGTTTATTTACCCCCGAAAAATTTATCCCAAAAATTTGATGCTTCAAACCTTATAATTTATCTCGCTTAAAAGAGAGATACAATAGTATATTATTCAACGAGCGAGTAATGGCTATTTACTCGCGAGTAGAATACTATAGTTTTTCTATGACTAAACGCAAAAGATTTTTCTAAAAAATTACGTTATTTGACGTAACAACGTCAGCAATCATTAAATAATAAAAAATCTTATATAAATTTTGAGTCATCGGCAGCTCAGTTGATTGATTCGTCGACTGTGGATCCAAAGGTCCCGGAGGTGGAATTCTGTAAGGTCCAACGTACCGAAAACGGTATATTGTTTACTTCATTATTATGGCTACCATTTCCGTCTCGTTTCCACGTTATGACTATTGTTGTGTGTAAGAGGGAGACAGATAATATTTAACGAATCAATTCACCACCGATATCAATTTGCTGGCGTACAGAATTCCACCTGGTTCGAATCCCTGACGATTTTATTTTTAGAAGTTATTTGAATTTGGTACCAGAGCATCACTTTTGGTTACCGGTAACCAAAACTCACTGGTGAGAGCAATAGCTATCATTGTTTATCGAGAAACGCGTTCATAAAGTAACCGTTATACAATAGTCATAGCGAAAAATGTTTTTCTTTTAAACTTAATAAGATTTTAGACAAATTCGGTTGGGTATAGTATGAAGTATGGCATCTGATTTTTGATTTTAAATACGTCATAATTTAAAATACTATGTAAACTTTGCCAAACGTAGATATAACGAGTCTCAGTCATCACAACTTATTTATTTTCGGTTGTTTTCAATTTGGTAAATTTTGTGTTTAAAATGATCCAAGACCGGGCGGGCACCAAAGTGGTAGCATATGACGTGATTATAAAGTGACAAGTGACACCTCCGAAAGACTTAGGCCGCGTTCCACTAATGAATACTAAAGCCCACGACCACAACCGCAAAATTTTCCCGTTCCACTAGATCAAAACGTCTCCATTCAACAAACAACCACAGAAAACCACGAATAAATACGGTCGTTGTGAGCTTCTTGCGGTCGCCATCGACGCACGAAAGAAAAAATCGCGGTCTTATGTAGAACGACTTTGCGGTCGTCGTGGGCATTGCGAGTCTTTAGTGGAACGCGCCCTTAATAACAAATACAATAGCGCAAACTAAAGTTGGCACGCGGTTGTACCCCACTAAAAAAATGCCACCCCACTACCTTACCACCCTAACGAGCGCCCCAGTACCAGTAATAAAGCGTTCCAAAAATCAAAAAATTTTACATTTGAAAATTTGTATTTCAAATATTTTTTAAGGTTTGTGCATTATCGTAAATAAATTTTGAAATATATATTTTTTTCATTCTCACTCAATGAAAAATAAATACTACATTTTGTCCCAATCACATTATATAAAAATACTATCTCAATAAGTTAAGTAACACCCTGTTAAGATAGAAACACTAATGCCAAATCAGAATTATACAAATAGCTAAATAATATTTTAACCCGGCAGTATTATAATTACACTGACAGTAAAATAAAATCGAAATACTACACCTTTTAAGATTGTATTTCAGAAATCATTAATTGTATTTCAGAAAAGATCAATTTAATTTCAGAAACTATAAATTATATTTCAGAATAGTCAATTGTATTTCATAAAGGATCAATTGTATTTCAGAAAAGATCTATTGTATTTCAGAAAGTAACAATTGTATTTCAGAATTATCAGTTGTATTTCAGAAAAGATCAATTATTATTATTACGGAAAAATCAATTTAATTTCATGAATTACCAATTGTAAAAAAATTAGGAAACCACATCACAAACAATTTATCAAACATGTGGTATAGCAAATGAACATTACACCAGTTACCTTATTAGGCTTAAATCCTTATTCACCAATGTTAAATCCAATTGAAATAATCTGAGGTGGGATTTTGTTTCTATGATGGATTCTAAAACTCGCCAAAACGTCATCATTCTGACGAGTATTAGAATCGGAAACAGAAATAAAATCCCGCCTATATTCTAAGATTAAAGCAGTATTGTTGAAATACAACTTTCAGAATTCTCCGGTTATGGTTCATGGTATTATAGAGTAAATGTTGGTTTACTTAGAAACATTTACTGATGAATCCAAAAATACAATAAATGGTGGTGGTTGTGCTCGTGCAGCACAAAGCACAATACACTAAAATCGACCTGCTGCTTTGGCAATGGAATACATTACTGTGGGTGGATAAAATAGTATATTTACGAACTTAAAAATTTCTGAGGCAAAAATTACTTCGAATGATAATAAATCTTTCTGAAATAGAATCGATGACTTCTTAAATAGTAATCATACTTTCTGAAATTAAGTTGGCGAATTATGATTTTCAAATGATGATTTCTGAAATACAATTGATGATTTCTAAAATTGAATTTATCTTTTCTGACATTTGGAGTAAGCGCCTGTTGTAATTGGCAGTATTAAAATCATAAAGTGGGAGTATAATGGAATATTTGAGGAAGTGGTTAAAACTGACAGTAAATTGATGACAGAAATTAATATTAAAAACAGTTTAAATAAAACTCTACTCCTACTATTAAGTATACAGGGTGTATCAGACCACCCGCCCATTTATCTCGAGAACGCGTTATCGTACATGACTGAACTTATTTTTTTTCGGAACAACCCGGAACTATCCGTAACCGTAGGTCACTTTGATTTTTTAAATAGCAGCATACTTCGAGTTTCGTATGGTTTAATAGGTCTTTTAAAAACAAAACTTTTATTAAAATATTTTTTTAATATTTTCCATAGTTATGAATTTATTAAAAAAAAAATGTTCGAAAAAAATTATTGCATATTTTGAAGAATTTTATAAATTTGTAATCGTTCTACAATTTCTAATGTTTTACCAACTTTAAATATCATACCTGTCCATATTTCAACAAAATTGTAAAATTTTCAAATACACAATATTATGAATGGTTATGATTAAATATTGTATTTATTTTGGGAAAAAATATTTGCTACACCATTGAATTACTAGGGGATTTCGTTTTAAATTTTGGTTGTCTGCATATTAAACTACAATCATTTTAGCTCACCCTATGCACCGGATTCATGTCTACAAACGCGTTAATAAAAAATTTCCCGAACGAAGGTTGTTTGCTATGGCAACAAAAAAATGCAAGTTGCTCTGATTTAAGAGAACCCAGTTTCGTTATAAAATAGAAGTGGAGCCAGTTTTAAGTATAATTAGTAATAATTTTTAAATACATCAGTATTATCAAATAAGTATTATGAAACTCACTTGTAATTACCTACCTTATTTTTTGTTGGTGATCTCGTTTATTTAGGTATTTAAAATTTAGTGTTTTTTTATATAGTATTTAAAAGTTTTTTTTCTTATTTGAGACCGTAAATATTTTTTATTTAATTAAAACTATAACTATTAACAGAAGCTTATTAAGAAAGCAATTAGTTTCTAAAATTCTCTTGAATAAATTTGTATTTGTTTTTTGTATTTTTTATGATCTTTCTATAAACGTAATACCAATTAATCAGCTTTATTAAAGAAGTCTTCCAATGCTTCCTAATTAAGTTTATTACTATTTTATATATAAATCAATGTTTTCATGGAGTGCATCTTTTATGCCCATAAATGTATAATAATGAATACCTCAATAAGTTTAACATCTAAAAAGCCTATCAATGAATAAAAAACAAATACGTTTACAAATGAAAGGGTGTTATAAATAATAAGTTATCATCAACTGTAGTAGTTTTTCAAGTGGTCTTTTAATTAAGCAATAACTCTTTATTGTTTTAATTATTGGAAGTGTTTAATTTTCTGTGGGAGAGTTGTAAAAAACCGGTAAAATATTAATCCACACCTATCGAATAACGTTTCAAGTAATTGCAGTAATTTCCGGTGTATATTTTTGTTAGCGTTCAATTATTATATCTACAAAGCTTGTTATTTCATTAAAAGCCCAAGACAAAAAATCTTTTATTTTTTTGTTTTGATCAGTGTGAGAAAATTAAGGTCATCATATGTATGGTCCAGTATACTTCTTTCAATCCAAAATATTTGCATTAGAATGTGATAAAATTGTAAATTATAGACTTATCGTGTGGTCATTGCGACGGGTTATAGTATTTGCAAGTCGTTTACATAGATTAATATAATATTTAATTTATATAATTAATCCGATTAACAAATCACTTGTTAGCACCAGTTCTATTTCATTAGAATAAATAATTGTTGAGATAATTAAATCGGTTTAATTGATTCCAAAAATCTTTTAAGATGACAACTAAGCCTGATTGAGAACAGATTATTTCTTTTTTAATTAATGAATTAATACTTATTCTTATTTAAAGAACCAGGTTTAATTTTATGCAATTAAAAAGAATCAATGATGCAATTAATTTAAAGTACCTTTAGGTATACGTATTTTTACATTATAAATATCAAACAGCTGTAATGTAATTAACTACGCAGTTTGTTTGAATATAACAAAAACTATATTTTGGCAATGTTACACTATGTTACAACTAAAAGTGAGTCACTGAAATTTTGTTGGTTTAATCATAAGTAGTAATTTGGATTGATTTACTAATGTGTTAAAATAAATTTTCTTATTTATAATATAGTTTGTTTATTTAGTAATATAATTTTTTCTATTAAGCACTCAAAACAGTTCGTTTATACAGGGTGTCCCATTTGACGTTAAACTGTATCTTTGTTATTATTGGAGATAGAAAGTCGGTTAAATGGACAAAGTAGTGAAGATTTTTTCGAATATTAATAATTCATTTACAAAAAATTTGAATATCGCATCGTTCCAACGCTATCTTAAAAAAACAAGAAAATGCGATTTTCAAAATATGGCTATAACTTCGTTGTTTTCAGTGGTACCAAAAAAATTTTTTGACTTAATACAGACACTTTTTGTGTACAATGCAGTAAAACGAATGAATATTTTTTTTCGCCAACGGATTGACCGGAAATGAACCAAACTTATTTTTTTCTTACGGCAGCCATATTGGATTTATAAATATTCGGAATTAGTGTATTTTTCTGAGTAATTTGATATATCACATGTAATATTTTAAGAAAAATAGAAATAATTTTATTTTACTAACCAAAAATGGCCTTGAATAGATGTAAACTGTCAATACATATGTGTTAAGATTTATTTTACATTTAATATTATTTAAAATATTAGCGTTGGAACGATGCGATAATCAATTTTTTTGTAAATGAATTATTAATATTCGAAAAAATCTCTGCTACTTTGTCCATTTAACCGACTTTCTATCTCCAATAATAGCAAAGATACCCATACAGTCAGACGTCAAATGGGACACCCTGTATATACAGCACGTATACATGGAGGATTGTATCGGGTTTGAATACTTTAGGAGTTTCAATACTGATGTGTTTACATTATATGCATTTTAATAGTTCTGAAATTAATTTCAATACCACCGTTGGGTCCCGTTCACATGGGACGTTTTCAAATACAAAACCAGAGACGATCGCAGAAAAAACTGCAAGTTGTTTATTTCAAAATAACATTTGACATGTAATTTATAGGTTATTTGATGAAATCTCACTTCAGAGTTGCCAACTACCAGAGAAGTTTAGGTTTACTTCCGAATGACATTTCTAATAAAAAAAATGTGGGTATTTGCCTTTTTTTTAAATTAATCAATAAAATCTACAGAAGTTTATTTTTTCAGTAAAATTTAGAGAAATAAATTTATAATAAACAAATGAAAAATTCTATTTTATCAATAATTTTTATACAGGGTGTTTCTTAACAGTTTTTCGCCTATAGGCGACGAGCGTATATTGCGAACAGCGCCCCCTGGCGGCGTTTCGGTGCAAAAAATACAGGGAAGCAAAATAAATCTTTTTTGTGAAGTGCGGTTAAATTTTTGTGTTTCTTGTATTTAAAGTTAATTCGTTTTGTTAACACGTTCACGCCGGCGCCGATGTTCATGTTTTTCGCTGTGAGGCGGCGCTATAATTCATGCTGCGCGGCAACTGGCGGTGCACATGTTCGTGTTGCGCGTCATCTGGCGGCGCACGATTGTTGCTTGCTCACACCTGTATACGCGTCGTATTTGTTTGCTAACAATGCAAAAAATGCTATAAAAATTTGTCCAAGAAAAAGGGCAGAGAGTATGCCACTAACAAAACTAGAAAAGTTAAGACGTATTGTGGGCAGTGCAAAGGTCAACCAGCACTTTGCTTGAAATGTTTTAACAAATTACACAAAAAACAATAAATAATGAATAATGAAGTTATAAAATAAATAATATTGAATTTTTATGTTATTTTTTATGGAATTTGAGTTATATGTATTTATAATACCGAATTATTATGTTTATGTTATTGAACAAAAGTTATGTATATTATACGTTATTAATTATGCTTAAAAATAAATGTTTTTGATGAATTTGCGTAAAATTTTCATTCTTTTAACAATCAAATACGTACCACCGATGGTACGCACCGCCCGATGAGACAGTCTAGTGCGGGCCACCGATGGTACGCGCCGCCCGATGAGACATTCTAGTGCGGGCCACCGATGGTACACGCCGCCCGATGAGACAGTCTAGTGCGGGCCACCGATGGTACGCGCCGCCCGATGAGACAGTCTTGTGCGGGCCACCGGTGGTACGCGCCGGCGTGAACGTGTTAAGAGGATAGTCGGCAAAATGTTTGAAATGCGTACTCCTCGCTAGTAAAAATTGATTTTTTGGTGTTTGTAATAAAAAATGCGTTTTTATCATTTTTTCAAAATTACTCCCTTATAACAGACTATATACATCAAAAAAAAATTCTATATGATAAATAAATTCAATTTCAAGGCAAAACAAGAGCGTTTTTGTTAAATTTTTTATTACAAACACCAAAAAATCAATTTTTACTAGCGAGGAGTACGCATTTCAAACATTTTGCCGACTATCCTCTTAAGGAAGTTTGTTGCTGGAGCTATAATGGGAAAAATGATTTATTTCGAATTTTCCCTAATATTTTTTGACTATAAAGTAGTGAACATTTTTACGCTGACCATTATTGGGTTTAAAATAAATGAAAAAGACAGCATAACAAATTAAAACTGGGGTTACTTGTGGTTGGAATATAAGCAGACAGCGAAATGTGGCCAAATAAAATATCAGAAAGGAAAGATACTCAAGAAAATGTTACCTTTAAAAATATTAAGTAACTTTAGTTTATCATCGTGTTTCAACAAATGCTTAAAATCAGTCTTCTAAAACCGGACAAGCTCAAACATGACCTTTGCAATTTTTACATTGATATTTTCACTGTTTTAAATTTTTGAATTTTTTTGCTGTGTGTTTCATTCTTTTGGCTTTTGGGATTTCAACTAATGAAACTTACAGTGAAACAGAAGTAGTAGAAAGAAGTTTTATTTATAGCAGTTATTACCAACAATCAATCCAAAAATAAAGTTTTAAATGAACTCTCAACAAAGTAAACACATTACAAATTACATCGTGTTTCTTTGGTTCCCAAACTCCACATCAGGCCTAGAGTAAATAATATAATAAAAATTTCAAATATACCACCAATATAATAGAAAATCTTATGCTTAAGTCTTTCTTTTATCGCTTTTAATTTGCGCTTTTCGCCTTTTTCCTCATAAGATTCTCAAGGAAATTTATAAAATTATATATCTCTGTTTGTGTTGTATTAGTTTTTTTAGCATCCAACAACAGAAAAATAAGTACGAGATGCTCTCCTATTGTTATTTGTAGTATTCATAACAAGAATTTTGAATAAGTACACAAAACTTTAAATTCAAATATTTGACGTTCCCTGTATATTTTGCCAATTACTACCACAGGGGGCGCTGCTGTAAAATTCGCTCGTCGCCTATAACTCTGCTAATTTCAATTATGTATGATAAAAATATCTTCGCCCGAAAATAAAAAGCTTCCATTTTTCTATAAAAAGGATTTTTATGATTTTTTCCAGAAATAATCGTAAGGTAAATTTTAGTTCTTGGAAAGAACATCGAAAAATTCACCAACTAATAGATCTGACCATTTTTTGCACCCTTGCTACAAATTAATGTTTTCCTCTTTAAGAAACATGAATTTAAAATGTGTCATTAGAAGTTATCCCCACCAAAAAATCATAGTGGCTTGCGGTATGATACAAGCCAAGGTGAGTCAGTTGATAGTGAACTCCGGTTCGGGTAGTGTGCAATTTATGGTAATTTTAGAATCTCAAACAAGTTTTTTAGTTCATCTAAAATGAAGGAGTCTACAAGAAATAGCAGAATAGCAACAGACAGATACTATTCTTTGATTCAGAAATTTCCTCCTCTTCTGTGCGATCTCGGCTATTTACTCCACTCGATTCTTTGAAAAATTTAGCGTAACATAATCTATTATATTTTTTAGGATATTTTGCTTCTTCAGCTGCAGATCCTGATAGTTTAATAAATAAGCGCCCCTTAATAGTTCGACTCTACTTATCATTACATTTATTTGCCATTTTCATACTTGTTGAAATTATTTCTACAATTTCAACTTTTTTGTCGGTATTTAATCGAGTTTTTAGTTTCGATAATTTCATCTGCAACTTCACCACAAAATTGGGAGAAAAATTAGTAATCAAATTGCGCTATTGTCGAACGCAGCGTGAGAAACTGCTTGTTATTGCTCCACATTCGTCAGATTTTTTAGCGAAGCTGCAATACTGCTACTTTTTGTATACTCTCTCCTACATTTTGCATGAACTTTTAGACTTGTTTGAGATTCAAAAAATTCAGAATAGTTATATCTCGTCTTTCTTTACTAGACTTAATTAAAGTAAGTAAATCTTTCTGACCCACGGTAACAAAGTCATGACATGATAGAAGATATATTGAAATTATTAAGTTGATGGAGACACTCTTGAAACTTCGCATATTTTCCTATGAACTATTATGTTTTTTCGACTCCTTAAAAAGTTTCAGCAATTTTAAAATTTCAAAAATATAATGATTTTTGTGGAACACCCTGTATAAATTTCATTAAATTTTAATTTTTTTCATTTAAATCAAGTATGGTTTGGATTTTGTATATCTTTAAGCCAATAAGACTCTAAATTTTAACGAGGGAAATTTAACATCGTCGTTTACTTATTTTAAAAACAGCCAATAATGTTAAGAAACCAATTTGGCAAAGAAAAAATCCAAATAGTAATTGATTTAAATAAAAAAATATAATAAGAAAAAATATTATACACGGTGTTCCATAAAAATCATAAAAATTTATCAATTTTAAAATTGCTGTAACTTTTTAAGGAGTCGAAAAAACGTAATAGTAAAATACCCTGTATACAAAATCATTCATTAATGATCCCTATTAAGGCATGATTTTTGTTTAATCAATGATTTTGGAGGTGCCCTCTGTTGATGACGTTTCTAACGAAATTTTCTACGAAGTATACGAGAATTGTGAATATAAAGTTAATTTAATTTGTTTTAACCTAAATAAAATTATAAATAAAATAAATACATTTAATTTTAAATTCATTTCAAATAATTGGTACGCCAATACATTTTATATTAATTTTTTAAAAGTGAGGTTATGTACACATCAAGTCATCATTAATTGACTATAGAACATTCTCATAATAGACAACCCTGTTCGTTTAATTCGATATTCGACTTCGGTTATGATCGATCGGGTTCGTATATTTTAATGGTGACATTTCGAAAAAGTCATGTAAAAATTATACTTTTTTCTAGTTAATCAAATGCACGATCAACGAAAAAATATTGTAACCAACTCGTAGGTTAAAAAGCGATTAATAGTCTCGAAAATGAACGTGTTCCGCTCGTGCTTTAAAATTTCTCGATTATTAATCGCCCCTTTTAACTAACTCGTTGGTTAAATAATTATTAAATGAAACCTGTACCAAATTTCAGCTTGCTACTAATTTTTTCACAATTAAATCCTAATTTACCTGGACTATTGGTGTTTTAAATAAATAAAAAAGTCAGAAAAGCCATATTTTAAATTTTATAAAAAATTAACGGGGGACATTTTGAATTTTTTTTGTTAAATTTAAAGAGAGCGTGGCAAAATTTAAAAGGTTTACTTTTTAATGGCAAATTGAATGTAGATTTTAAAAATTTAATCAGAATTGTAAAATTGTGCAGTGGAGTATCTAATAAATTAAAAAATGGGGGCACCTTTGACCGGTTTCCACGCAACTGGAATATTAAATTAGGATAAATTTTCAAGAACGTCCGATGTGTGTAATGATTTTGGCTTTTTGGATAATGAAATGCGTGTCAATTCAATGTGATGTTGAATGTTCATTGGGAAAAAAGCAGTAGTGGTGAAATCTTACGAATTGTTTAGCATCCTTGTGTATTGATGGGAAGAGATATTTTTTTCATTATATTATCATTGAAATTTTAAATATTTTTTGATTTTACTTTAAGATAAATATAACCTCAGTTTACACATGTACATTATTTTATGTTGATCTGTAATAATTTTAAACAAATGTAACTAGTCGTCTAATTTTATTTTATTTCGTAGCTCTGATGAAGGTTAATAAATTGTAACCGAAACCGGTTAGCTTTAATGTGAAGTGTTGGTTGTTTCATTGTCCAAAAAGCCGAAAATCCCAGTATTTATTATTAAATTAAGATAAAATTAATAGCCAAAGGTGGTTGACTATGGGTATTCAGTGTAAATTTTTTATTAATTTTCTTCTAGTCCTATCCAAAGAAAATGGGAACTAAAAATATAAATAGATTTCAACACCCAGTTGAGTTTTGGACTTTTTGACTTATTGTTAGTTTTTATTTTAGTATTAGTATTAGTATTATAATGTTTATAACAAATTATGGCCGGAGGTTTCAAGAAATAGTTATTATTCGTCAGCTACTGGTTAACAGTGCAAACTATAGAATAAAATTTGTACCGCCGGATAGTGTTACCTTAGGCCAATCTGGAAATTTATGACAAAATACGTTTGATATTCTAAATTATCCAGTTGTAATTAACACAATTTACTTTTCTTCAGTAATAATAAACTTTCATTATTATAAGTCAAGTAAATTCCCTCTTGAGTAATTTCAGAAAGTAAAAGGAAGCTTAAAAGATTTTCATAAACATATTATAATACATGTTTTTTTTAAATCGTCTTTACATACTCTTTATTTATATACCAAAGGCTTACTTCATATTCCTCATCACGATTTATTTGATTGATTATTAACATCAAGCGCTTAATTCACAAGTGATTAATTACTGCTTTTCATATAAGAATATTTTTTATAATAATGGAAATTCTGCATACTCATTACGATAGATTTGTTAATGATATTTTATAAAATTATCTTCTTAAAATTACAAATCAGGCCAAATAAGAAGTAAAAGTAAATTATTTAAGAAGTAATATTATAGAAGCTGAGGATTGATATTTTGCATAATCTTACATAATAATACAATTTGAAGCATTTTGTGTGCGTATATAAGTGCAATAATGAGTGTAATTAATGCCTGTAGACAAAACCTTATTAATAAATTAAGACAATATAGTATAATTAAATTTATTTCCTCATTGTGAGCTTTAATTAATAATGAAAGCGATAAATTAACACAAAGCAAAGTAAAACCTTGATGCGAGTCTGTATAGTGACACTTACGCCTTTGGTGTGGTGAGAGGCGACTGAAGCTACTCTTGTATCTTCCAGCTTCTTGCATTAGAAACGGCGCTTGTCAAAACTGATTTACATGTTCGTCCACCTGCTCTTCCGTCTCATCGCGGCCCACTTGCAACATCCGGTCCGATCTATGATCTGTGCAAGAATTCCCCCTGGGGCATCGCGACGTGCTGGAAACTGGAAAGTAAAACGCGAACATGCTCGCATCCAGTTCCGCACCTTAGGAAAACTCGCCCAAATGAGATCTATTCAAATTTACGCATAAACAACGATCGTAAATTCCTATAAATTGCTTTTACAATGTCTGATTAGTCGATAAGGTACTCTTTGATTCCAATAGAATATTGCTGTAAATGGCACCTAAATCCTTTTGTTTGTACGTTTCTTCGTATTACATTATGTGCTGAAAAAGATTGACATAATCAATGCTAACTGTTACTTATTAAAAAAACTTTCTACATTTTTATTGTATTCTTCGAACATAAATACACAGTCCTATATTTGGATGAATTTATTTAATTCCCTTAAAGATAATTATTTTTAATTATATTTAAAATTTCTATAAAAACTTAAATAAAAGTAATTTAAAATAATTCATTTCATTAAAAATAAGTGAAATATAAAAAAATGTAGCTTTTAAGACATTTTTTATTTTATTATATAACGCGAGTCTAAACGATTTTCTGTTTTTCTAAAGAATTGATATTTTTTTTTCAAAAGAGCAATGTAGAACTTTTTTGTTACACTAAAAAGTTCTTGTTTTATGGAGAAAACCAAATTATTAAATAGTAGCAATAAAAAAATCCTAAAGATCAGATGTTATGAAAAATTTGAAACCAAAAAAAGAATAAAATTTTAAACTATTTTTAAAATATTTTTAGAAATACTTTTTTGCTCAAATATATTTATCATTTCCATGCAGTTTGTACTTTCGAGTACTGAAGCTTCAATATTAAATAAAGTCAATAGTGAATTGGTTAATTCTATAAAAGGTATACAGGGTGGACCATTTAACTTGAGACAACTAAATATCAGCGAAACTATGCATTTCCGAAAAAAAATTCAAATAAAAGTTAATGCTTTAACTTTTTTTATATCAAGGTCATTATAAAGTTCCTTTCAAGGTCAACTTAATTTTTTCAAATGGAAACCTATAATTTTTTTAGCAATTTTAAAATTTATTGAAAAACACAAATAACTTTTACATAAATCATTTTTTTATTTCACACATAATTTCAAAAATTTTTATAAAAAAAATTTTTATAAAAAAAATTTTTGACGCTAGACGTAAAAATTAGAAAAAACCCTTAAATATCAAACACATTAAACTTTCATATACAAGGTAACTTTTAATTTGACACTTTCTTTTTGCAATAAAATAAGTCCTTTTTCAAAATATTTTGTATAAAAAAGTCTGTAAATATGAAAGTTATTTCAATTTTAAATTAACGTGCTAGGTTGATTGTGTTCACGTTTTGCTGAGCTTAAAAAATCGAAAGAATTAGCACAAAAAATTAAGTAAAAAAAATATAAAAATAAAAAACTAATTTTGAACATTTTGAACATTTTAGTTAAGACGCGCCTCTACAGTCTACTTTTTTATATGAATACTTTTATACACAAACTATTTTGCTAAACGACTTATTTTAATGAGATTAACATGCTGCCAAAAATAGTACCAACTTAAAAATTACCCTGTATACGAGTGCTCACTCTGTAACATGGAGTAAATTGAAAAAGTAAGAGACGGTTCGATTTTCCTGACACGTCAAATTATGTTTGTAATTGCTGACATTTTGCATTATTTAACATTTATGTGACCTCATCGGACAATGCCCACGTGACGTCATCGCATTTTAAAAGGTAAAACCCATAATTTTAAGTAAACAATTTGAAAGGAAGTCTAAACTTATGTATTTATGCAAAATTCCATTGCCTTATCGCCTCTCGTTCCCAAGATATGATCAATAAAAAAGTGCAAATTTTCAAATTTCGATTTACCGTGTCTTCAGAACCAATGGAGATACATAAGTCAAAGTTTGGAAAATAGAACCGTCTTTAACTTCTTGAATTTATTTCATGTTACAGACTAACTCTATATAACAGTATTATCTAATACATTTCGAAGTAAAAACTTTATTTTCAGAGATACATTTAAAATTTTTTCAACTACAAAATACATACAATAAAATAAGATAGGGGAGATCGGGGATACATTGGACATTTTTAACTTAGGAATCTATGACACCCTTGATAATAACTTAATTTCTATGAATTGCCTATCATTTTAAAGTTCATAGTATAGGCTTTTAATTTTTAAGTTTGAAAGCCTTATTGTATGCTTTTATCGACGCGGAGATATAGAAAAGGCCAATAGGAGCAATTGTCCAATGTATCCCTATCGGTGGGTTTACATTGGACATGGGAAAGGGATATCTTGGACTTAAGAAAATAACAGTAAATTCATTCACTGAACCTAAAAAAATATCATAGTTATATGTATATAAAGTTTTATTACCTGTAGAATAATAATAACATAAAAAATACTCTTGATGATGAAAAATGACACTTTCCTCTTCTGAAAGATGTAACATGAATTTTTTTACATGTTAAATAAAATTACAGATTTATCTTCAACTGTAGGATAAACGAAAAGAAAAACGGTTCCATTTCTATGTAAAAAATTCACAGTGCGGGATACATTGGACTATTGTCCAATATAACCCCATCCTACAGTACAAAACAAAACAATATGTAGATTTTTCTCAAGTTATTTATCTTATATTTACTTATCTTGAAATTATTGAAAACCATTTCAGTTATAGCATGGGACACAAAAAAAATATATATATAAATTATTAATAAGTTAATCACTATCAACAGTATCCTTGAATTCTTACATCCAAACGTAAGGAAATAGAAATACTAGACTGATCTCTTTACTAATGAACATAACCTGCCGTTTTCCATATAACATGTTTTTATTTCATTTCATATATACTATAGAAAAACTTTTTTTATGAAAATCGCAACTAAGGCGGGAAATTTCACACTGTCCAATACTACCCCGTGTCCAATGTATCCCCGATCTCCCCTGTATAATTAAAAGAATATTATAACTTACTGGAACTTATACATTCACGACAATAAAACTCAGAGAAAAGAAAATCAGCTTATTTGTACAATGGATATGGTCGTACGGACGTAAACACAACAAGCATAAAACCTCTCATGTTAAAAGCATGTAAAAGTTAGTTACTTATTAAGGAAATTGACACTCCTCATCTCACTAATCACAAATTTAAAGAAAGTGATGGAAGAATTACGACAACATACGGGAACGGAGGTAATGCTTTCAAAAAATGAATCAAAATTTGAAATCGAAGACCTCCATGATATAAATATTCAGACAAGAAGTTAAGAGTGGTTGCTAAGCTGCATCCTTAGTTATACTTTATATCGGTTGGTTAAATATTATTTTATTGATAAATTTTTTGATATAGTTGCGCAAAATGTTGTCTTTACAGCGCATTTTGGAGCATAATTTTCTCTTTAAGATGGTACCAATTTGTTTTGTATTTTTTGAGTTTCCCAGCTACGTCACTCTGGCCGGGCCAACTTTGGATCAAATTTTTGGAAAACTGGAAGTAGCATAAATTTTTTTGTAATTGGCGCGTTTTGGCGCATAACTTTCTTCGTCCGTTGGAATAAACTTCAGCTAGTTTTGAAAAAGTATCCCGGTTGCGTAACACTGGCCGGGAAAATCTTATTTTGTTAATATTTTTTTTTGTATATTGGCGCAAAACCTAAACTATTGGCGCATTACTGGCGCAATTGATTGGTACTATTTTTTTTCTAAAATTCGAAAGTTTCCCGGCCAATGTTATGGAGCCAGTTTGTCCTTGATATAGGAAACATTAAAAATCAGAGTGTTATTTATATTCGGAAAGACATAGATATATCTAATAAACTTCTGCAAAATATCAAACTCTACATTCAAGTTTAAAACATCTAGCAGTTTCTAGTTTTTTGGGGGCAAAATTGTGAACGTGAATGTGTACAGTTGATTGCAAACAAAAGTAGGACACAATAGACTCAACTTCTGGCTTAGCTTAGGCTGCATCGATTATGCTGTCGCGTTTTTGTGTCCCACTTCCGATTGGCAGAGACTGTACAAACCTACAATAAATTCATTATTTTTCTTTATATCCCTAGAGAGAAAATGTTCTTTAACTCGTATTCCAACCCCTACACATCTCTATCTAATCTAAGAAGAATCACAACTTTTTTTAACAAGCAGACAATCGAATTTATCTGGTTTAAAATCTAATCTCATTTTCTCATGGTTTCAAAAAAAATCAGCGATTATTTTGATAGTGTTTAATTTTAACTTATCTTAATTACTATCGGAGAAAAGTACCTTAATTAGTCTAGTAATCAAATAAATTAAATTTTTTAATTTTAAACTCTTCGAATTAATTTGTATAGAAATGAAAAGTGTGGCAATTATACAGGGTGTCACAGACCACCCGCCCACCCCTTTTATTTTGAGAACGCCTTGTCGTACATGGCTGAAATAAAAAAATTATTACCAAAACAAATCCGAAGATTGTATTGGTGCACTTATTTTTTTCCGGAATAATCCGGAAGTGCCCGGAACCGGAACTCACTTTCGAATTTTAAATGGCAACATAATTCGAGTATAGTATCGTTTGAAAGGTCTTTTAAAAAGAAACAACTTTTATTAAAATATTTTTTTAATATCTTTCATAATTAACAAATTAAACGAAAAACAAAAGCAAACAAGAGACAAATGGTTTCTTAAATTATGGAAAAATTAAAACACTACCATCATCCTCAATGGGTAAGGGTAGAGGCAATTATGATTTTTTAAATGGAAACATGTATTTTTTGCTTCGCTTGTTAAAAATAATCAACTTTTTTAGGTTATGTATTTACCTTAATTTAAAAAATTAAAAAAAGTTGATTATTTTTAACAAATATAGCGATAAACGCAAAAAAGAGTTTCAATTTAAAAAAATCTGTCTCTTGCTCATTTGCGGATGATGGTAACGATTTAATTTTTCCATAATTTTAGAGACCAATGGTCACTTGTTTGCATATTTTTTTTTCGTTTAATTTGTTAATTATGCAAGATATTACAAAAATATTTTAATAAAAGTTGTTTCTTTTTAAAAGGTCTTTCAAACGATACCATACTCCACCTATGTTGCCATTTAAAAATCGAAAGTTACCTCCGGTTCCGGGTACTTCCGGATTGTTCCGGAAAAAAATAAGTGCACCAATGGATTCTTCGGGTTTGCTTTGGTAATAATTTTTTTATTTCAGCCTTGTACGACAAGGCGTTCTCAAAATAAAAGGGGTGGACGGGTGGTCTGAGACACCCTGTATAAACTTCCCCATTTATGATTTATTGAACACTAAAAAATAAAACAAAGATAATAGAAATAATACAAGTTCTTGAGTGCTCAATCTTCAGGGTTAGAAAGGAGAGCAAGTATCAAAAATCTATCCCCTTGGAATAAGTAATAGTAATACAAAAATCGTTAATAAAATGTTAAAAAGTTAGAAATGAAAAAAATGGTAAAATTTTTTGTCAACTTTTTATTACTTCTCGAAGAGAGTACTTTTTTAACAGTAAGATATTTTTTACAAAACTTTTAGCAATAAAAAATGTACAAGTAATTTTCTATAAGAATTTTTTTTAATTACCTTTTTTTCTATTTAAACTACAAAAAACGTTTGAAAACTGTATTCAATGGAATACGTGGATTTAACTGGCTTTGCTTGTTCGTTAAGATTTATGAAAATCAAAATTGTCTAAGAAGAATGTTTGACCACTGAAAATATAGTATTTTTCATGTGATATCAGTCATTTTGCTTGTTTGCTTAGCTTTACCGAAAAAAACGCAAAAAAACTATTGTATAAAAATTGTATTTTCTTACTTTTCGCAGTATTTAGAATAACTATTAATTATCATTAATTTTTAATAGTATTCGTTCGAGTAATTTCAAACTCATGCCTAAATACATTATTTTCACATTTTTTACATCAAGTTATTTGCGATTTTTTTCGTAAATCGATTGAGTTTCACAAGACGATTTCTTTATACTATTCAACATAGAAGATGTTGCACTTTGTATAGTAATTTTAAATTCAAATCAATATGTTGAATGTAACGAAGTTTTGGGGAGTTGGTATCATAGTTGGTAGCAGTGAATGTCTTTTATTTATTTATTCTACTTAATTTATAAATTCACCTTTCAAAGTTGACCTAAACTAAAAATCCATCTATAGTATTTTTAAAAATTCACAATTTAAGGGCATAATTCAATTCAGATTATTGTTTACGCTAAGGGGCAGTTACGGAAGTTTTATCATGGATTTTAATTGTCACTTTAGATGTAAAATAAGTAACTGCTAACTTTAAAAAAATACATTATACTACTTCTCGAAGCATCTAAAGCGGTGTATTAATATTATATTATATTATTAGCACCGCTTTCAATTCTTTACTGGCCATAATAACGACGTAAAGTAGAAAAAAATCTATTAACCTGAAATAGTTATTTTCGGCATTTTTGTTAAAAATGTGGTTACTTAGAGGTTACTAGACTCATTGCATAAAATAGTTATGGTGCATGTCACGAGCAAGTAAGCTTTTTTATCTCTCTCTTACTCACCAAAAGTATAGGAACCGCTCTTGAGAGGGAGTGACATGATAGTGTGACTTACTCGTGACATGGATTTCATCTATGTGAAAAATACAAAAAATAATGACCATATAAGAAAATCGCACATTCATTCCTATTAGTAGTTTAGAAAAGCGATTATCTCAACTCTAGTGAATTTGCGGTTCCGGCTTTTTAATTTTGAATTCCTGTTCTACTATTTTCTTGTAATTTTCAATAAAGACCCTGCATATAGTAATTCCAAAAACCGTCTTTTTTTGAACACACGAAATAACTTCAGGTTAAACAAAAATAATGCGCACATACGAATATTTACTTACTTAGGTTGGCAGTACTTTTACACATAAGCAAAAAAATTATAAAAAGTATTATATACCTTACTCGTTTGCTTCTGTATTCACTTAATCATAAGTAGCTTTTAACTATAGTGCGGTAAGTATGATTTTTGACATCTATATAAAAAGATAGATAGTTTGGTTTGCTTGCTCGTTAGAATTTAATTAGTAATCAAACTGGCAATAAAACTGAGCTAACATTTTATGAAAAGAATAAGTTTTTTTTAGTAAATTGAAGCGAACAAGCAAAACGAATAATATCACGTTAATCTACACGAGTGCCAAAGTTTCTTCTGGGACCATTTTTATATTCATACAATTTTTGGGTCAGGCTTTGGTTTTACCTAGGTTGATAGGTAAATCGTAAGAGAGTCAGTTATACTCTTGAATGCTGGTTTCAAATAAAGTACAATACATTGTTTGGTTGTAATTTTGAAAAAGATAAAACATTGTGTGGAAGTTTTGGAGAATTACATGTAAAATTTTTATTACTGGAAGTTTTATGCTAACATCTTGCTAGTTATTTTTTCTTCTGAAACTACATTTTAAACCTTACAAATTATGAAAATTTTCTTTTCTTTTCCTTCACAATACATTTCCAAACTTCGACAGAGATTTGTATGTATTTAGGTCACGCTTTAGTTTGAATAAGTTCTATAAATTTATTGATTTTAATTTAATAAAAATTTGGATTAATATTCCTAGGTTTTAAGAAAAGATAAAACAGATTTGTTTCATCGCAACTAAAAGGGCAGCAAGTGAATGAAAATAAATGGAACTCAAAATGTTCATAATTTGTTATAGTTTCAGAACAAAAAAAAAATCGTTCATTTGTTTTTTTTTGTGAGAAATAATAAAATAAACTGAAACAAAAATAAAAACAATTGAATTTTTTTTTTCAGAATTTTACTTACATATGTTTTTATTATTTTTACTAATTAAATAGGAAAGTTTTACGTTTCCAATATTATTTTTTTAAATCTTTTCGCCTATTAGTTAAATTATAGATTTTTGGCAAAAATCGGTAAGTTAAAATCCAAAACGCTGAATCTCCAAAACTAAAAAAGCTAGAGACCCCTACTTTTATGGTTAAAAAACCGTCAAATTCCTTAACTTAAGAGCATCTTCCTAGACACCCGCGATAAATTTTCCGTTGGAGATAATAACAAGGACTAGAAAATCTATCCCACTTTTCTGGAGCTTCTTTGCAAATTATCAGCAAATAACCGAGTTTGGGAGGAAAAATTGTGAAAAATCATGAAACCGTGCATTAGTTCTGCACTCGTAACTCAAGTTTCCTTCGTTAGATTTTCAATTTTTTTTCAGATTTATAATCTAAATTGATTAGGCTACATCTTGCCAGAGAGTTACCTTCTGCAACATAGCACAAAATTAATTAACGGGGTCCAAAGTTAAGGTACTTTTAGATCATTATATTTTTTTTGTACATTCTTCAATTTTTTTCCTTCTGGCAAAAATTAAAGAAATGACTCCTAAATCATCTACAAAAAAAATTATACAAAAATGTTGTTCGTACTAGCTTTTATGACTGCAGAACTAAACCACTATATTTTCCATTTAGGAAATTGCTCTTAAGTTTGGTGAGTAACGAAAAATTTAATGTTCTCGTTTTACTTATTACTTATTCCTGTAGGTAGCTAAGTTGTTCCAAAAGCTCTGGAAACGGTAGAATATTTTAGGAAAATCCTTAAATGGGGACGTTTTTAATTCCAAATTTTTGTCAAAAATAGAAAGAAATGACATTCATGGTGGTGAAGGATAAAATGATAATAACAAAATTCTAGTCATAATCTGTAGTTCATATAAAAGTAAAAAAAACTGTTTTAAATTTAAATTTAATTTTGAAAATGGGTTATTGTACTCATAAATAAGTACAGATTTTTCTGGCCTTCGAATATGGATTGCGGACGCTATTTCGTATGCATGGTACGTTAAAAGTCCATTAAGTGCTCATGGAGATCGCTCGCGAAGAACAGCAAGATGATAGATGCACAAAAAATACCTACGTCGAAGATGGGAAGCGGAAAAAATAATAAACTCAAAGTAAGCGTGTGAATGTGCGTCTACCATTTGACGAGATTACGATTCGCTTTAGATTTGGCTGTGAACGTGACCGCAGCCTCCGAAATCCCGCAGCGACCACAGACTGACGATCGTTGCTGATGGGTCCAACCTACCTGTCATGATGCCCAACTGACCACCGTTAGGTTCACACCTGATCCAAAGATGACGTAGCGCGCCTTTCGTACTCTTCCTGGTAACCTTGAACAGTTAAAAGTTCGACAGCTATCATCAGCTATTTACACTTTGTAATTTATGATACATACATATACCTATATTCCAGTTTCATAAAACACGCTATTGGTTATTATTATTAAATTGAACTCTTTATTAACTTTAATCACATAAATAATGGTATAAATTATTCATAAGTAATAAAAAACTAATGGCAACAATAAATAAACGTATATTACTACAAATTCATCTACAATCTTTTTTTCTTTACAATATTCGAGACTACCAAGTTGTTTTTACAAAATTCCTTCAGATGATTTATCTTATTACTGAAAAAGAATATTTTATATCTGTAAAATGATGGTCCTATTATTATAAATCAGTAGAACGCTGACTCGTCCTCCAAACTCTGCACGCTCGCCACAAATAGGCTAACTTTTGCTCCTAAAATAATGTACATACTATTTCATTTTTTAGGTATAGTTATTTTTCTCTGCATTAAGTATATCATATTTAGTTCTTAAAGAAAAAACTACATTTTAGCTTTTGTATCTATATTCTTAAGGCCATTTTAGACGGGCATACTGCACATTGCGCAGTTACATCTGAGTCGATTTGGGAACAAACTAAGCCCGTCAAAAATGGCCTTTATACATATTTAGGAAAAAACAGTAATAATAATAATCTTCTCTAAAAATGTGCACAATAGCAAAACAACTGGAATCAATCCAATCAACTGCATAACTATTGGTATAAAAAAAATTGGAATCTCCTAAATAGAATACTTACCCGATTACTGGTTTTTTAACTTATCTAAAACCAATGATCCCTCAGCTGAACCTACGAAATGCAGACCCATTATAGGCTTAACTACCTTTTTACTTACCCCTTAACATCTGTTATATCTGAAAAAATCTACCTCCACTTGATAGAAAACAAACTGTTACCGAAAGAACAGATAGGATACAGAAAAAAATCGCGCGACTTCAAAGAGCAACTTATAATCGACTCTGTTGTTACTGAACATGCGATAAAGAGCAAAAGCTCCATTTATATAGATTATCAAAAGGCCTTTGACAGCATGCCACATAGCTAGTTAATGAAAATACTGCAAATGTTTAAAATAAAACTAACTAACCTCTAATACTATGCTATGTCCCAATGATAATCTAATTTGATTCTCAGAGTAACAACTAATACAATAATGGGAGTAAAAATCAAAGTCAGAAGAGTAATTAATTTGAATTTCGGGTAAGATAAATGTAAAACTCAATCAATTTTTAAAAGGAAATGGATGCATTATACTGGGTATGAACTGGATGAAGAAGGTCGCCTGGACGCCATGACAGAGGGAGAACTATGTAAATATCTAGGATGTAAAGAAAAGGGCGGTATAGACCATAAACTTGTAAAAAGCAATCTCTTGACTCACAAAGTATATAAACCAGAAGAGGAATTTAAAACAAATTCGGAAAAAATACGTGCATGGAAAGCAAAACCTCTTCAGAGAAAGTACCCAAATATCTTAAACCAACCATACGTAGATATATTTGTTGCTTTGGTTCTTATTTCATCTTTCTTATCTTTCTCCACTGGATGTTCATCAATAACATATTCTACGTCACATATCAATTTTTCCAATTTTATTTCCTTTGTACTTACTGCCATTGCATACTTGGGTCCCATAGACAACAGCTGTCTGCATTTATCAGGGATGTTTTTGTTACTTAAATCAACTAGCCAATTTTCATTCAGTTTTCTTGGTACTAGGTTATTGTTTATTAGGTTAGATATTTTATGTGCATTACGAATATTGTAGTTATTGACTAACTTTTTCCTCTTATCATTTTGTTGTCTCTCGAATGTGAGAAATTCTTGTGAAGTTAATTTGTCTTTAAGTTTATCACTATAATTAGCTATTAACCTGTTTCTTGTCTTGTTGATCTGCCAATGGACAATCTTAATTTCCATGTTCAATATAGATCTTCTGTATCCATCGGATAATTTATCTACTTCTCTGTTGAATGGGTGTTCATTAGGTAATATGTAACGACCCCAAATTGTATTTAATGTGTGCGGGATAAATATTATTTCTTCCACATTTGATTAAAAAGTCCTTCCTGCTAATCATCGATGCGAGCTTGTGGTTATATTTTGCCCAATGTTTCATAGTCATTTTGGTTTCTGCCCCGTATTGTCTTTCGATTGATTCCAGAAAACCCATAGCCATAAAAATTATTATTAATAGGTACGTCCAAATTATTAATTACCTATATTGTACTGGGATTAATAATTTGGACGTACCTATTAATAATACGTAGATAATGGAGAAACTGTGGACCAGATCATTGGAGGATGCACTATAATGGCGCCAAAAGAATACACAGAGCATTATAGTAATTTGGCCAAAATCGTACAATAAAAACTGTGCAAATTACAAATTATAAATACATCCCAAAAAAATTAGAAGAAGATGACGGTTGCAAGATTTTATGGGATTGAGAAATACCAACAGATAAAACAATCTTACACAATAGGCCAGATATTACTCTTGTTGTTAAAAGTGAAGAATAGCATATTTAATAGATATTGCTGTGCCTTTGGCAAACAACATCCAGAAAAACATGAGGAAGTAATAAGTAATACTTACCACTTGCTGATGAGATCAAAAACATGTGGGGCCCAAAAAATGTTGAAATAATTGTTGAAGCCAATTCTACTTACATTACATTTTAAAGTACTGGAATTTTTGATGTGAGTAAAATGCTCTTGAAACCACGAAAACTAATGAAAGACTCTTTAATTTCTAATGGGAATTTATTAAAGAATGGCCCCAAGTTATATGAACCCTATTATACTATGATAGGCTGTCCATAGCAGTTTAGTGTTAACCATATCTTTTAGATTCTTTAGGATATACAAGTTTGAGGAAATTTTTTGGCTACCATACTAATATGTTCTTCCCAATTTAGGAAACTATTTGTTCGTACACTCAGAAACTTTGCGTTTACTTGCATTCTCGTTTTTTCCTTGTTAAGTTTGAGTAGATTAGAGCTGAACGACTCCAAAACTTCCGACTGTGCTTTATCCATTTCTACTTTTAACATATTTCTATTTTTTGTTTAGTGATTATCGTGGTATCATCCGCATATTGACCGATGATTTACATGTATGAAGTAGATCATTTGCGGAAATGAGAATTAAGAGTGGTCCCAGTACAGAACCCTGTGGGACCACAGATTCTGTAGTGTTTGTGGAAGAAATGGTATCATTAAACGATACTATCTGTTGCCTTTTTGTTAGATACGATTTCAGGAATACTATGCTATGTACATCAAAATTATAGATTTGTTTAAGTTTATTCAGGAGAATATCATAGGAAACAGAGTCGAAAGTTGAAAGCCTTGGAAAGGTCACAAAACTGTCAACATATTCCCCGTTTTTAGAAACCATCCGTAACTATTTCGTTTATAACCGTTTATTTTTGCTGAACATGAACTGATTACAATAAAAATGATTATTATCTTCAAAATACGTGGTTATTTGTGATTTTATTACGCCTTCTATGAGGCCTTCTAATATTTTTGATAAAACCGGCTCTAATGAAATAGGTCTGTATTGTATTGATCTTAACCTCCTATAAAAAGTCACTAATTTTTTGATTTTAATAAATTTTTCTTTGTAAACTAATAAGTACCTATTTTGAAAAAAGTTCATAACGCGATAATTACCTGATATGTAATTAGTTAGCTACTGCTGTTACGACAAGGTGTTAAAGTAACATTATTGTAAGTACTAAATATTAATTAAGTAGACAATGTGGGCTGTAAAACAAGATCTAAAGGTGCATAAACCGACTGATAATTTCAAATCGATTGACCCATTTTAAAGCTATAATTTAACATACATGCTTAGCTGCTGGTCAACAATAACTAATAAGAATAGAACGTAGAAGCTCTTTCGCAACCTGCGTTTCTTGCCTTAGAGAATCAATTTATTATACTTTAAAATTAATTTAAACAAATTATTAAACTGTAATTGCTAATTTAAAATAAACTTAAAAAGGGAATGAATGTTTTAACGAGCACTTTTACTTCAACCAGAAGCGATTCTTAAGTGCCTCATGCCTTTTTCCGGCCATTTGAAGATCTTAATATTATTATCATATAAAAAATTTGGTTTAATAGACAAAAACGTAATTAAAATATATTAACTAATTGTATTAACATATATTACATACATTTAAAAAAATTTATTTATGTATATAAATAAAATAGAAATATATTTCTCTTCTTTTAACTTCACTTCTTTATGAAATCCCATAAAATTGAAAGCAGTGTTTTAAGATTATTACTAAAAGGATTTTGAATGTTTTGAAGTACATACTTTGTTTTATGGTTGATTTATCTGGGACAATTTTAAAGAAAAATACATAAAATTAATTGTAAGCTATTAAGCGTGGTTGGAAGATTATAAATTATTCTCAACAACTTATATGCTGAAATTAGTTGCCATTTAATTGCTTTACTTTATGACTTTTTATATGTATTAAATACCATTATTTTAAAATAATCAAAATACCCAAATTTTAATTAATTTATATATGTATAATCAACGTGTCAAGAATTTATAATACAAAAAAAAATTAAGAACCGAGCATGTGAATATTTTTTTAGCTGAAGGGATATAAAAGGTAGAAAGATAAAGTATTTATACGGTGTCAATCCATTTAAAAAGACAATCGCTTATATATTTAGAAGCGATAGCTCTTTTCCTTTAAACAAATAAGAATTAGAAAATGGCAAGTCTACATTCTCCGTGTTATATAAGGTTAATAACATTGCGAATACATATGTTAACGTTTTCCAGAATTATGTTTTTGCCAATGGAAGTCATTAAAAAATAGCCAGAGAAGCATATCTTCGAACAATAGGATATATATTATAAATAATTCATTCAATTCGAGCCGTTTACATAGTCCGTATTAACTTAGGTCAGAACAGTGAGATTATTGGATTGGTATCGGAATCAGCAGTCGTGACAAGAATGCTCCAGACTATCCTCGCCCTTGGACATTGCTCGTCTATCATTGCCACGAACACGTACACTACATTTCTTATGTATTTTCAACCAGGTGATTGAATTGCAATGAAGAAGGATAAAATAATGATTACAACCATGCAATTAAATCTAATATTTAAAAATAATATTAAAATTACAACTAAAAAAAACTTTTGACAAAACTCATGTTTCTTTTGAGTAGGCATTCTTCATATCTTCCGTGAAAGTCACTTGCTCTTTCAAAATAATCCTCATATAAATCGTTAGATTATTATTGTACGCAATGACAGTAAAGCAGCATACCTACACATATATGCGCATATCATTACCACCAGGATGCTTACAAGTGCAGTTATTTTCTAATTGTTGGAATAGCATTAACATAAACCTCCTTGTCTTTTTTAAATGTGAGCGTTTGCTTTTATTCCTGCAAACAAACATAAATTTTAATGAAAAACTTTTACATCCGCAATTTACATCCTATTTAGGTTTGACAGGATTTTAAATAACACAGGTAATGAATACAATACTGCTCATTGCATAGAAAATATTCAAAAGAATTATCACTTCGTTTGTTTTTAAAACATCATAATTTATGTAATTTTTTTATTTTGTCTTTTTAATTTCATTAATACCAGATAACATTTATTACGGGAAAAATTGCATAAAGGTATTATTAGAAGAATTCATCAATTTATTAAACCGCATTGCATATTGTTTAATAAAATTCCAAATATATTTCAAACTAAGTATTTAAAAGTCATAAGGAAGTATGTTAAATAGCGTGCGCTACGGGGTCAGCTATAACTCATAAACCAGTTTATATTTTTATACCAAATTTTGGTAGCATGTAAAACTATCTATAAGGAACAAACTATGGCAAAAGATTTAAAAAATATTAATAGTAAGAGTGTATTTTTAAGGCACTTAAAGTACTCCTACTTTACAGTAAAACCGATTAAGGCATGAGGTTAAGCCAACCATGTTTTCCTAAGTCATAAAACATGAATCGACTGGCAACATAAACATAAAAAAACAAAAATTTCTTAGACTAGTCATTATAGCATTAAAAATGTTGGTTTTTGCGTAAAAGTAACCCAATTTAAATGCATCATAAAAATACTCATAAACCTATTTAATGCGTATACTAGTTTTTCTATTTTGGTGCGTTACTAGTCGCTAGTAACACACTGACAGCAGTGCGTTACTAGCCAGTACCGCACTGCTATCGGTGCGTTACTGAGTAGTAAATTTTATTTTTTGAAGTTGGTAGCACTGAATTTTATTGATTTACCGTGGCAGGTGCCAAGCGATTTACAGGTTATTTGATGATTTGACAAACCTGACATTAAAGTTGCCAACTACCAGAAAAGTTACTAAAATTGAAAACTATAATATTTTATTTTAAATAGATAAAAAGGCGCAAAATAGAAAAAATAGTATAAAAAACTCGTTTCATAAGTCGATAGTAGCACTTGTTCATTAAAATACTCGTCGCTACGCGACTCGTATTTTAAAATTGAACGCGTGCTACAATATGCGACTTATGAAACTCGTTTTTTAATATACTATTTCAATTACTTATTACCTATGAAAAAATGTGTATATCATTGTTATTACTTGTTAAAATTAATTATTTAATTCTCAATTTTAACATTTTAAATTTTGAATATCACCTAGGTAACAAGATCTTTCCAACGAACTATTACTTACTATATCAAGCCATTTAAAATTTTAAGGGTTGTATTCATAACGTCCAGAGATGAACAGATTTTTGCATCAGCTCCATTGCATAAAATGCCCTCTTTCAAAGTAAACTTGACCTCTCCGAGCACCGTTTCTTAAAATTTTGTTGAATTACCCTGTATACCATTTTGTATGAGACACAAAGACCTAAATTTTATTCCACTCGTCTTAGTTATAATAAAATTATAAATGATATTTGGGAAGTATGAAAAATTCGGTCTGACAACTTTTTGGTCTTTAGGCTGTGTCGACCTTCTGTCCAATTAAGCCTTTTCTTGTGTAGCCTTTTGTCTAATTGTGCCTTTTATCGTTCGCCCTTTTCTCTTTTGGCTTTTTTCGGGGTCGCTCTTATTTTTTTCAGCCCATTGTCCAATTCGACTTTTTGGGGTAGACGCAAAAATAATAATTGATAATCATTAGCTTCCTTAATTAATTAAAAGAAAAGTGTATTTATGTAAAGAAAAAATTATGCATACATTAATGCTGATTGCCGTGATAGAGCGGCAAAAATAAAAAATAATTTTAGCCAATTGTTTGGTTGTATAAACCGCTCACACTGTTTCGGCGTTTAATTTTAGAATTTAGCAAATTATTAAAAACAAATTTACATTTTTTAATATGGACCCTTATTTAAATCCTTGTAAGTATGAATTACCTCGTAAACAAATTTTTGGTAATATAAAACAGTTTTTTGTTGCCACTAATTTAAAATAAATCGAAAAGTCCCTATTTCAGGAATTTTATATACTCTACTTGCTGAACATTAAGTATTTTTTGGAGAAAACGGTTTTTTAGTGGCAAGTAATATAAATCAGTAACAAGAAGTAAATACTGTAAATTTGAAAAGAAGTCTTTCTAAAATAAAAATAAGGTCTCTGTCTGTAAGAAAACTCTAATTCTTTGAATCATTAATAAATTAAACTATATCTAATAATAACTGCAAATTTGTTTTAAATTTGAGCAAATTATATAATAAAGTTTGGTACAAATGCTTGGTTGAATCGTCCTTGGACCGAACCATCCAAACGCCATTTAAAAAAAAATGGGATTATAGCAACAAACGACATAGTTGAACTCCAGAACTATGAACAATTCTGAACCCACAATCCCATTTTTCTTAAAATGTCGCTTGGTCCCTTTTTGATAAGCATGGTCCAATTATACTAAAAACAGATACGGTAGTTATTTGAATATTTTACTTTAAGTTGTATTCCTGATTGTTTGGCAAAGTTTGTTTCATCCAATGTCATCCAATATATTACTTTGCCGAAATATTTTTAAATAAAATGTTGCCTAAAATTAGTAATCGTGCTATAAATTTCTCCTCAACAATTTTTCAGCAACAAGTATATCCGAGTTTAAATTTTTCTCGATGAATATCATTAAAATTAAGCATTTTTTCTCGATTAAGTTTCTCCGTTTTGTTTTTGATGAATTTTTCACAAACTAACATTAAGACTTAAAAACTGTGAACGAAATTCGTTCATCGAATTTAGTTATCTTTCATTTTGCCTTTCGAAAAATAAAAAAAACAATTTATCTGTTTTTATTTATTATTAGGTATTAAATTAACTACTCCTTTTTCAATTGTATTTTAGAATCATCAATTATTTCAGAAAGCATCAATGGTATTTAAGAAAAATATTAATAACTTTAAATTTATCCTTTTGTAATAACTTAGTGTAAATTTTTTTTTTCTAAAATCATCTTGTAATTGGTTTCAATTAATAACAAATCATCATTATATTAGTGATAATTTGCTATGTCCAAGAAGGATTCTTCATGTATTTTTTCAATGACACTTAATGATTTATTATAACTCTGATGAAGGTTTAACCATTAAAACCGAAACTAGTCAGCTGAATGTAACAAAATCGTTTTTCTTTTGTGTCCTTAATACCAAAAAAATCCCAGTACTTTAAGAAAAATAAATATAATTTCAGAAAGGAACAATAAAATAATTCGGAAGCTATGAGTAAAAAGTGTTTCCTCACCAATGTTAAACCCAATTTTAATAATCTGTTCTCAGATTAAAGTAGTATTGTTAAAATACAACTCGTTATGGCTTCAGGTATCATGAAGCAAATGTTGGTTTACTTAGAAAATACAATTGTTGGTGGTGATTGTGCTCGTGTATTAATAGATAAAATATTAGGAGTAGGTAGTCCAAATTTCTGCGGCAAAATTTACATTAAATGAAAACAATCTTTCTTTCTTAGATACAATTGATTGTTTCTGAAAAATAAGTCATACTTTTTGAAATTAAATTGACGAATTCTGATTTTCAATTTCAAACCATGCTTTCTGATACTATTGATGGTTCTGAAATACAATTGATACTTTTTGAAGTACAATTGAAGGTTTTGCTGGAAAAAAAGTAGGTATCTCCAATTTTGTTTTTAGAAAACCGAAAAAAACGTTTAAAAATTTTATGTTATGTGAACATCTTCTTGTTGATAAGTTACCATAATTGGTTTTAGATATGAATAAATTCATTTTCCGGATGACGTGGCGTTGGAGTTACATTTTTTTAGTCACCAAATGAATGTTTTATTTCATAGAAAATGGATTTTACAAAGAAATATACGTTACTACTGATCGGTATTGTATAAACCTTATTAGCTGATATTCGCTCCGACAAAAAAGGTGTTATCTATTATAAACAATAGACACTTTTTATTGTTTTTCTATTTTGCGTCTATAACAAGGGTATATACGTAACCAAAACAATACCTTCATAGCTCTAAATGACCTGTTTTGTGTGCGCTTATAGCAGGGGAATGTACCTTTTCGAAGTTGGTAGCACTGAAGTTTGTTGATTTTAAAATGACAGTTGCTAAGCGATTTGTAGTTTATTTGATGATTTGATAAACCTGACATTAAAATTACCAACTACCTGAAAATTTACTAAAATTGTGCTACTTAAGTGCTACAATGTCACTTATGAAACTCGTTTTTTAATATACTATTAGAACATCGTTTTAGGAGTAAATGTCATCTGTTAACTTGCGGAAATTAGGAAAAATTGTAAAAATATATAAAGTTCTCGTTCGTAAAATTATTGTTAAATAAAAGTATCAGCCAAAAACGAACTTATCACTTCCAAAAATATGTCATTACAATCAGTCCTTTTGTAAATTAATAATTATATTTTTGATATTTGATCTTTAATAAAAAAAGCCATGATTAGGAGTACAAGGGTAGTCAAAACGTCGGCAACTATTTCACAATAAAGATTTTTGGAAGTGATAAGGTCGTTCTTGAGCACAACTTAGACTAACTAACTTTTTTGCACCAAACGAAAGAGTTTTTATTTTGACACATACATACCTAATAATCCATGTAAATCCAAACTTCCCGAAATTACATTTACCTCCTTTTGGAAGCAGACTCCTCAATTCACGTTTCTGAATTATAATATCTTATTTCTGAAATTGAATTCATCTTTTCTGAAATATAAATGGAAAACATGTTTTCACTGAAATTATTAAATCTTCCGGATTTGCCTATTTTTAAAAAATAAGCAAACTCTATATTTAGAAATTATTATTTTTGTTTTGTTTTCTTAATCAAAAATTTAAAAAATAAACAGTAGTATTTAAAAAAGGTTTCACTAGAAAAAGACTTATTGAACATTTTTTAAATTTGGTTTTTTTTTTATTTTATTAGTTGCTAATCAATTTGTTTAAAGAAAAAATTACGTTGGTTCAAAAAAATATACAATGTATCCGGAAAATGCGTTAACTCCCTTGTTTTCTTTTTAGAGAAAGAAAGCTATTCTCAACAACATGCTGTAAAAATTTTCCGGAATATTTCGAACACCTTGTATATTGATTCATCTCACATGAAGTTTTTTTTATAATGGTTTAGTTATAGTCGTACCTAAAGATACATGGTAATGGATCCTTTTTCTTTTATTATAATAAGTTTATTAATAGTGGCGTCATAAAGCAAACTAAAGAATTGAAGTAATTACCTATTTTCACATCCTTAGGTCAAAATTATAATTAATTTTAGAAATACTAGTAGTTGTATTTGAAATATTGCTAGACTCATTACATTCGTTTCAGTTATTACATAAGATTTCATCCATTATAAGGCCATAGAGAGAGAATTGCTTTTAATTTGCTTGGCACAAAAGCGGTGTTTTTTTGTAAAGATGTTTAAACAAAGCGGCTTTATTTGGTGAAGAATAAACGTACATGGAATTCCAGATTGTAATCACGTTAAATACGTAACAGCTAAATAATAGCAACAAAAAAGAATAATTTATTTCATAACTGTTAAATTGACGTATTTGCTATGTAATAATTATAATTATCTAATTTTCGTTTTTTATGAAGATGAAAATGGAACGCGACTCGAAAAGCACTATTAAATCTTTTAAAGGTAATCACGAAGGTGTCTTTTTATTTCACAATAAAATTTACGCGGACCAGTAATAAAATTTTTAATTTATTTTTATTTCAAACGGAGGTACTAATCAAAGTGGATGACAAGAACAGATTAATGCACTTGTTCTCACGTAGCTATAATAGCTTTTCCATTTTCCCGGAGTGCAATGGGTTGCCCATTCATAAATGTAGAGAGGATAAATATCAGCAATTATCCTGCTGCCGGAAGATACGCGCTTGTAATTCATTCGATAGGAAACGTGTTTTTAATCCAATATTTACTTTGTAACACTATGTATTTAGTTATTACTTATTAAAACAGATATAATTATTTTAATTTTTTTTGGTACATTTTTGTAAACATACCTATGTACATATAAATATATTTTATGACAAAGATGTTAAAAACTTGTTAAAACACGAAATGGTAAACTATTTATTCAATAAATTGTCCTTAAACTCTTGGCGCGCTTCCCAATAGAGGAAAATTAAGATAATTGCCAAGAAACGATGCTCTAAATTTTAATATTTCCTGTGGCTTGTAGGTTTAATAAGAGGGTAACAAATAAATCACAAAATTTGCAACAGGTGTTACGTGGGCTGTTACATTATTTATTCAAAGAGCAGTACCCGTGAACAATTCAAGTGCGTAAATCTTGATGGCGAATGTGTAATTTTCCAGAATTTATCACGGACGTAGAGATTTTTCCTCGCGTATTAATTATTGGCCACGGTTAATTGGTTTGCAAATAACAAAGCTCGTGCGGCGCTCGAGACATGTTGGACAATTAATAAAGGCGAGCTTAGTTAGATAAATGATAATTGCCGTTTGTGTATAATTAGAAAAGGTTACAGAAAGTCCTAAATAAAACGTTTTAATTAAGAAACATTTAGACTCATCCTGCGTTTACTCCTAGACTTCGTAATTACACAAACTGTTATTTTAATGGATAGCATTTAGAAATTGCAATATATTGCAAGGTATAATTACGATGGACATGCGTTCGCGTTTTATCCATTCATCCATTTAAACATTAGAATGAAAATTATTGATGCACCAACATTAATTATTTTACCAAACAATGCTTTGTAAAAATTAATTTTATTAAATTTTCATAATGTATTTGTGGTTACCGTAACTTATTTCATCATGGCAACATAAAAATATTGTCTGCATTAACTTGGGATAATAAATTATTTTTTAATGAGATTTTAATCAATCTTTATGCTGGTGATTTATTTTCTATAGGTAGCGCAAGAAAGAACTTAAAATAGATCAATGCTAATATTAAAAGTGATAGCATCAAAAAAGGCTTCCGTTATGGCGTAACAATGCCCCTTTGTAATTGTTGGCTTGATTGCTTGTACATCAGCTTTAGTTTAAGTAGTTCGATGCTTCTAGGGCAAGTTAGAAGCACCAGCATGACACAGATCTCCTCGTAGGCTATAAAGAACGATGTATTGTCTAATGATGTATTCGTGATAAAATCCTGTCGAGATCATTAGTCTAGGATTTGTTGCAGTGTTAGTGATTCGCGAGGTGGTTGGTATAAGCTCACCGCATTATTTACATAAAGAGGCGAGCAGCGAGCGATATTCCTGCAGTTCCTGGTGGACGGTAAAAAATTTGAAAGCTCAAAGCTCGCCGCAGCACTGAATACAACAATGCAGCGGCGTGCGCGCATATCTCACACCGCATGTTGTAACAACGAAGATACATCATGGTCTCACGGTGCGACTAATCGAGGCCCCCCGACATGAGATTGATATTTTTTAAATGCACATATAGCAGTCAACGCGCGTTTGTTCGCAGTGACGTGGCCCGACCTCGGTAATTCCTGCTGGGCCGTCCGTCTATCACTCATGTTTTGGAATTATCAGCTGACTTTCATTATAGTTCCGCTTTTCTTGCACAATTTATATCTTTTCGAAAATTACATTAACGCACTCGCTGTGATTACTCGGGATTCTATTTTATAAAGCAACTCCAAATTGTACTGACATTAATGTTGAGAAATTTAAATTTATTAAAACAACTTTCTTTTGCCACTTGGCAATATTCATTAAATATGATCTTCATACCTATTAGGAATACCCATCTGATATTGTAGAGTCTGCTAAGGTTTCACCTCATGTTACATCCCATACTAATGATTTTCCAAATTTATAATGAGTTAGTATCATTCCATCTGAAGTTTTTCCCTTGCTAGTCCTGTAGATACCAAGATAGCATTAGAGTGGATTTCATCTGAAGTAAACCTTTCCTGCGCCGCGAGCGCTTTTACCCGAGCGATTATTATAAAAACTAAATAATGTCGATTCATACATTACAGGAATTCAGATTAATTGAGAAACCGTAATTCTAGATGACCAGTACATCATCACGTACATCAATCATATACTAAGTTAATCTAAATATTCTTAAACATTGATTTCTGAGCAGCGTTCTCTTCAGATGAAAAGAGCACCTAAGATAACGTCATTAATATAAAGACCCATACTTTACTTACAAACTAAACCATGGTGACTAAAAATATCACATTCACTTAGAAATAACAAATATGAGAATAATACAGCTCTACATCAAGTTATAATGCCACAGAAATTCTTAAAGTGTCGTCATCTAATAGATGATAACAGAAGGAATTGATAGAGCCTTAATCCATGATCCAGAATTTATTGCGGTTGCTTGAAGTCTTCTTCTTCTTCTTATAACATGACGTCACATTATGGTGATGGCAAATTCGGCCGTAAACCACAAGTATTAAAATTAAACTAATATTATAAGCTGGGTGAAATTGAATAACGATCAAATATATTTTAGATGAGAGTATGGTGGCTCCTATAAGGTTACCATATTTTCTTAATGTAGCTAAGTCAGCTAAATAACATCCATGGGTTAAGTGGGATTCGAACCCAGAAACTTCGGATTACCGAAATGTCGGAATTTACAAGTCCATGCGACTAACCGCTCCGGACACCGGAGTCCCCTTGTTTGAAATCTAATCGGGTCTCAAATTAAAGAGGATGATAAGAAATTTTTTTAATAATTGGAACATACCATTCTTTTTGTAATTTAGGAGATTTTGTAATAAGTAATCCAGATTTTATTTTACATAAATCTAAACGTTGAGAAATCACAAATTCCATTAAATTTTTTTTATTATCACCGAAATTAAATTAGAAGCAGCATAAACCGAAGCTCCAATGGCTGGAAGATCTCCTAAATTATTTGGGAATGAAGGTTGTGTCGAAGATTTGTCGTTAAGAGCATCTACCCGCGATAAATTTTTCGTTGGAGATAATAACAAGGAATAGAAAATCCATCATACTTTTCTGGAGCTTCTTTGCAAATTAAGACCAAATCCCTAGTGGGCGCGCGAATTTGGGAGAAAAAATTGTGAAAAATCATGAAATCGAACATTAGTTCTGCAGTCATAACTCATATTTCCCTCGTTACATTTTCAATTTTTTTTCAGATTTATAATCTAAATTGATTAGGCTACATCCTGCCATCCTACCTTCTGCAACCTAGCTCAAAATTAATTAGAGGGGTCCAAAGTTAAGGTACTTTTAGATCATTATATTTTTTTTGTATATTCTCCAATTTTTTTTTTCTACTGGCAGGAATTAAAGAAATGACTTCTAAATCATCTACAAAAATAATTATACAAAAATGTTGTTCGTACTAGCTTTTATAACTGCAGAACTAAACTACTATATTTGCCGTTTAGGAAATTGCTCTTAATATTACAATTTGTAATAACAAGTCTTGATGACAGTATCAATTTCTGATAAAATAAGTATGGGTTTCCCACCAAGAGTCAGAACATCTGAGTCAATTAAAGCATTGGGAATTCCATCTTTTTATAAAGGAGGACCAAGTAAATTTAAATTTTCAACTTTTGGAAAACTCAATAAATTCAATACCGAGTTATAAATTACATTTTGCGCCATCTAAAATTTATGTAACATCATCGTACATGTCCACGTGACGTCATCATTTTTTTTATATAGAAACCCACAATTTTATGTAAAAAAATCTGAAAGGAGTTCTAAAATTGTGTAAACATAAAAATTTCAATTACTTATCTGTTCTCATTCCGAAGATATGATAAAACGAAACATGGGTCACCTCTATAGCTTCTTTATTTATGAAAATGAAAATTTGAAATTTAGCTATGTTGTATGTTTTAAGAAAACACATTCTATGGACTAATATTTTTGTCAATCTCACTTCCGCTTTTACCAGAAATAACTTATTTTTTTAAATGTAACACCTAATTTTTTGGATTATTAGTTAAATTAATTTAAAAAGTTGTCATTTATTTTCAACTATTTTAAAATGTTTTTTTCTTCATCCGAAATTAATACAATCCATCAAAACTCATTTTACATAATGCCTAAATAAATTTGTATTTTATAAAATTATTTTAGTAGTTTGTTATATATTGATTTTTTTAATATCTTTGAAAAACATTTTTGCATATAACTCTAGTTTTTAAAATGGAAAGATGCTGGGTCACTCGATTTTTTATAAAGAACATTGTATAGTGACTATTCAACTCAAAAGTGATTATTTTTTGTGACAAGCAAAACGTCAAAAATATCAGCGATTATTTCATGACGTTCATGTCAAACTTCAATAAGTTTGAAGTTGGCTATCAAATTTTGCATAAGAAAGTGAAAAATGTTCGTTAAATAGTCCCTTAAATATGCACTCTTTTTCAAATTATAAGTCGAATATTTTTCATACATTACCACTCATGTCATTTGGGGTTAAGTTTTAATTCCCCAAATGCGAAGCTTAATATTACTTTTTTCGAGTAAATAGCTTTCAATGTGGTGCGACCAACTTCTGGATTTTCACAAGATTTCCTAACCCCGCTTCTGTTGGCACTCGCTTAGCACTATTAGCTACTCAATTTAACTTTCAAAATAATACATATTATTGATGAAAGGTTTATTTTGCATTTGGAGGATACGATAAAAGTAGTAAAATCTACTAAAGTTATCTTGAAGTATTGAATACTACAATGACCCATAAACCAAGAAAAAATTATTTCCTATAAAAAGAACAAAAGTAGATCAATATCCATATTTTCCCAATCTGCAATAAAACAAGCTCAAGGTAAAGCTGATTTCAACAGCTCTGGAACATTGTAAAAATCTTAAAGTTAGAGGTGCTGATTTTCTAAAATTAATTATTTATTGATGGACACTTACAGAAGACATCTATTTTCTAAAATCACGATAATCCAAAGCCTAAAAATTATTTTGTATAAAAAGATTGGACTTATTTAGTAATAGTTAAGAAAAACTGTAATTATACTGGAAGTTATCAACAGTAATTAATTTCACTGGTCTAAAAAATTTGAACTTTTTTTAGTCAGATGAAATTTAAATACTAATTTTGATAATACTACCCATCCTTAACAACAACTAATTAGTAAAAAAAATATATATTTGACGTTTTCAAAAAATTTAGATAATTAGGATGAAAATACCAATAAAAACCTTCATTTCTGTAATATTTTAAAATTTGTATCCTTTAGACTAGGAAGGTATTAGCTGCTTTTACAGTTAAAATTCGCGTCAAAATTTACGAAATATGCCTTGCAATTATTTCAAATTATAACCATATTTTGTAAATAACATTAAACTTTATAATTGCATAGTTTAAATAACATTCATGGCTAGGCTTGTAGACGACGAATTTTTCATAAATTAAATTAGTAAGGCCAAAAAATAAGTTTAAAATAGGAAATAGGCCAAATTTTACGTATTTTTAATGATTTTCTTTTTGGCCATTTTGGATATAAAATACTAAAAAACTGTCACATACAAGTCTTAAACAGAGGTTCCACTTTCATATGATATTGTTCTTCTTTTATCAGTAGATATTAAGAGCTCCATATACTTTTATATCTACTGATAAAAGAAGAAACCTTCGAATCTTGCAGCTACATACCTATTAAAGTTCCAAATAATATTTTAAGACGGAAACATTACTGGTAGTTGAAGTTCATTGACGGCAAGATTTCATACTTTCGAGATGAGATGAGAGGCTTTCAACCTGTGATAACCTAAATTAAAATAAAGTCCAAATTTACAATTTTTCATGATGTTAGATCAAAGAAAACAAACTAATTTTTACATCTACATTTTTTTAATAGAGGGCAAGTGTGAATAACTGTTGGAAATGAAGAAAAAGAACAATTACAGAAAAAAAGGATGCTCCAACTATACAAAAATGTGGAAAAATAGTTAGCTATCCTCTAAACCGAGAACACTATTTAATTCAAGGCACATTGGGACTAGCATAAGGATAAAAGAAGAAGAAGAGCACATTCATAGCAGACTAAAAGAATAGTATATGTATAATAATAAAGTAAATCTGTGCATGAAAAAATGTAATTAGATTTATTAAATATTGTAGTCGATGGAAAATGATAAAAAGTTTGTAACTTGGAAAGGATTGTTAGAACACCATAATGAACTTAAGTGTCAAATTTTTACAGTAATTCTGAACATTTGTGATTTTCACGAGTAATTATCTTCAAGTAGGTCCCCTTGAATCTTGATAGATGACCGGAAGACCAAATTAATCCAAATAGCATTGTTTAATTAATGGTGTAAACATTCTTCGCTGGCTATGTTCTCCAGAACCATAAATCACATAATTTCATTAATTCGTGTGACAAAAACAGATGAAATCTTGAAGTTAGTCGCATCACATTCTTAGCCATTTTACTCGAGAATTTCTGGGAAAAATAAAGATTTTTTGAAACCCAGTAAAATTTTTAGTCGGAGTCAGATCGATACGAAATTTTATGATACCTATTATTTAAAATTACCTTATCAAGGTACACACACAAATTCAGCATTCTGGGATTTTTTCACAGACTGGACTATGGCACACGGTAAAGTTTTCCAATCCCAATGCAAATTTTTCGTGAGGTCTCTTTTGACGTGTAAGTTTTAACTTGTTTATTTTTTTAAGTTTGGGCTGAATTTGTTGTAGGTTATTACATTTTTTCAATAAACCTACATTCGTTTTCATGTTATTTAGTAAATTTTAAAGAGTTAGGTTTTATTATAAAATTGTTTTTTTAATATTAGCAACTTCGGACAACAATTTCTTCTTAACTAAAATCTTAAATCAAAATGCATTAGTAAAAGTTTTTGTAAATAAGTCACTGAGTGTATCTTTATTATCTAAGACGTATACCTATTTTAATGTGTCAATAAACGATGAATGCTTTAATTTTATCTCAATAAAATTAATTAAGTATAGTAGGAAATCACACTGTAATATGTTAAGTATTTCCTGATCGATGTAAAGCTCGATAAACAACAGTAGTGGCATGTAATTGAAAACAATTATAAGCTAATAAACCTATAGAAAACACTCCACGAAGGTCGTAAACTGGAATAAATCTAATTTCATACGCACTTTAATTTTCCAATAAGTTAAACTTTAACCAGAGCCCGCTAAATATACTCGTAAAGTTTTTAGCACGTTTTTCCAAGTGCGTTGAGGTTTAAAATTAAAATTAATATCATGTTTGTGGGTGCCTTGGGCACCTGCATGTGTGCAAATGCGGCAGTAGATTTCACCGCACGTGTTGGGTAAGAGAGCTTGGCTCGTGCCGCATGATTGTGCCGGGAATTAATTACAATTAATAAGCAATAATTACGTTTTTAAGTACGTATTTTAATAAGGTGTACCACGCTGCATGTTGCAATTAATTACGATTGTGATTGAGTGCCGTTTATCCACCTCTTTGATTTATTCGTACGTAAATTTTAATTATTATTGCCATGTAAAATTATTTAGGGGCAGTATTAAATTTATTAATTTTCAGCCAATTAGGAGTTTAATTAAAAAAATTTCTAAACCTCCTAAGTGCTAATAAAATAATTGATTTATTTAATTAATAGTCATATAAATAATATTTTATACATCCAGATTTAATTTAGTTTTCACTAAATTACACCTAAAAAAATTAAAAGCTCATAAATTTACATTCCAATTCTTTAGAAAATATATTTTAGACGTTCATAGCAAAACTAAAATCAATAAAATGTGTAAATACACGACCATCATTCAATTTACCTACTTATACAATTTATAGATTACTGAATCCATTTATAAGACTAAATAATTTTTACACCTTTATTCTTGTAATTAATATTTATTTAGTCAGAGAGAGGAGTGTATGATTTAATTCTGAAATATGTAATTGTTGTCCAAGAGTAACATCCTAAACTTTTATTTTATTGAAAATATTTTTAAATGTTAATTAAATAACAAGACAGTTTTTTTTTTTGAAAAAAAAAAGTAAAAGAATACTTTCTCTAAAATCTTCATTGAGTTCGGCTGCGGGTTGTTTCCCCCATGTTTATGAGCGCACGTGAAAGCGTGGTAAAACTATCCTAGTGTCTTGGTACCATTCCCCCGAACCTCTAATCAGGTAGAATTTTATCTTAGACCTTATAGAACTGGAGCCTTTAATATTGCAATTATATTATATACGTAGGTATCCAAAGGTGGCGTCTTTTGCAAAAATTATTTTTCGGATACGTTGTCAAATAGTACTAGAAAATTACAACAAACCATCTTGTTAAATTGATTTAGATGATTATAACTAATTGTGGCGATTTATCAGTAGAAATTGGAAAATTTCATTTTGTATGGCCAATCGGGGGAAAGAATACATGAATTTTATACCCGAATTAGTTGACAGGGGAATGTTCACAAGGAATTAAAAATATTATATTACTCGGGGGAAAAACACACAGCGTTAAGTTCTGAACTTGTTTAGTATCACAGCTTATAGAATTTTGTTGACAATTTCATTTTCAGCTAAAATTCAAATATGTTCATGATCCCATTTTGTTTTCCTCCGGGGCAAAATAGCACTTGACTGCGAAATTCCATTTTGCACCATCATATTTCATAGTAATTTGCGTACATTTTTAGTTTTTCTGTTAATTATTCCTTAAAAAATACTACTATTTATTTTAAATTGAAAAACATTTTCGAGAAATAACTCCCGGATTTTACTTTATCGAGATCGTATGGTTCGTTATCAAACACTACATATAAAAATTTTCGTTTGGAACTAAATTGTACTCCAAAAGCTATAAACTTTATTCTCTAGGTAAACTACACACCGCCAATTTTAGTACTTGACCAAATTGCACATCAAGTTTTGTTACAGTACACACCTATTCTTTTTAAATTTAGTTGACTATTTTGGGATTTAATAAAAATAAATTTCAAAATTGAAGGTTACAGTTGTTTGATGATTCATGATATCCAATAGTTCGACTTACTAGTCAAACTATTGAAAACTAAATTTTTAATTATTAAAAGTAAATTTAAAAAATACTCTAAGCTACGAGTACATAATAAATATGCGTGAAAATATGAATTTGAAATTTCTTCTTTGATAACTTTTTTTGGAATTTTTATAATTTTCTTTTAAATACTGGTACAAGCAATATAGGCCAGTAAAATGGTGAAAATAAATGTTGGAAAGCAGGAAATCGTTTCTATCGCTTTATTTGACGTCAAGTATCCTAAGGCCCGCTTGCACAGTTCAAGCTTAAGCTTCAAGTGACCTTTAAACTAAAAATATGACAGATTTTCTGTCAATTTTTTAGTTTAAGTGTCGCTTCGACTGTGTAACTGGCCCTAAGTCATTTAAAATTTCAGAAAAAAAAATTTTGTCACAGACATACTTGGAACTTATCAATGTTTAATAATAAATACAAAAAAATAGTTTACATTTAAAATTAAAAAGTCGATGTAATTTCCGACAAAACCGGAAGTGAAATTGAAATTTTTTTTAGTTCAATAATGCGTATTCTTATGCCATATAATATAGTAAAATTTCAAATTTTTATTTTAATAAATAAAAAAAATTCAGGGGTGGCCTTAGTTTCGTGGACACCTGGTATATTTCAACAAAAAATTTTATTAGATAGTAAATGAGTTTATATTTTTTCGACTCCTTAAGAAGTTACATCAATTTTAAAATTGGTACATTTTCATGATTTTTGTTGAATTAGTTATAGGAAATTGTTTCTTTAGAAAAAAGTGATCAATCAATCATTGAACTTGAAACGGAAACGGAAACGGCGCTTGTGGTCCTTTTCATGGTCATGGAATTTTCTGCCCACACTTCAGGGGGAAAACGAGCACTGTTTGTTGATGTAATTCTCTACCAATTAATCTACCATGTTTGTCAGTCTTTCATCATTTGGGATAACAGCTATCAAATTAATTGAAAAACATTTTCTTGTTTTAAAATGGTCTTCATCCACACTCCAATCTCACTGCATAGATTTCTATACTCTTTTTCTAATTTTAAAGGCTGATTTCTTCTGTACAAAGCTTCAAGCGAATATTATCTGCAGTCAATTATTTTCGATTCTGGCCATACATTCTTTAGTGCTAAGTGTATTGCTCTTTCAAAATCTACTACTACCTATATGGGATCAATTGCTTTGTGAAAGTTTTCTCAAGAAATTTGTTTTATTTTTTTAAATAATATTTTGTATGATTTGCTTTGTTTATCCGGCAATAAAGAAAATACTAGTGTACTGTAATGATTATTCGTGACAACGTCAATGCTAATTATTTGGTAAAAATTTTGGTAAAGTAAGAAAATGTACCATCCTCAAAATTTTTTTGCATATCAGTTTAGAATTAATATGTTCCGCACAAGAAAAAATAAGTATATTATTTAGAATTGAGAGTATAGTTAATAATAAAATAATCCTCTCCTTTTTTGGCTTTTGCGTTTATTTTTCCAATGTTTGATTGACATCATCTCAGGATTTTGGAATATTATACATAAACGCTTTTCTCTTTGTATTATAAATATTCCAAAGTTGTAATCGACTCAGGTATATCATTATTTAAAATATTTCTCACAACATCTTGAAGTTAGGTATGAATATTTTCCAATTCCTAAATTTTAGACTAACCGCTTAAAATTTGTTCTGTTTAAAAGCTTTTAATTAATTTTTTATTCCCGATAGGAAAATCGTTGCTTTACATTTTCTGTTCGTACAATGCCAATGTCAGAATATTTAACTTGTTTTCACTTTGTAGAATTTAAAACTCTACCTTTCCCTTTTAATAATCTCTGAATTGATGGTTAGTTTTTTATTGAACTGTTTGGGTACTGTTTTAATGATGAAAAGCAAACTTATTTCAATAGTAACCGTGGAAACATCTAAAAATAACATTACAAAATTTATAACCATAACCAAACATAAATAAAAAACCAATAAACCTTTTTAAAGTTTAAATTATTAATAAATAATCAGACATTATAAAAATTCTCGTTGTTCTCAACCAAGTCTAAGAAACCATTGGCAAAATTGTAAACCCAGTTGAGCACCTCAATTTTATAGTGCCTGAACAGGGGTAAAGTGGTAACGATGTAGCTGTTCTTGATGTAAAATGGGTACGCCAAACAAAATTCTGTGAAAGGTGAAATTGAAGCCCAATTCACCTACTTATTGAAGGACTAGCAGAAGTTACTACTACTAAGGACTAATGAACCCAAAATAAAATTCTTACTACAGCGGTATGTCAATCATTGCAAATTCCAGAATTCTTCTTTTAACCAAGAAAGTACCCTTCGTTCAATTATTTTTTCGTTGAAAGGATCATAACATGCTGCATTAATGTAAATTTTCTGTATAACAAAAATATGGCGTACCTACCCCTAAAATATACGATCCTGCAATTTTTAACACTGGATACTGATTTTATATCATTACAAATTTAAAAACTACAGTTTCCTCCAAATTTCAAAAAAATGCTAAAAAGTTAAAAGACAGGAAAAATAAAGAAACTTTGCCACCTTCTGCATCAAAAATGGAACATGTTAGATAAAAACTTTATTTTTTTACTTTTATCTTAAGGCTGATTTAGACTAGCACATAAATTTTGTATAAGATCGACTCAGATGCTGCTGCACATTGCACAGTAGAAATGCGCAATGTGCAGTAGCATCTAAGTCATCAGTCGATCTTGTACAAGATTCATGTGCTCGTCTAAATCGGCCTCCTGATTTTTTTGCACACATTTGCTTACACCCTGTGTTGTATAGATTATCCTTCAAAGCATCGACTACAGCTTCTTCCGATTCTACCAAATGTGAACGTGGTTTAATACCAGCTCCTTTTTGCTGAAGTATCCAAATCTTCTTCAGTCTTCTGAAAGTTGCAGAAAACACTTGTTAATTTGCAATTCTTCTGTTCGGAAATCGCAGTAGTACTCTCTTACCAATCCATAAGCATTGCCGTCGGAAAATCCATATATGTGCGATTTTGTCATTGGTAGTAGAAAAGGATGAAGAATATTGAAATTTACAATTTGGTTCCAATCAAAATTTCGTACGTTTTATCTTCGTGTTTTGATGTGTATGGATGCTTTAATACCTTTCTTTTTCTTAAAAATAAGTAATAACTTTTAAAATTTAATAAAAGCTATTCAAGAGGAATCTATTGTAAACATGCCAAAATTTTCTAGCTTGTATGTTACTAATCATACATAGAATTAATCTTCTGGCGACCATACGAGAAAATCGTATATGTCATTCATGTTAGTGGTTTAGAAAATCAGTCATTGCTACACTAGTGGCTTTAGTTTTCTGTTTTGTAACTCTGAAATACTCGATAGTGGGGCTGCGAAGGATTTCTGAAAACCCTCTCTTGGATTTTTTTGAACTTGCAAAAAAATAACAGTTCAAATAAAAATTTATATTTAATTATTAAAATCATTATATAATTAACTTTTCTGTAAATTTAGAAAAAGTAGGAACATTTTTTATTCGTTTCTATCAGTTACTTCCGTCAAAATAGCGCCACCTACAATTAGGTACATTTAACTAAAATTAATTGATAATTTCAATGTCAGCTGATAACACAGGTTATGTTATGACTTTTTAGTTGTTACTACAAAATAATAATAATGGTTGCAAAATCTCCGTGGTCGTCGAAAAAATAGCATACGCAACTCGCAAGAAAGTGAATTTCGTGCTCGTTCGGCTATTTTCACACTCGCACAAAATGCGTCACTTTCTAGCTTGTTGCGCAATATACTATTTTTCCATATAAAAGGATACTTTAGCTGTGCCCCGATTTCATTGGCTCCTAAGGCGATATTTTTTTCTTAAGCAAATTTCTTCACCTCGCCTAAATGTCATATTTGCATTGTTCTCTTCTAGTGAAAGCAATAAAAAACAAGAAGTTTTGACGAAGCGAAGATATTCACCTGAGGAACAAAATCCCTCCTTTTGTATTATGCAATGAAAGAAAAGTTTGTTTACTATTTCCATTCATAAAATTATTTTTATAACATATTCATTAGATAAGAAAAACTAACACCTAAATAAGAAATGATCTGTTATCGTTTGTTATAATGTTTGTATTTTCAATCAAGTCATGCGTAGGTTTAAAATCAATTCATAGTGAAGTAACAAATATTAATATTTCGAACGAAATTGGTTTGTATTTATATGAGTGCTACCGCAAGTGAAAGTAAATTTATAGCGTTATTAAACGCTCACACGGATGATCTATTATTGATTTTTGTTGAGCGTTCTGATTGGAATCAACTTAAAGATGGCAATACATTTCTACAATATTAAACTGGCCACCGGCTTATTTATTTATTGTTTCAAATGTAGTGGCCTGTGATTGCTTAATGAATATTTATTGGTAGCAGGTCCATTGAGTGTGGCCTGAAAGCAGAACGTGTATCTTATTTAATAGAAAGTAGCCATCGGGTACGCACATAAGATAATTTTAAATTTATATCCGTCTGCTCCCGTAAAAAAGCCATCAAACAAAGTTATCAAACAAAAACAACCTATTTGCGGGGAAAGCTCAATAAAATGGGGTCTTTTTTAAAGGCTGGCCTGACCCCGTCCTCATTAATTATTTAGCTGATTGTGTGCAATGAATAAGTTAGACCCATTATAAAATGTATCGGGTCGGGGGCAGGGCGGAGGAATTTCCAGGGGTAGCTTGAATCTAGGAAATGCAGACCACGCTCGCCTCACTAAGCGCGGATATCATATAAAATTGAAGCAAATTGTCGTAGAGCACTGATCTGATTATCCGCAGGATATTGTGCTTGTGCAGCAACTGAAACGACGACAGGCCCCTTCTACACATTTTCCGATTCAACCAGATAAATTCAATTTGAAGCCCACTTTATTGCACTTCATTTACATGCGGCGTTTTTAAATTTAATCACCGTGAAAAACATTTAAAAACATTTACAGAACAATAATTTATACTACAAGAAGCAAGTGGAACAATTTCGTAAACATATTTTAACCACCCGAGTGTACCGTTTGGAAATCCAATTGATTAATAGCCTACGGTCAATATTTAAATTAGTCATTATTACAACAATAGTGATTAAGCCCATTGAAATAACAGTTGGGAGCAAAATAATTATTACGTAACATCTTACGTCATATTCAAAATAGCTTCTTAATGAATAGTTATGCGACTACTGTTTTATATTTAATTAAAATCCGATACCATCGCGCCGTCAAATGTGTTCTACATACTTTCCTATTATCACCTAATATACATCACGGTATTTTCGACAGAGCTCCCATTTACAATTAATTAACCATTCTGACTTTTCGAATAGTATGAAATTACCACAAAAGTTAAAAGCATATGTGTATATGAACTGTTATTTTAATTAATATTTACGATTCAGTTGTAATTAACTAAATTCTAGGCTAGTTGGGGCTTAATGATTCAACCAAAACTTTCGCAATACACGGAACTAATTTTCTTTGTTGACGTTTTAACCTGTTATACGATGACTAATGGGGCACCATTTATGCTATTGTTTTATTTTTAAATGCCTAGATACCTCTGGCTTAATTTTTATCTCCAAATCTAATAACCCAATTTGCTCGAGGAATTTTAGAACGTTGATTAAGGCTTTGATAAACTACTGGCGGTATTGTAGTTGACTATTATTACTAAAGTACAGGTGTCTCGGTTATGTGTTGATTTTTGATTTCTACACTTTTACCACGTTTAAGAACTATCTTAAACCCTTGCCATATTTCCTTTTCAACAAAGACCCAAATTAGGAAATAAATGCAAAAAATCGTGTAGTCTGGGTGGCGGGAGGTAGGGAAAGGTCCAATTTTTTTGTTTTCCGTTAATAGTTCGAAAACTAAGCGTCTTAGCGACAAAGTCATTCTATACAAAGTTAAAGTAAAATTAATTTCCTACAAAAAAGGTCCGTTTCATATTTTCGCTAGGTGTGAAAAAAATCAAAAAGTCTGAAAAATACATTATTACAAACATTAATATTGTTTATTGATCAATTTACCTATAAATAATGGAACGCCCTATTCATGTTTTCGCTACGAGCAATCCTAGCCTTTGAAGACTACTTATTACTACTAAGAAAGTGATAGAGCAGGTAAGGAAAAATTCGAAAATTCTTAAGAGTGATTTCCTAAACGGCAAGTGGTTTACGTGCTAGTGTAAACAATATTTTTATATAATTTTTTTTCTTAGAAGATTTTAAGGTCATTGAACTAAATTTAAACGGTTAAAAAAAATCGAGAATCTACAAAAAATATAATGACCTACCGACTTTGGACCCCATTAAGTAAGCGCAAGCTTGCAGAAAGAAAATATCTATTTAATAGATGTAGTCTAAAGAATTTAGTTTATAAATCAGAAAAAAAATTGAAAATCTGTAAAGATGTGTTTTGCTAGCGACGGAAATAGTCCAAAATCGCCGAGCGGAATAACTTTGCTTAGCAAAGTGTCGTTTACGCTGCCACTTTGCTGCACGTTGCTAAGGAAAGTATTCCGCTCGGCGATTTCGTCGTCGGCGACGGAAAATTTCTGTCGCTAGCAAAACACACCTTTAGAGGAAACTAAAAATATCCTGGCACATGTAATGTTCGATTTCATGATATTTCACAATTTTTCCTCCCATAGTCGCGCCCCCTCTAGCGGTTCGCATTACTTATTGGCGATTCGCTTATAATTTGCAAAGAAGCTTCAGAAAAGTGGGATGGATTTTCTATTCCATGTTATTATCACCGATGGAAAATTTATCGCGGGCGTCTAGGAAGATGCTCTTAAAGAAAATAAATATATATTGAAACTATATTATCTTATAATATTGCGATAATTTAAAAGTTGTTAATAATGTAGCTCGAATGGCAGCAATATTGCAATGTGAAATGGCGGTCATCATTTTTTCTAATCTTTCCTTTGCCTTTCTATTGGCTACCAATGTGACCACGAATGTTCGAAACGTTTGAAGAACCATTTCATCAGCCTCACGACAAAATTGATCAGCGGGAGGATACTTTGAATTGTAGGCCATACCCTGCACATCCTCCAATTTTTGTAGCTGCATGAACTAACTGTTCTCTTTCTACTTGTTCACTTTTCCATCTCGAGGAGTATCATGCATCAGTCAAAATTCATTCACCTCCCAACACGAAAGGTGACAACATTTATACTCTTCTGTAGTGTGGTGAAAACTACTTCGTCCCCCATACTTGGCCCTCATTCTCTGCTTAGTCGTCCTCAAATCAGGTGTTGGTCCTGCAACTTGTTGTAGCAAGTCATCAAATGAGACCTTCTAAGTAGTCGTAGATCTCCCGCATTGATATTGTAATATCTTCATTCTCAGAACGGCCTTTTTACTTGATGAAGGGTCAGCTACTATGAAGAACTTTTGATGGCACTCCTTATGATAAATTGAATCTGCAGAGTGTAAATCGCTAACTCCTAAGACTCTTCGATCTAATGTCTGTCACTCACCGCTCCTCATCAATGCACGAAGTGCAATTGTATTGTAACTTGGCAAACCTCGAACTAATATCTTTTGACATAAATATACGGATTTTTGCTTCTTCTTTTTATCAAAATCATCAGGTTTCCCCAAATAAACAGTTGGTTTTATAATTGAATCGTGTGATCGACGAATCGACGACGTTGGCCAATGTCTGATGATGTTGTGGTCTCCGAAGGTTCTCTTAGCATGCGTCTTATGGTGTACTCCTTTTTGTATTCCATGTGAACTACACCACTTCTCCTATTTTCAAGAGATTAGCTCTTCCCGTCATATCTTAGAACACTTGCTTTTATTATCCCTATAATCCCTTTATAATTGACCTGACTCTTATCATCATTATCGCACACTTCACCATCACAAATCAAACACTTCGGCAAATCATCCATCGTTTAGACTTACCACTCACGTAATCACAAAACGAAGAAAACCACAACGAGTAACATGAATGATAAGATAAATCATTAAAACTGTTAGACACGCCGTTTACTAAAATAGCAAATAGCTGAAGCAACATGTTTTGTATAGACCCTACCCCCCCCCCCCCCACCCCACATCTTTCCCCCAATTATTGAAATGTCCAAAAATCAAATATATTTTTTATAATCGTCATTCATAGGTAAAGTGATCAATAAATATTAAATTTCTAAGGCAATAATGCTTTTTTCAGACTTTTTGATTTTTCACCCCCTCGTATCACTCTTATTATTACTCCTAGCGAAAATATGAAAAGGTCCTTTTTTGTACGAAATTAAATTTTCTTTAATTTTGTATAGAATGACTTTGTCCCTAAGACGAAGTATTTACGAAAAACCAAAAAATTGGACCTTTCCCCCTCCCTTCCGCCTAAAGCTCGTTCCCCCGGCTGGGGACTTTTAGTATGTTCTACCTAGGGGTCAACCCTACCACTTAAAAGTCCTTATTACGAGTTTTGGTAGTCTACAACTCCTACCGGTTTCCAGAGCGGATCGAAATTGCAACCTATAACCTTAACAATGTTGTCGTATGTAATATGCTTCCTAACTCAATTAAACACAATGGTACTAATTACTTAGCTCTCCATACAGTGCTCAACCTAATTCTACTTAACTCTCCTTAATTATTATTACGATCTACTTTTTCTTACATCTACTTATTGATTTGAAGTGCTGACCATGCAAGGTTACGATTTGTAACTTGCGTTGTTATTTATTGCACTTGTGTTTCCTAACATAACAAACCTTGTATAATTATGTCCTAACAATAACAATTTATCTTATTGTTTTCTTAACTTAATCTTAACATTATCACTATCAATTGTACTCGTTTCATACCTTTATTATTTCTTACTTCTTGATCGATATTTAAGAAAGGACATTTGCTAAGCTATAAACAAATATTTGTCTTCTTCATAATGTTAATAAATTTCCGAAAGGGCATACCGATAGTGATTTTTTCATCTCAAAAATGGTGATACCAACTTAGACTACAAGTGAAAAACAGGTCTATCTTTGGATTTTGATAACTAGGTCCTTCTTGCGGGTATGGAAGAGTTCAAAATTTGCACCACTATCATACTGGCTGAGAACTTTAACATCGATCATTCCATTCCAGTAAATTCGGCAAGGTGTGAACATTACCCGAATTTTCCCGCACGAGCTTTTATACAACAACAAGATCCTAAAAGATCGAATTTTTACGGATTTTCTCGAGAAAATAAGTGGAGGTTAATTATCATGCCTCTACCTAATAGATTTGTGATATGGATTGTAAGTACTCAGCATTAATGCTTCTAATGCCACTGCATCATACCCTGCCTGCATTTGGAATTAAAGCAAGCTAAAAATAGCATTAAGATGACATGAAAATTTGGATAGGTCTTCTTGGTTGCTTGGTAACAATGTTATCTATCTACAATAAGATTAAGCTACAATCTTCATTTATATGCCTAGAATTAGTAGGTACATCGTAATTTAATTTTGGATAGATAATAATAAATTCAGATGAGGTAAAAAATAATTAAATTAAACAATAAAAATATTCCCCATTAATTCTTGGAAAGCTTCTGTTCACAAAAATGGTATGTATGCTCATCGCAACTAATTCATACCGAAAAAATTAGCGCCGTGAAAATTATTTAAAGAAAACTAAACTCATACTGAGAAAATTGTATAGCAGGAAAACTAATGACAGTAAAAACTTCCTCCTTTCAAAACAGCAATGTACCACATTAACCAATTTTGCTCATATTTTAGGAAGCACATATTTTTATTCTGTAAATTGACCTTATGCAAATATTTATAAATAATTGATAATAATAATAATCCTTATATTAGTGTAAGAGAGATTATTCCATGTTTTGTCGTAAGAATATTAAAAAGATTTTACTCATGACAAGTACTTTTTAGCACTCTTTAATACTTATTAATATATTTTGCAGGAAATACTGTCAAAATCTTTAGAAATTTTGTAGCTACCCAAATTAAGGAATTGTTGAAGGACGGTATAATTTAATAAAAAGAATCTCCTTATGCAAGTCCAGTTTTTATGGTAAGAAAGAAAGGCAGGTCCCCAAGACTTCTAAATATGTGTCACTAACTTCAGGATTAGATTCTTTGACCTATTTGAAGATCAAATGGAAGAATACAAATTTTCTCCCTAATGCTACATGTTCGAAATATAAGGTCATAAAATTTCTTCATTCTTTTTCAATTTTTAATATAACTTTTATATTTCAATCATCATTGAATAAAACTGCGAACATTCAAATCAAATTTTCGGTTGTAGTTTCTTCGGGGAAATGGACTTCTTTTTATCAAGAAATTTCAGGGAAGAAACAAGTTTTAGGAATATCCAAGGAAGTAACAAATTGAATTTGTATTGCACATTGGCGTCAAATACAAAAAAATAGGCAGGTAAAAAGGGTTGATACCCTCAACAAACTGGACCTTCAATTATTTTTAAAACTTTCGCAGTTGTATTTAATGACGATTGGCAAAAGTAAAATGTGTAAAAAATCTCAGCAAATTATCTTTAGAAACATAGATGCTGTGTTAAAAATATAAGAAAGTTTAACACCCCGCATTTCAAAAATGGAGCATTTTTGTGAAAAACATTGTTCTTACTTTTTATCTTCGATCTTTTATCGAAGAATCTGTTCCTGAAGTTAGGGACACATGTTTAGAATCACCCTGTACATTTATCGGTTTTTACTTGAGTTTTCTTTTTTCTTTTTATTTAAGTTTATGTATTAAAATCAAAGTATCCTTTACAGTTATATTAGTATTGCCAAACTGAAAAATTTTGTAGCAGTATTTTTTTCCAATTATTTTCTTTTTCAGGTAAAAGTTTTATGCGATGGTCCTTTCAAGGGCAAGTTACTGTTACGGGCGCTTAAACCACCACCTTAATAGTTATTTTTTATGGGGACTTGCGCAAAATTTACTCATTTTTAAAACGCTATAAAAGTAAATGCATTTTAAAGGAAACATCTAACGCACTAACTAATATTTTATTTTGACATTTAAGCGAGTAATGATAGAAATAATAATTTTAGTAATAAGTTAATAGTTCGTACTTTATGGATTAAAAAGAGCAATTGTGGTAATCGCTGCTGCTCATTCGTTAATAGGGATTATTAATGGCTTCTTGACATAAGAGTTGGTTAGAATATATTTTCGTTGATTGTAAATTTTATTAAATAAAAAAAAACCGTTTCTTCGAAATTCAATGCTGTTACCTGTCTCAATCCGAATACGAATCCGAGTTTTACTGATCATAACAGATGTCTCAATAAAAACGAACCTGTTAATTGACGGATGCACGGTTTAGTCGCAAATAATGGTTTTCGTGTTATTGCTGTTTTTAGTTTAGTATTAGTATGTTTTAGTATTGCATGGGTACTTTTAAATAGGGTAGATAATGAGACCTAACAAGATTTTCTCCTGACTGATAGACTCATTTAAAAGAGCAGAAAGTTTTGATATGATGCTGCTGTTAACGCAATTTCGACAAAAATGGACGTTTTTTCCTGTGTACACTTCAATTATTACAAAGCTTCATAGTGAAACTAGTGGGTAGTTGGATTTAAATTAGAAAATTCCAGTTAATAAGGAGACATATTGAAAATAATAGATATTTGGTTTATTTAGAATGAAATAAAATAATATAACTGCTCGTTAAAAATTATCACTTAGTGAATTTCATTATAAATATTATCAACAGATGGCGCCTCTAGAATCAATCATTAATAGAAATCATTTATGAATGATTTTTTATATATTAAAAATACTCATTAAGGAATAAACGCAGAAACAGTAAATCCTATGGTTTTGTAGAGAAAACTCTGTAAAAGTTTTAAAATTTGGCCATAAATTTATACATACCTTTAAATTGTTTTAAAGAATTGATTTTTTATTACTCACCTGGTGAATTTTGTAAAGAGATTACCAATTTTATGAACCCAAAATATGTTTTTTTATTTAAGCCTATAAAAAGTAAAATATTCAACTCAGTAAAAAAGTCCTGTGTTATAATTCTAGATAATTTGTAAATCTTTAGATGCACCGCATACGTATTTACATAATATCAGAACCCTCGTGTGCATCTGCGACCATTTCATCGGCATAAAATTAAAATTTAGGAATCATTAACCTGTTATTTCCCACAACCAGTTAAATCTGTGGTTTTATTACGAGCCATTTTTATATTTGGGATCGTAATGAACTCAATGATTACGTTGCATCGCTCGTATATTACGTCTCGAATTTCTTTCCTGATGTGAAACGCCACATGAATATCAAGTGAAAGAAATAATCATAACCATAAGTAAACCCAAAGATGGATGATGCTGAGGATGTACTTACAGGTGTAATTTTCTGGGTCAAAAATAAATAAAATCTCGTATTTTATAACTTTCCAATAAATTTATTTAAATTTAATAACAATGTTAGTGTGTAATTATGCAAGAGTTATCAACCCACGAAAGTGCCGCAATTAATCCAAACACCTTTTAAAGCGTCTATGCAAATTTAATTAAGAAGATAATCGTTTTCAATTATTTATGGTAATAAATTTCCTTTTACTAAAATGGATTTTTTGTAATAAAATATTTTTATATTAAAAATAAATCGATTAAATTAATTACTTAATTAATTTTGTGATGGCAAAGGCGAATTCGAAACGCATTCAAGAACAAACCTATGCTTTTGAATTATATCAAAAATTATATATGAAACAGTAAACCGTGAAACAAATTCATTATATAAGATTCCCTAGTGGTTCTCTTTGATTAGAGATCGCCATAGATTACATTTCTAGCGAGTTATTTGTAGCAGCTCGTCGCCTTGTTGTTGTTAGAACACATCAAAAAGCTATATAATAATTACTTCCCCTAAAAGTGAAGAATTATTATCAAAATTGCTCGCTTGGAAAATAAGGATTTTCCTCTGGCCTTGCAGAAAACGTGGAGAACGGAGTACTTCCCACCACAATGATACCACTTCGTACATTTTTAATGTCCTCATTGTGGTGGTGCACTATGAAAACAAAGTAAGTTATTGTCATCGTTTAATGAGAAACTCGAGATTTTTATTCTTTTACTAGATGAGGTACATTCACTGTTAAATATTGCAGAAACTTTGAATTTTTATCTTTTTTCTTATAGAAAACTACAATAAGAATAAAACAGTTTTAAATATTTTATTATTTTTTATACTTTTAACTGCATCTATTTTGCTTGTTAACTTTGTAATCAATTAGAACTGATGCTATTAATTATTTATAAATAGTTAAATGCGAATTAGAAACGTAATTTTTACCGCTTGTAGAGAAATAATCTGATTTTAATAATCCTAAATGTAAGCGAATTAATGATAAATATGAAAATTTTTAAATTAAATTTATGAAACGCCACTATATTTTTTTTAAAGGATTATGAATTGGTGAATAGTAAAAGTGAAACAAAAGGTATTATTTTAATAAGGAATCCATAAATTTTAAAATAATTAAAATGAAGTACCGTACTAAATTATGATTTATTAAATTATCCATTTTAATAAGTTTTATATAAGGCAATTAAATGTTTATAAATGTAATTTATCTGTAGAATATTTTATGAATTTAGGAACTAATTGTATCTTAGCAATTTAAGCGAAAGTCTATACTCCTGTAAACGATGCATCTATAATTTTCCTAAGTATCTTCCTGCAATTACAATTTTACATAATTTAAATCACATCAATTATGGTACAGTTAAACTATAAACGATCTTCTTGTGCTTCTTACTATATTTACGACAAATTAAAGCTTTCTAAATATAATAATTTCAATTAATTTAAGAAAGTATTTACAATAAATATTAAAACATATTTATTAATATAATTAATATTTTTATTAATATTTATTTAATGGAGTTCGTTTAAAAATAAAAAGAAGGGTGTTTATTTTATTACGTATTAGAAATAAAAGATGAAAGTCCATGAAATTATGGACTGCAATTACCAGAAGAGAGCATATATTTTGTATCCATGAAGCAAATAAACGAAGCGTTTTAATTTTTAGACAGGTTTAATTAAATACGCTTACCAAAAGAGATTATAAATATAAAGCATGTATTTATGTTTATTTCAAACAGTCCTGCAAAATTATTTCAATGCATTTACATATATCTGTGTTTGTAAGTAGAGTAATTAAAATGGAAATAATAATTGCAATATACAGTGTGTTTATAAACACATGTCCCCTAGCTTCATGATTTTTCGATAAATTTAAATTTTGTAACTAAGAATACATTTTTTTCGCCTAAATCATTGGAGTTTACTCATTTTAATTTTCCAGTTTTTAACCGGTTAAAGATAAAAACTACTTTATTACTTAATAACTCGGCCAGACAATAATTTTATCGTGCTATTATTACAAAACGTTGAATATTTTCTCTCATAACTTCTAAATGTGATATCAGAAAAATGAAGGCGATGAAAAAGCATTAGAAATTTGCAGAGAACTAAAACTTGTAATTGGCATCAAATCAAAAAAGTTTAGGAGGTACCCCAGTAAAAACTTTATTCTGAAATTTATTTTGAATATTTACAATTTTATTAATGATGTTATTATTAATTAGGACTACTAAAAAAAGTTCCATTCAAAACTTGAATAAATTATCTATAAATTTATAGGTGTTGGGTTAAAAAATTGGAAAAAATTACCCCTGCTAAATAGCTCCCCGACAAAAACAGCCTCTGAAAAACTAACCTAAACTTTTTTTGTGAGAGAAAAACCAGCATGGGCGTCAAGTAGTCTATGTATTTGATAGTTTCGGCTAAAACACATCTAGCCTTGAATACAAGATGACAAGCTAAAGTTATCTTTACCCCAATGTTAAAGGTACCAGCTATCGCCATTACTACATTAAAAACAGTTATACCTCCTCCCTTGTAAAGACAAGACAAAAAACGGAATCAATAAATTTTTTATCAATTATTACCGTTATTAGAAGAATGTCTTCTTTTCTCAACATCCTCTTTAAATTTTAAAACTCTGTATATAAAGTTATTTATAACTGACCAATTATTAATATCTCTCTCACAAATTTATCGTCCAACAAAATTTCCACTTCAAATCTTAATCTATTCATTTTCCCAGGTTTGTATAGTTTGATTTCTGAGTTCCTTTTTATTCAACTTACCAGAGTATCTTTATAAAATTATGCCATTTATGTACTCCATACAAGGATACCGAATTAACTATTGAATTACAAATGTTCCTTCCTGCTATAACCAACCCCATCAATTTTGGGTAATACAAAACAGTCCTTTCAGCCTTCCTGTTTTTTTGTAAAATATGACTACTAAAATTTTGATTGTGTCCAAACCACACTCCAAGATATTTAATAGATCTTCTATTCTATATAGTTATATTATCAATACTAATCTTTAATATTTCTTCCATCAACTATGACAAGTTCAGTCTTATGTGGAACCAACCGTAAACGATTATTACTCATGAAGCTATTAATCAAATACAACGACCATTCAATTTTATTTATAATCTCCGTCATACCGGAATTCGAAAGGTTCTAAGACTGATCCTTGAGGTTACCCATCCTAACCCAACAAACTTGCAATTTGTCGAATTGAAAATTCACCGTTACTTACAATTAATTTTAAGTAGCTTTTTTTGTGTTATTTGCCGGAGAGCTATTTTGTCTGGGGCTATTTTCTCGGAGGCTACTTTATCGGGGACCACTTCAGCATTCTATATTCTATACAATGTTAGTTGGCACAGATCCTTTGAATTGATTTTGAAGAGAAGAGAAAAGAAAAAAAAGACTTCGTATCCAACTTTTTTACAATAATACCCGTTTTCACCAACAATTATAGCGCTGGTTGCTAGGTATTTTTAATCATTTAATAAAAAAATACCTAGCAACTAGCGCCATAAGCAATGCCTAAGTTTTAGGAATACTTCGTGAAAACGGGCATAAGTAATTTATTGTAACGAAAATCATTACTATAATTTCTCCACATTGCGATCGGTTTCAGGACTTTAAAGACCCAAGTACATCTAGTCTTTGGTCAAATTAACATTGATTAGGAAACATTTTTTGAGCACAATTGAAGACTTTGCTGCAAAAAGGAGGTATCTCCAATTTTTGAAGTTTGCAGAAAACCTTATAAAACATTTGAAAATTCAATGGCGTGTAACGAGACAATCAACTCGGCTCCATTTCTTGAGTAAAATTATAAATAATACCTAGAATTACATGTTTTTTTGCATCAAACGAAAAAGATTTTTTCCAAACTTCTTCAGTATGTAGCTGGCTAACTTTAAAAACATTTTTAAAATTTGAAAACAGCGAAGAAGGAACGAGGAAAAGAAGAAACAGCGATTTTTTTAAATTTGTATTAAACAAACCTAGGCGAAATCACATGTTGCGGAATAGAATATTACGATAAAAAGTGGGTAAATGCGTTATGACAGAACGATAAAAAGGTTAGGTTAGGTTAGGTTTTTCTATTTTTCGAAGCCTGTCATACCGCACTTAACGACTGTGTAACGTATATTATTTTTTGCGCTACCAACTTTAATAAAACAATGTTAAATTGGTAATCCGTTTTGGCGGAAACTCGGAAGAATAAAAAAATTATAATTCAAATAAAAGTAATTGCATTATTTTAATCCATAAAACAGGCAATATTGATTATCAGCGCTTAATAATAATAATAATTAATAATAACATTTAGAAGTGCAAATTGTCAAACAGTTGTGGCGCCACCTCTTATATTTAAGGCAAACAATTTCTCAACGAAATGCTGTTCTGTTATAAAACAGAACGAAACTGTATTTTTGGTTGCCTTAGCAATCAACGACTTTTTCAAAAATTAAATTATTATGTCCAAAAAATAAGTTTGAAATAGGCCAAATTTTACATACTTTTAATGATTTTTTTTTGACATTTCGGATATAAAATATTAAAAAACTGTCAGATACAAGTCTTCAGGGTTTAGAAGTTCCACTTTCATATGATATTCTTATTTTGTATATAGGTCAAAACATATACCGGGTGGAAATGAAAACCGGGTCACCTCGATAACTTTTTTATTTATGAATAAAATAATTTGAAATTTGGCTATGTTCTATGGTTCAAAAAAACAAATTTTATGTGCATTTTTTATTTTCGAAAGCACTTCCGGTTTCACCGGAAACACCATGAACTTTGTTTTTTTAAATATAACATCCTATATTTTTATTCATGGCTTAAAATACTTTTAAAAAAGAAGTATTTTTGAGATATTAGTTTTTATTTTTTTTGTAAAAAAAATTTTTTTCAAAAAAAAAAAAAGGTTTTCGAAGTCGGTGAAAAGTACCAAAACTAATTCTAAATAATTCAAATACCTAAATAAAATTGTCATTTGAAAAAAAATTTAAGTGGTTTTTAAACTATTAATTTTTAAACTTAGTTAATGAAGATTTTATCAAATATATCACTTTTTTTAAATGCAATGATGCCGGGTCATTCGACTTTTTAAAAAGAGGATTTTATAACGATTATTTATTTTATGTATTTGAATTATTTAGAATTAGTTTTGCTAATTTTCACCGACTTCGAAAACCTTTTTTTTTTTTGAAAAAAAATTTTTTTCGCAAAAAATAAAAACTAATATCTCAAAAATACTTCTTTTTAAAAGTATTTTAAGCCATGAATAATAATATGGGATGTTACATTTAAAAAGACAAAGTTCATGGTGTTTCCGGTGAAACCGGAAGTGATTTCGAAAATAAAAAATGCACATAAAATTTGTTTTTTTGAACCATAGAACATAGCCAAATTTCAAATTTTTCTATTCATAAATAAAAAAGTTATCGAGGTGACCCGGTTTTCATTTCCACCCGGTATATATACAGGTAAAAGAAAGGCAATAAATCTTTTTGAAATTGACGAATTCTGATTTCCAAATGTTGCTTTCTGAAATACAATTCACTTTTTGAATTACAATTGAATTGATCTTTTCTGAAATAAAACTGGTAAATGTGTCGAAATCTTTAGTTTTAATATTAAAAAAACTAACATTAGTAACACTTTAATGGAAAACAAAAATTTTTGTGAATTTTGGCGAATATCATGAAAAATTTACATTTTATTAAAATTGCTTATCATTTTTCCTAAATTACAAATCTACAAATAAAACCCCCATAGGAGCAAATAAAAGTTAAAAACAGCTTTTGTTTGAAATGTTTTTTAGGAAATCACTTAGTTTTCAAGAAATTCAGCTGGATTAATTAAAATGAGGCACCCTGTATTTGCACAAATATAATTTTCACTTGATTATTCAGGTCACCCTGGAATTCAAAATAGATAAAATAGGCATATTTAGCCATTAAATTAAATTTAGTTCGCTTTTATTTAAATTAATAATGAATGCAAATACAAATTTTAAATAATGTATTTTGTTAAATGAATGTACGTACAAAATATATTATTTTATTTATCTTACAAAAATTTTGAATTTCACCGTAGATCTAATTTATTTCATTTAAATTTTATAAAAAATAAATAAATTCAATATCAATATTTTGACTAAAAAGTTCTTGGGTATCAATTTCGTTTCCCAAGATTTTTTCATCCGTACAACGTTGTATTGTTATTTGTTAGACATACCTACGTCACTTTAAGAAGTTTGGTTATAAATATCCTTAGACATTTTCATACAGTGAAGGTAAAACATTTTATCAGAAATTACAAACTTTTTCTAAGTATAAGATTTTATCAGTATCAAATACTTAATTAGGATGGTTTCCTGTTTAGATAAAAATATTTTAATAAAAAAGTCATTTGAATTTACTAATTTCATTTTAATAAGTTTTCGATATTTTCATTGCGGAATTTTTATATTTATTTTATTTATAATTAAATAAAAAACTTAAATTTTATCTCGAAAAATTAATAGTTTTTCAACAAGTAACTTAAACAAAACAATTAAAATTAGTAACAAAGAGGGGTGTCTAGAGACTTGTTGATTCCCCAAATGAATTTCAGCGGCTCTAAATGCAGTCATTTATAAATTTGAATTGTTTCCTAAATCCATTCTACAACAGGTACCGTCACCCCACATTTAATAATAGAATCACACGTCCCCTTTACACGCAGTAATCATAGAATTACAAGCGAGGCGAAGACAAGTCCCCAATTTAACCCCTTTTAGATTGACGTAAAATATTGTTAAGCATCCCACTTTTATAAAATCAATATTTTATTTTTCAGCAAAACCTAAATTGTTTATAATTTCTTTTCAATTTTCAAGTTGTATGCTTCAGCTTATACTACAGCGTGCCTCCTGCTGTCTACACGATGTCATTTCCGACATATAAAAGGAAATTTAATTTTCAGTTCATCGACAAACAATCATGTCAGAGGCACGAGGAAAAATTTCTAATATTCTTTCAATCAGCACAAAACGCGTCTCATCGACGCGAAAAAATGATTGCACTCGCTTGGAAAAATATCCGGAAATATGCAGGGAAATGACTATTAAGTTACTTTTCGATTTCGGCGTCTAATACAATCAAAAGCCGTTAATGTTATGCAAGGACTTTCCAATAGAAACACCAAAAGCTTTATCTAATATTGTATTATTTGTTTGTACATATTTGTTGTAGATATTTACTTAGGTTTAAGTTTAATCAGCCCAATTTAAAAAACATTCTGCAGAAAAAAAATATTTATCTCCATTTACTAAAACCTCATGGCTAAATCAATGACGTTTTAACTTATAATTATCTAGATACACAGCGCCCATAAGGATCAATGCTTTTAAAATCGGCCCGAATATTAGGCCCAATGTGTTTGACAGGAACCCTTAGTGTGCGACAAAGAGGATATAAAAAATAAACGGGAGCAAGTGAGAAGGAAGCCCTTGTCACACAAATACATGCCAAAAATGATTCGTCATAGTGGGTCTATATTTCCTATTTGGGTTAAATAATAGTATTATCAGGTCAAAAGAAAAAATCTACCAAAACAAAATTCTCAATAAAAGCATTTTCATTCGAAATAAAAAAAAATTATGTAAAGAATAATTTTCTTATTTTGAAATAATATTTCTATAAATTATTAGTTTGCCAAAATAATGTTTTCATCAAATTTTGGGATTATCTAAAAATATAAAATAATAAATATTTGGTATTTATATTGCCTAATTTCTATTTTGATAAAAATAAACAGCTTATCATAAATACCACAATACATGGTTTATTGAATTAATGATTAGGAAATCCTTACGTTAGGTGAATTATTACAAAATTTTAGTATAAGCTCTTGATGTGTTGCAGAAGTGGGGATCGGTGCCTTATCCAGAGGAAACATTATTAGCCATGACGTCTCGGTAAGTCATCCAATTTCATTAATTAGAGTTTCGGTGTCGGAGTACAAAAAAGTTTTTTTACCCTGGCGGTCACAAAATTTGATGCGTTAAACGCCATCCGCATTCTTAATCAAACAAGCCCAATTGCCTGAGCCCATCTAATTCGCTTGATTCATGTTCTTGCGATTCCCATGAGATCGTAGCAAGTATGTTGCAAGTGCCATAATACGAGAGAAGTTATTTCGAGGATCATCATCACGAAAACGAAGCCTCCTCTCATCATTGTTATTGCGGCCAGACTGCATATATTAAGCGGACTTTCGCAAATAATTAACTATTATTGTCTCGGTCCGACATCTCTGCGAATTGGCGATGGGATTCACTGATAATTTGGTCGCGTCATAACTTTCATGCAGGGATTAAACTGCTTGAAATCATGCGGTGAAGAAGCGGTTACCATTGTGAATTGTGTGTCTTGGGTTGTGTTTGTGGTTTTATATGAGAAAATACTTTTAAGATAAGAAAATTTCTGGAATTAAAGAGATTTTAATTGTTTGCTAAGAAAAACAAGACGTACATTCTTGTGTTGCAGCTTATTAATTTAATTATGTAAACGCATGTTTAATCTTCAGGACTTTTAAACCTCTTTGTTTTTACTCACATTTCTTGAGGTAATTCTGCTAAATAGTAAAAAATAATGAAAACAATTATTAAATCGTCAAATTTTTATTATTTACCAAATAGTTCTTATTGTAAACACCGTCAAACGCGAATATATTTTTAAGAAAAATTACAAATTATCGCTAACGTGTTTACATTTATTATTTTTATGATTTTCTCTTCATCCTGTATGTGTGAAACAAATTTGGTCAGTTGCTAAGGACATCAAAACAATAAAATAATCTTTAAACTTCCTGTTTATTATTGTAAATAATTATCAATTTATCAAAGCTAAAATCATCAATTATTTTTAAAAAATTATTATAAATAACATAAAATTATGGAGAAATTTTGATAAAACTTTCTTTCAATTAATTTTACACTTTTTAAGATATTTCTTAGCAACTATTCTTTCTTAAAATTTTTAAAGATTTTAAACAAGTTGATGAGTGGTTTGTTCAATAGTTAATAATTTATTCTACAATTAACTTAATTATTATCATTAAAATGATACTTTAAGTAAATTAAGTACTTCAATCGGTTGTTGCGTATTTCTATCAGTGGTAATAATAATCATAAACATAAAACCTCATATTTAGCACGATAGAGCGTGAACGACCATTCTGGATAAGATAATAATGTTAAATCTAGATTTTTAACAAGATTCACCGGTTATTCACGTTAATAACTGCTAAATTTGGATACAGTTGATACACACTGTGTTTCACTTAAAACCTTCACACCTCTGTAGATTTTGTAATTTTTATCTGATTTTAAACAAATTGGCCTCTTACTCGGCGATTCACGTTATTAATCAACATAACCTAATGACATACAGAGTGACCTTCCGAAAACTTCGCCAGTCCGGTTTTGGTATTTTATTTTCTTTTTACTAGATGAAAGTTTGTTATTTTGGTATTTTACTTCAATTTTTGGAAAAGTGCTAGGACAGGTAGATTTTTGTTTTTAGGGTGATGAATTTTTAGATATTTACCCTTCACCTATTTTCAACCCCTAACGGAGGGTTGATATCAACTTTACTATTTCAAATTACAATAGGGGTCAAAGTGCATAAAAATAAAAAGTACAAGAAACCGGATTTACAACAGTACCTTTATTTTAAAAATCGGTGCAGACCTTGCTGAGAAAATACGTTTACAATTTTAATTAATTAATTATTGTAAATGGACTTATCATGTCTGTGTTTCAGTATTTAACTATAATTTTGGAAAAATAGTTAGGACAGGTTGATTTTTGTTTTTAGGAGGGCAGATTTTTAAATAATTATGTATCACTTACCGCTAATGGAGGGTTGACTTTATAATCTGACAGTAAGGGTCAAAATTCATAAAAATAAAACGAACAAGAAACCAGATTTACGACACTGCCTTTATTTTAAAAATTAGTGCAATAAAGTACTGAAAACAGCTTCATTTACAATAATTAATTAATTAATCAAAATTTTAATCTATTTTTCTCAGCAAGTTTTGGACCGATTTTTAAAACAAAAGCACTGTTGTAAAGCTGGTTCTTTGTTTTTTTAATTTTTATGAATTTTAACTCTTATTGCCTTTTGAAAGTATAAAGTTGATATCAACCCTCCATTAGGGGTTGAAAGCAGTTAAGTGATAATTAATTAAAAATCCCCCCCTCATAAAAACAAAAATCGACTTGTCCAAACGATTTTTCCAAAATTGAAGTTAAATACTGAAAAAAAGACATAATAAGTTCATTTGCATCAATTAATTAATTAAAATTGTAAACGAATTTTCTCAGCAAGGTCTGCACCGATTTTTAAAATAAAGGCACTGTCGTAAATCTGGTTTCTTGTACTTTTTATTTTTATACACTTTGACCCCCTATTGCCATTTGAAATAGCAAAGTTGATATCAACCCCCCGTTAGGGGTTGAAAATAGGTGAAGGGTAAATATCTAAAAATCCATCACCATAAAAACAAAAATCGACCTATCTGTGCGCGTTTCCAAAAAATTGAAGTAAAATACCAAAACTGGGCTGGTGAACTTTTCGAGGGGCCACTCGGTATAAATAGCAAGATTGGGATAACACATTAACTGTCAATATAACACTTAACTTTGACAGGGTTTCAAGTTATATTTCAGTTCATTAAATTTAAATTTTAGAATTTAAATATGAATATTGACCAGGTAAATTGCTAAATTAGAAATATTATAGTTTTAATGAAAATTATTGTGATCATATATGTCTGTAGCTCAAAAGTTAAATATCAAGAAGTTTTGTTTTTAAGAGTGGTATTGTCAATATGGTATTATTAGCGAGGTCTTAATAGTGAGGTATTGTATTTTCACTTTACCCTCGCAAATCCAAAACCGAGAACGCGTTACCCAAAAAATACTTTATGCTTAGTGTAATTACGAAAAATGAAAATTTTTAGCTAAAATCTCTTATATATACAGGGTGTCTCAGACCACCCTTCCAACCCTTTTATTTTGAGAACGCCTTGTCGTACATGGCTGAAATAAAAAAAAATATTACCAAAGCAAATCCGAAGAATGTATTGGTGCACTTATTTTTTTCCGGAATAATCCGGAAGTGCCCGGAACCGGAAGTAACTTTCGATTTTTAAATGGCAACATAGTTAGAGTATGGTATCGTTTGAAATGTCTTTTAAAAAGAAACAACTTTTATTAAAATATTTTTTAATATCTTTCATAATTAACAAATTAAACGAAAAACAAAAGCAAACAAGTGACAAATGGTTTCCTAAATTATGAAAAAATTAAAACACTACCATAATCCTCAATGGTAAGGGTAGAGGCAATTATGATTTTTTAAATGGAAACATGTATTTTTTGCTTCGCTTGTTAAAAATAATCAACATTTTTAGGTTATGTATTTACCTTAATTCAAAGAATAAAAAGAAAGTTGATAAATGCAAAAAAGAGTTTCAATTTAAAAAAATCTCTCTCTTGCCTATTTGCGGATGATGGTAACGATTTAATTTTTTCATAATTTAAGAGACCGATGGTCACTTGTTTGCATATTTTTTTTTTCGTTTAATTTGTTAATTATGCAAGATATTACAAAAATATTTTAATAAAAGTTGTTTCTTTTTAAAAGACCTTTCAAACGATACCATACTCGACCTATGTTGCAATTTAGAAATCGAAAGTTACTTCCGGTTCCGGGTACTTCCGGATTGTACCGGAAAAAAATATGAGCACCAATACATTCTTCGGATTTGCTTTGGTAATAATTTTTTTAATTTAAATTTAAATAGGCCCAACATGAAGCTAGAAACTAAACTTTACCTTAAAATGGTTTGTCAGTATCATATTTTAATAGCCATTATATGCCATTGATAATGTCGACATTGTTTGACGAAAAGGTTTTGGCTTATTAAATATTTTTTAAATAGAGTGAGTTTTTTATTGTAATATTAAATATTAATTAACATATTTTAACCATCATCTTGATCTTATTTATTTTAAATATCCCTAATTTGAATTTCATATGCAGAGTTTTTAATGCAAATAAAGAATATATTTTATTTAAAACTTTATATTTTATTAAAATATTTTAATAATTTAAGCTTCTATATAGAAACTAAAATTATTATAAAGTATTTTGGCTATTGCAATTATAAAGTGTGTCCAAATAATTAAATAACTGTGTTAAATTGGATTTCTGGTAAAGTTTTACAAAAATTTTATTTTAAACAGTTTAAAACAAAATCAATTAATAAACTTCTTAAAAAAGATGGATGATTTGGGGAAGTTTTGATATTTTTCTACTCATATTTTTTATAATTTCTAATATTATTAAATTTGACTATATTGGTTAAATCTTTGGTCGATTTATTACAAAAACAGTTTATGTATTTTATTTTGACGAAAAATACATCTTAACCACAAAAGTTCTTTTGCTACGAATAAAATATGCAATTTTTTTTTCAACTGCAAAGATTTAAAAAATATTAATTATAATAATTTTCTTAAGGCGCCAGAAAAGTATCTGCGTGAAAAATAGACTAATTACGTAGGAAATTTACGAATGTGTTTACGAATTGCTTGTGAAGTGTTACAGAAGGCTGTACTTTATTGACGTTTTTGTCAGTTAGGTGCTTTCTTTTAAGGTAAAAGTAGATTTTATCCAAAAAATTTATTGCCCAGGTAAAAATAAATAATTATAATAAAATTAGAGAATCGAAGACTTTTTCAGTATTTTTTAAAATTATCTGGTGACAACAAAACTTGTAGGTTACAAATTTCTTTAAAATAGTTGAATAATGAAGCTTGGTGGATGGTTATTAATCTATAAAAACTATAATTTGGCCTAAGCTCCTTTATTATGACACTTGGACTTGTTAGTCGATTTTCCTTTACACTACAAAAATAATAAGTTTTTTAAGATAAAAATAGCTTTATTATAAATTTTTTTGTGCGTTTAATCGATTACTTTCGAAAAAGTGTCGATACCAAAAATATTTGCCCGACTATGGCAGGCGTTAGTTAAATTTATTGATTTATTAAAGTAAAAAAACAGTTTTTGGATTTATGACAATATTTACAATTTTGTTTTAATTTCTTTATACTTTTATTGTGGTCGTTCACAAAAAAATTAATTTTTAGACTTACCAAGGTTCATGTTCATGTAAAGTAATTTACCCCCCTAAAAATTTAAAACCTGGGTGCGCCACTGGGCTTCCACTTCCCCGGATTCCAATCTTCCAAAGCTCGTCGTATAGGAACATCTTCAACTTTTGCCGGAATAAAGGATCATAAAGAGGAAGCCATGAGTTAATAAAAACAGGTCAATCGTTATTGGAATATGATCAGTTTAAATAAAGTCCTGAGAAAATTATTGCCAACAGTTTAATGTAACGCTATGACGGTATAGTATAAAAAGATATAATATTGACAAAGACAAAATAACTAAACAAATTGTAATTATAGTTTTTGATTTAAGAAATAATGATTTGTAAGTAAAGATTAAAATAATAGTCATGCAAATAATTAAACTTTTAAGATAAAATGCCTGAATTTAATTTAATTACTGTAATTAGGAGTTGGTTAAAAAGTTTGAAGGTAGAAGATTTCATTGTATGGAGTGGTGTAGACTGGTTTTCGAGTTGTGAGATAATTTAATGCGAACTCAATTAAATCATGAAAAAAGCGCGTTGCAGAGACATGGTCTAAAGTTACAGCACAATTGCACGTGAAAGGTGAATATATCTGCATATGTTTAGCATTCGATCTTCTGGACATATAATTGTTGTATTTCAGTGGTTATTTTTAAATAAACGGGTTTGGTTAATGAATATTTGTGATAGAAGACAAATGGGTGGCAAATCTTCTTTAATATAGTAGAGTAATTTGGGGCAGGTTGGGTGTTCATGAGGATATCGGAATGTGCTCGGTAAAATAACGAATAACGAAGCTGGGCTGCAAAGTGATACTAGATTTTCAAATCTGTCTACTAATGAGTCTCGCTCTGGCTTTAATAATCTCCCCTTTTTATAAATAGCAAGGTAAGGGCGGGTTAAAGTTCATTATTGTTTCAAGACGTCGGGTGATTATAGCTCCAATTTCCATTCATTTCCGGGCGTCATCCATTACGCATCGGCTGACAAGCTCGACGCGCTCATAAGAAACACTTAAAACGTAATTTGTTCCGGTTGCTCTAGGCGAGGCCAAAAGTTAGCAAACTGTTCATTTCTGCGATACATAGAATCTTTTATCATTCGTTGAGTTATCGTCTGTCGAATGACTGTTCGAATTTCAATTTTCAATAAGAGGAAAGTGCTTCGATCTAAAGTTTACATATAGCCAGTATTGAGAGTTATGTGCGGGATTGTTAGAACAAAACGATGTAAAACAAGCCGGAAGTGGTCCCGTGAGGCTCGTAGCTGGCTCACAGGGGCCGATAGGAGGCCAGGAATGAAAGAGAACGGGTGTTTCTTGGCAGCAAAATACGAGTGTTTCGGGAACGAGCCTCGCCGAGAAATGATGCACATAGGGACGGCAATTTTTAAATAATTGACTGGAGTCCGGTGGAAAATGAATTACTGTTTGATCCCTCTATAATGTAGCCCATCTTACGCTTATATAAGATGCAGGAACGAACGCTCGTAATATTACCGTGTCAAATTCCTGCTCTCGCCCTGCTTTATGCGTCATACATTTTACAACGATACTTTACTACGCACGTCCATGCTCATATACCCATCATTCTGCCTTGATATTTTATAAAGTGCTCTTGAGCCACACCTCACCATTAATCTGATTCAATTACGCACATTAACGTTCGATTTACCACAAACACTTTCTGCTCTGGAAACATCCTCCTGACCCTTCTCCACCGGACCCATAATCTTCATCAATACGTTTTTAAACGGTTATTAGCTTTTATTGGTTAGCATTCAACATTCGCACTCATGAAACGTTCATCTATACTCCCATAGCACAAACAATTATCTTTTCCCCGAGCGTGAGAATTAATAGCGGCCAATAAATCTTAAGCTAAGGCTACTAATTTTATATATATGCTTTATAATTTGCTTATAAAACATTGTTTTTATTCACAACGCTACGGGGAAAGGTATAAAAATTAATTCTACACTAGGATCCTTCTTTTTGTACTACCGAGAACATCTTTTTTCTATTCTACAAATACACAAATTAATAGGTATTTTACTATGATAATTTTATTTAAATAATAAATAAATTATTATGCAATAATACTAGTTAAAGATTATAGTTTACCCAATGGCATCCAATATAGAGTTCTAGTTTGGTTATTGCACTATGTATGTAAAGTTGCTCTCAGCTGGAAGTAGGACAAAGAATACGCGATCGTGATTACTTATGTCCTCCTTCCATCTGGGACCAACTGTATAGCACTTGAAATTTATCATTCGCACATTACACTAGTTGAAAAAGTTTGGTTCGTTTTAATCTTCTAACTAATCCACCAATATCCAGGGGTTGGATATCCTCGGGATTTGCGTGATTAAGGAGATTTGATTCATGTTGGCCAGAAAATAGTTTGATTTCGCTAGCAACATCAGGAACTTGGATATCCCATACCATGGCACGTCCACGATATTTCGAAAGACATTATTGCTTTGAGTTTCTATCCAGTACATTTTTCTATGTTTCATATTTAGATCTTCTCTTTTCTTTTTTACTTAGATATTTGGCCTTATTTTCATGCGGAAGGATATTACCATAAATTGTGACTGGTGGCTGCCTATTTATGTTTCATTCGTGAAGTCCATATTTGTAGATTTTGCTTCATTTAGTTTTCTAATTTTTAATCTATTTAGATACTAAAGTTTTTCGGTCAATTTAATTTCATCTTCTCCTACTGCCAGAACTTCAGTTTCATCCGCAAAAGTAGAAACCTAATCTTTTGTCTCTAGTATGTCACTCGTACATACATAACAAATACAGCAACGGGCCTAGTACATTGCCCTGAGGTATACCCGGCCTTTATTTTGATATAATCGTCTTCCAGTTTAATTCTAAAATAACCTGTCAGAGATATTTGACTTTGGCAGTTCAAATTACTGAACGTTTGCAAGGCGTTAAGAAACATTGCTGAGTAAACTTGTTCTTCGCCAAGGTCTTTTCTTATTATGCTGATAATTCTGTGCACCTGATCAATAGTCGAATTGGTGGTTATGCATCAGCTGTTTAAGTTCTAGTATTGGTTTTATTCTTTTGAGAAGAAGTCTCTCAAATAACTTTCAAATTATATGCAGCAGAAAAATTGGTCGTAGGATTTTACTTCGTAGGGGGTTTTTCCTGGTTTGGGTAACATTTCCGCTATTGTCTCTTACCAACTCATTGGTAAATGTTTCAATCTGAAGGCTGCATTTACTATGTAGGTTAGGATTACTATTCTCTTTCTAGATAGCTGTTTTAATATTTCACACACAATTAAATCAAATCTTTTGATATAGATTATGTTTAATTTTATTGGTTTCTTCTGCTGGAAGTTGGCTGTACGTCATTAAGTTTGAATATTTATTCAAGAAGGTTGGCAAATAGTTGTACTTTCTCTTCCCTGACTTGTGCCCATCTGCTGTTTTGCATTCTTATGGAAAGTATAATATGGGAGATAGGTTTCATTTTTTTTTTTGGTTGCAGTCCAGAGTGAGTATTCAATACTTTTATCAGTAGTAAGGCTTCTTAAATGGCTATTAACTGAGTTTTCTTTATTTTTTTTTAAATTTCTCGTTGTTGTGTTTCATTTATCTCTTCGGTACTGTTCCAGGTCGCTGTTTGTATAAGTTTAGTAAAATTTTCCTGCGTGGTTTTTAATATGCTTTTCAGGTTGATAGATCTTTCAAATTTTTGTCTAAAACGTTCCTAACATGTTGTTTTATTTGATGATGTAGCATTAATTTTTTTCTTTAGTATATTTTCGCCTAGTGTTAGTAAAACTGGAGAATGATTCGAGCTTAGGTATAAAATTAGGTCTCTCCTCTTTCTTAAAATAAAGAAATCGAGCACATCAGATATTTTATAAAATATTTAAAGTACTTTTAAAAAAATAGAAATTAAAAATTCCTGGTTTTTATCTCCAAAAAGATCAAAAAGTACTGTGACTTTAACTCAGAAAATAGATTAATGGTAATAATTTAATTTTAATTCGAAACATTTAGATGTTAGTTTACATTTTTTATAAAAACTTCAACAACGAACTGATTCTCATGAATTTGATAAGAAGATTTACTTCATCTGAGGTGGGATTTTATTTCTGCGGAGGATTCTAAAACTCGCCAAAACGTCATCATTCAGGCGAAGAGAACAATGTAAATAATGACGAATTGACGGAAAATGTTACCTGATTTAAAGGACTGAATTTGGTCGGGTTTTATGCAAAGCTGAGTCATCTAGAGGCTTGTTAAAGTACGGAAGGGTGGCGGGGTGGCATCGAATCGCTCACCTAGTTGGACTGTGCATTTGATGATTTTAACCAAGTTGGATGCTTCATCCAACCTCCTCACGACTTCTTTTATTTTCGAGGGATTTTTTGAATTATTGACAATGCAACCGCTACTCCAATCTTCTGCCATTTTAGCAAAACGGGAGTCGATGTTAGTATATCTTTTGCGGCAGGTAGTATTAAAGTTTCATCAATAGTATGGTGTTTTTCATTTTGAGCAATTCTCAGACTAACTAAATATGCTGCTTGTTTGTTATTATTTGTTAGCTATAGTAAAAGACCAACCGACCTTCCCTTCTGTCTTCTGCATATCTACTAGACTCTAGGAGTTGCGCAGAAGCGACCGTCTGTTGATAGAAGCTTGAACGGTTGGTTGAGTCGTGTAGATGCTGAATCTGATTTGGTCCGTCCAACCGACCACCAAATTGGGTCGTGTGTAGTACTTTTAACGAATAAACTTCTTTAATTAGGATATTCAATAATTTATAGTTTTTTAAATAAAGCTATTTTATTATGTATATGCAATGCAAAAGAAGATTTTAATCATTGTTTTTTTTAAATTATCTTATTTAATTTTTCATATGTACTGGAAATTTCATGTAGGATTTACCTTAAATCACCTTACAAACATTTAAAAAACTAAAATGCCACACTTTTTTTTACTAATATTGTGCATATTAAATTACAAATAAGATAAAAAAGAAAGATCGGCTTGTCTTGTTTTATGCCTAAACTCACTTTTAGTGTCAGCTTAATTGGCAATCAAATAGCGTTTTCACAAGTAGCTACAATTTCAGCTTGCGGTGAGATAATTGTAGAAATAAAGTGTAGTTCCTGTAAAAGCTATAAAAAAATCGAGAGCATACATCGCTCTCTGTCAATCAAGTTAACACGCGATTGTTTTATTTTTTTACAGGCGCAATCGTTTCAAAAAACATTTATACTTCGTAATTACACATTGTTGTTTTATATTTTAGAACTCCAGAGGATTGTTGAACGTGAGCGCAAAAAATGACACAACAATTACGAGAAAGTGGTACTCGAAACGAACCATTTTTTGCAACCCAATACATTTCTGCTTTTAATTATAATAATTACGCTTAGTTTAAATTGTTTTTAGAACTAGCCAACAGAAGTTTCATTCTACAAAAGCTAATTGTTTTAACGCAATCTTTTCTTTCCTGTTTTTTTTTAACGATACTAACAATAATTATAAGTGAACTCATTTGTTTTTGCTCTATTTCATACACATATAATTGTTTCCTGAAATTGCAGCTAAATCTTTTAATTTTTTCATAGGATAGGAAGCTCTTTTATTAATGGCAACGCGTTTTTTTTTCAAAAAATACTTCTAATATACTTTTTGTGTAATTTTTGATTCATTAAAACTTAACTCAAAATGACTTACCAATTTAATAGGTAAATATGAGATTAATCTGAGATCAGCTTCATATATCTACATTTACCAGTAAATGTACAATCACGCTCAATGATATCGAGGACACAAATGAAATATTTTGACCCAATAGCAAGCATTCGCAGATATAACACCAAATTTGCAAAAAATTAACAATACTTAAGATGTGAGAGGGGTTCTTTCAAATTTCGTATGATTTCGAGTTGCAAACGCTTGCTATTGGGTCAGAATATTTCTTTTGTGTCCTCAATATCTTTGAGAGTTATTGTACACATTTTTCCAAGTTCGTAGGTAAAATTTAAAAATTTATACATTAATATGATACAGTTGGATAGTCGCAGAAATATGCAACGTAATGCATCTTCTTTAAATGCTTCCATTACAATTTCTACAAAATCTAATACTGCATCAGAGGTCTTTTTGTTAGACCTAAAACCGATCTGTGGTTTTGTAAACAAATTATAATCCTCTGTAAATTTACATATTTGTACGGTTTCTAGAATTTTTGAAAAACTCGGGACTAACGAAGTAAACTTGTAGTTATTTACATCAATTGAAATCACCTTTGACAATTTTAAACAATCCAGAAATAACCTTGGGAGATGCAACTGTTAACAATTTTTGTTAGAGTAACAATAATCAGTTTTTTTATGCTTTAGATTATATGAGCTCTTACGGGGTATATAAAATTACCCAGATTTACCGAAATATTACGCTTTAGCTAAAAACTCATGTAAGCTAAAACAATGTAACAAAGTCCATTTTGTTAAAAATATGAGTTATTAGTTGTGTTTTTTTTACATCATTTTGTTCAGTTCAGCTCAGTTCAGTTCAATTTGATCACACGCTCTAAATGAGCAGAGTCAGGTAAAAAGAACAGCATAAAATTTCAATCGTTTGACAAGTGACAGGACGCGTCATTTTAAAGTTATTGTTTATTATTTGTTTTCCCTAGTCCTTATTAAATTTCTCCACTTTCTGGAGCATGTAGCTGAGTCAAACTAAAATTATAGTTTACTTGAAAATGAATATTTTATTCTATTAATTATAAGAATATATACAATAAAATTCTGCCAAACTTTTTTCTTTTTCCTTGGTGTTGTATTCACAAAAGTCCAAGTATCCTTGTGTTTTTTTGAAATAGTCTCACTCTCATTAGGCTCTGTATCTTCAACAATAACATCATTTTGTTCAACTGTAGGATATTGTTTTATGCAGTGATTTAACAACTGCATGTAAAATTTAGCATCTACAAAACCAGATTTGAAAACTTTGTTTAAAGTGCTTATATTTTTATTTTACCTGTTTCAGCTCTTTTTTCATCTTTTGCACTTACTCCGACATCATAAGATTTTTTAGTTTTAGGGTCAGTAATTTTAACTGTGTTGTAATTATTGGTGTTTCCATATAAATGTTCACACATTTTCAATAAAACTAATAACTAAACTTCCTATGAAAACACTACTTATTTTTAGAGGTTAGAAAATTGAAAACGACAGATAACAAATCGTAAACTGAGCAAATGATTGTAACTGAGCCCCCTTTACAGCAGGTGCAGTTAGGGGAAAGGGGGAAGCAATTGTTCAGCTCAGTTCGAATTGAGCGCGTAAAAAGAACAAGGTAAAATTAACTGAGCAATCGATTTGCTCAGACTTGCTCGAGCAAAAGTGTGTAAAAAAGACACAACTATTGTTACATCTTATTAAAAATTGAGATTAACTTCATGTTTTAATCATTTACAATAAAAATCGTCTCAATATGAGTACAAATTTGTTACTGTAGTTCGAAAAGTGGACTTGTCTCACTTTCAAAATTAACAGCTCAAATAAACCTAATATATTAAAGTATTCGGATTTATCAATATTTTTCATATAAAAATTGCGTTGTACCAATTTTGAATTTGAATTTGATACAGATAAATAAGTTTGAAAAATGATAATTAATAATAAGTGAATATTTTTTAAAACGTCTTATTTTTATAATTTGAAAAAAAAAATGTTGAATGGTGTAGTGTTGTGAAAGAAATGTGTCATTTTTAATAATGTCGTTTTAATAAAGCTTTAGCAAAGGTTTCGTGTGGTGAGTTTAGAATGAGGTTAAATAATTCTCTTATTTCTTATTTCCGTTCTATTTTCGTGGAGGCAACATAACTAATACACACTCTCGGCCATTCTTAATTTTTTGTTTTAATTTTAAAATAAGCGCGCATTTCTGGCAAGGCTCCGCATCCAAAATCATGAATGAATTTCAAAACTTGCTCTCAATATATTTTACGAAACGTTAGCACCTTCAAACATCACTAAAAACAACCTCTTACATGATTTTATTAAATTAATTCATTAGGACAGGTTTATTTTTAAAGAGCGCGAAATGATTCTTGTGGGCGTGTATAATTTTAAGCTGCCCCGTTATTTTCTTATTGGCATGCAATTTTTTATTCCTTGTTATAAAGTTAATGCATGTGTCTGTCAATAATTGGAGATTTTAAAAAAAGGAAGAAGAATCGTGACCACTGCACATCGCATAATGAGTGTAGGGAGTACAGTGGTCAATTATGTAGACGTGAATAATAGTAGCAAATTAAAGTTATGCAGATAACGAAGAAGAGCCAGGCCGTGTGTTAATGAAGGAAGGTTTCATTAGTCGATGGGATCTTTGGTTGGCGCTATGCGCGGCCGCTTTGTAAATTCATAGGATTTCAATCGGGAGCATGTTCTTTCAGGACGATTGTATCTCATGATATTTATTCGGTAGTTATATACCGGTTGCTATCTGCATCTGTTTGCTGCGAGCAACGCTATCTCTATTACTGCTTACCGGAACGATATTTTACTTAACATTTACAAACATTTCAGTTACTTTTATTAACCTCTACACACATTTTAAATTATTTATTTTGTGATAGTTAGCTTTTATCGATTCTCCCCGAATACGTAAGCCATTTAAAACATATCGAATTTGCAGGAATGCATGACATATTTATTACCGCACTTTACAAATGGATGTGTAAAATTCATAACCTTTTATTGAGAGTGGACGTACTCGTATATTTGAAATAATGTTGAGCTCCCTCGAGAGATGTACCAAAATACACTCATAGAGAACCAGCCGGTTAGAAATATATGACCGTTGTTATTTTACAGGGCGGGAATAAAAAGGTCGGCTAAAAATTGCGCAGCGAGTTAAGTGGATGTTTGTAATGAATTAATTGATATATTTTTAAGTAGGAGTCCGTAAACTCGCCGCCCCTCGCCGACGAGACTCGAATAATTAGAGACCGGAGCCGCACAAACCAATACGGCGGCGGCGGCCTGAGATATGACGAGTTCAAAAAAGGACGAACCGTTCGCCCTTTGATCTCGGACATAAAGAGATATAACCATTAGGTTTTCATCATGCTATAGCGGACGCTGGTCTGTTTGTGCTCTCAGGGATTAAGGAAATATAAGTGGCGAGGCTAGAAGACTTGTTCATTATGAATTAATGTCTGACCTCTCACATCAAACATCCGATGCTCATTTCTGCAATGGATTTCACCTATTTGTACCGAGTGCACTTCCAGGCACAAGAACTAATTGTTAATTAACTTCTTTATATCGTGCCACTTTTTAACTTTCTTTTAACCTTATTGATCATTTAAATTCACCACATCACTAGTTTAATTTAGAAAACTGATTTATTATAAACACCTTCACCTTTTCATAAGTACCTTAAAAAAATAGTACACCTATATTTTCAAATTATCTTTAAACCACAACATTTAGAGGCTAAATTGGAATATATTGGTTTATCCACAGAACTTATAAGAAAGAATAAGCACCTTCTTATCTAATAGGAAACAGGCTGTAAGATATAACAATATTATTTCCAAGTCAATTTTGTGACCTTAGCAGAGCATGTCATTATGTACCGCACTCTCAACTAATAGAAAAACTGTCTTATTTGTCTATTAGATATAGATCTCAGTTTGTGTAAATTAATTTTTGCAGCTTATATGGAAGCATGAGGCATGTCGATCGGTAGCTCTGACGTTCACAATGTGTGTTCCGCAAGGATCTATTCTTGGACCTGTATTGTTTACATTGTAGGTACATTAAGAGCAATTTCCTAAACGGAAAATATAGTGGTTTAGTTCTGCAGTCATAAAAGCTAGTACGAACAACATTTTTGTATATTTTTTTTTGTAGATGATTAAGAAGTCTTTTCTTTAATTTTTGCCAGAAGGAAAAAAAATTGGTGAATGTACAAAAACATATAATGATCTAAAAGTACATTAACTTTGGACCCCTCTAATTAATTTTATGCTAGGTTGCAGAAGATAACTCTCTGGCAGGATGTAGCCTAATCAATTTAGATTATAAATCTGAAAAAAAATTGAAAATTTAACGAAGGAAACTTGAGTTATGACTGCAGAACTAATGCTCGATTTCATGATTTTTCACAATTTTTCCTTCCAAACTCGCGCGCCCTCTAGGGATTCGCATTAATTATCAGTTATTTGGTCATAATTTGCAAAGAAGCTCCAGAAAAGTGGGATGGATTTTCTATTCCTTGTTATTATCTCCAACGGAAAATTTATCGCGGGTGTCTACGAAGATGCTCTTAATGATATTTCTCAGTTTCTCCATGATGCTTTTCTAGTGATATATGCTGACGACACCACAGTTTTCACATCTGAGACATTTATTGGTGAAGTTGAAATATTTAAAACATTTATCGAATAGTTTTCATCTAACGAATAAACGAATTATATCTATATACTAATAAGACTCATTTCATGTTTTTTCGTACAAAGCAGAAAATAATTGCAAAAAACCAAGTATTATTTTTTATAACATAATTGAAGTATCCAGTAAAGTCATATTTCTGGGCATTGAACTGGGGAATAATTTCATTGTTCTAGACTAAAATTGAAATTAAATACATCTTGCTTTAAAGTACGTTCGTTAAAACATTGTTTAAATCTGTCATCCCTTAATAAAATATACTTTTCTTAGATACTGTCAAGATTATTTTATGCAATACTTTTATGGAACAAATCTTATAAATATTGTTTTAAGCCCAAAAACGAATAATTAGAACCATGGTTGGCTTTTTAAATCAACTAGATTCGTTTAGATATCATTTTAAACGTCTTATATTACCCAGTTATTATAGAACTTTGTATCTATGCTTACCACAGAAACAGAACACAGAAAGGCTTTCAAATATTAAGCACCCAAATATTCAATGTACTACGCATAGATCTTAAATATTTAAATTTTAGTCGATCCAAATTTAGAATATTATGACATTATGATACTTCGTATAATTTAGATACGAGCTAAATCCATTGGTTAACTCAGAATTGAGAATCTATAGAAGGAGCACATCAAACACTATAAAACCAAGCAACCAAAGTATAAGAACTAACAACATTTTTGCTATTTACTCAATTATGAATAAAAGGAAATTAACATGTTTTACATGTTTGCTCCTCAATTGATGTCCATTCGCTAGTTCTACAGAGAACTAATTGCGGGCCTATACTAATTATTCATCAATGATATCGGTTAAGTTGTAAAACATTGTAAATTTTTAATATTTGTGAGATGACCTCAAATTATTTAATAAAATTTAAAGTCCCCTTGACTATTTTGTACTTCAGAAGGATACTGACAACTTATTTCTCTGGAGCAACTTAGATAAGTTATGTTTTAATGAAAACAAATACGTTTTTATTACTTTTGGAAGTTTAAAGCAGTTAATTTGATAAACTTATCTTTTATGGTTACAAAGCTATTAAAGCGTGTTCAGGAAATTAGGGATTTGGGAGTGTTCCGTTTATCCGTTTGTGGTTGACCAAACGTCAGGGTTAGGTTAGGTTAAAGCACATTTAATCGAGAAAAAAACAAAAAAACTGGGGTCTAACTTTTTTAGTTTTGGAACTACAGCGTTTCGAATTTTAGGTCACCTTTTTACCAAAGTGCGTAGAGATTTAAAAAAATTATCATTAGTAAGCTAAAACCATCGTCTTTCAATTGGTAACACAAAAGTAGTTGTTAAAATTTTGAAATAAAAATCTCAAAGAAAAGGCAGCTCCCGTTTAAAGTAAAGTTGTTTGGCGTTGGAAAGCTGAGTTTAGCTTAGTATCTTACTACTAAAAACATTTATTTATCAAAATACCAAATCGTAAAAGAAACACTAGGAATATGTCTCTGATCAAGCTAAGGGCATCAAAAGATAGAAAATATTATCAGTTTTTTTTTGCTTTTTGCCACGCTGTGGTTATAGCTTTGATAAATTCAATTAGTTTACAGTTATTTTTTTTTAGTTTTTAAACTTCTACTTGCTGGAAACTTAAGAACTGATTTTGGATATTTTTTTAATCGTTCCAAAAATACCCTGCTTTTTTCATAGTAACGCAGGTTTTTGAAATACAGACCAATAGAGAATAATTATTTTAGTTCTTATCTAAATATTATTTAATCTTTTCCTTTGGACATAAATGCGAATATACAAAATATATTGGCTATTTTACTTTTTTGGGACAGCTTAGGATCAGGATTCGGGATTCGGTTAACAGAAATGTTATGTTTCAAGGAAAACAAAACGTCATCAAGAATATTTAATTGCTAGGGAGATGGGAGATAATCTTATTTTTACCCTTATTTGTTTTGGCTATTTAACACGTAACTTTCCTAAAATTATCCCAGAGAAACGAATCCACAACTTAACGTATCAATTAATGACTAATTCGTGGTGTTCATTTGTTCAAGTAGTACAAAATTTTCTTGGAAATGATAAGGCAGAGTGGATCTTCCAATGTTCTTGGTTGTTACATGAGCATAAAACTTCATTACTCCACAACCACTTTCCCGAAAACTTATAAATAAACAAATATAACATATATAAAAATCTAGATCCGTACCTCAGAGTAAAACTGTATTAAGTCCAAAATTGAAATTTTTTTATGTTCTCCTTAAGATATTTCAAATTTATCTCTCTAGTTACAGTTATGCCTAAAAGGCCCCATACATTATCAAACAATTTGCGCAACAGAGGGTATTGTGCAAACAAGTTGACAGTGTATGGCGATGTTTGAGTTGTTGCAAAACTGTGGTATAAATTCAAACATGTTTCATATAATTTGAGCAAGCTGTTGCGCAAACATGTTTAATAGTGTTTGGACGGGTTTGATGTTGGATGGTTATAAATTATAAATATTTCTATCCTACTTTGTTCCTTTGTTGCACTTCTCACAAAAATCACAAATCAAAACATAACAAGTGGAGTTTAACAACATCTGCTTATTGATTAAAATGGCCTCTACTAAAAAATAAGGAATTTTGGCTTGAGTTTATTGGTATTCGTTGAGAGTAGACTATTAACATTAGAACTTTTTGCGCTACACTCGACTTCAAAGATGTTTGCGCAACAATGTATAGTCGCCGTAAAATTTTGTTTGTGCAAACTGTTTGATAGTGTATGGGACCTTTTTATATAAAAGAAGACATTTGCGCAGTACTTACAAAAAGATGCAAGAAAAAACTTTTTTCGGCTCTCCTGTAAAATTTATATTTTATGACTTGATACAGTTTTGTTTTGGGGTTGGGAGATGTAAAGACCAAATTTGAGAACTTTTTCTGATCCTGAATTTTGAAACCAAAATTCAACAGAAGCAATTAAAAAAATTGCCGCCACCAAATGACGCAGTAGTACCTTTTTAGAAAATATAACAATTCTAGAGAATTATGAATATCTTAATGAAAAATCTTTAAAAACTGATATTAAACTTTTTTCATAACTTGTTTATCGATCAAAAAACGACTCGATGAAAGAAATGTAATTCTTATACATTTGTATCTTTATTAGGTTGTTTTTCCAGCCAATTGACATTCTGATTATGTTATTTAAATTAAAAACTAACTTTTTCAGAATTAGGAAGTCTTTCGCATCTATAATGTATGTGTTACAAACTTTTTATTGTTTGAAGTTGGTCTTCTGAAGTCACTTCGGGTACAATCAAAAATGAATTCACTGTAGCTCATATTAGTTAAAAATTTAATAAGCAATAATTTAAAATCATGATTTTTTTTTAAATATTCGATATAGGAAAATGGATGTTTTAGATTATTTCAGATGCAGTGGATGAAAATGGAAGATGTATTATTTTTATAGGAGTAACAATAGTTTCATTGCATTGATGTGTATTTAATATTCGTATTTATCTCATTTTGAACATGAAACGACTTCAGGTTGGGTAAATCACTTGTTTTGTTTAGATTCGAAAATAATTATACCATTTTCTATAGTACTATTAAAAGAATAAAGGCAGTTATAATATTATTGCTGGTTTAATGTATTAAAATAATTTTATAAAAAAAACCTTCGCAAAATAAGGGACGTTTAAAGGCATTTAAGAGCAATTAGGTTTTATTTTTAAGCGGCAAATTACTTTTTTTTGTCGGCAACACGTGCGTGGTTACTGAAATTTAAATAAGCCATAAATCTAGAGGAGAAGGCTGCTAAAACCCTTTTCCGGTTTAAATCTTGCTAGGAATTTGCGCAATGTAAAGCACCAATTGCTTTCTTACATGCCTTAAATTTTTCTTGCACGTTACACTTTATCAGAGCAAATATTTGCGTTCGCATATTGTTTGAATTATTGTAGTATCTCCTTATTATCACTTGCCAATATTACAATTTTAGGTGCGGTGTTTGCATGAATAAGTTTTAGTGATAAAGTGGTATTTTTGTGTAAATATGTTTGTTCAGTTAAATAAGGAAATAATTTAAATTGATTAAAAGAACAGAAAATTTAGTAAAAGCACTTTGAATTCCTTTTAAAGTTTGAATAGCTTGATGCAAAATATTCTAAATGCCAGAAGTTTTGTATGAGGATTCGTTGCAACGTGTAATATCGGGTAGATAATTACCAAGTTGGTGAACGCAAACGAAGTTGTGAATGAATAGATTGAGACGAGGAACAGAGTTTTGTAAAATAAAGGCATTTATTTATAATCCCCGCGGAAACGAAAAGAAAAGCCCGAATAAAATGGTTTTTCCAACTTGAAGCGCAGAGCGTGTGATTTGAGTGGGAAAATAGATTCAAGAAAACAACCACCTCTGTTTATTAAAAGCTTTATGAATTATGTTTCCCGCATTGTAAATGTATTTTTATGCTTTTGGTTTTTAGATGCCAGCTTCGTCTCCTGTTGTCACGTGTTACCAATACACTGCGTCGGATTCATATTTAGTATTTATGGGTTTTGTATCCACCTAGTATACCCTTGGAGCAGCTGTTTGTCTTAAAAAATGATATACAACTTTGTATACAGATAAAGTTAAAGGATTCAAAATAGTGTACACATACGTGTTATTTCTTTCTATTTTCAGGGACACATATCTCACTATCTTTAAAGATGATTTAAAAATGTATCTTTTGCAATTATTTGGAGTGTTTATTTATGCATTCTAATAAATTTACAATTTCAAAAGTACAGTTTGTTTAAAAAACAAAATAAAACTTAATTTTGTGCTTCTATAAACCTTTTTTCTCGTAACTTTATTTGACATTAATCCCATGTTGTTCTCGCTATTCGGTAAACCTTCACTTTTAAAATAATTGATGAAAATTTTATCGCCTCTATGATATTTGTATGTAAAAATAAATAAGTCAATAGTGTAAATTAAAAATTTCCAAAAAATCTCTTTCTGGATAATAAATACTGCTTATTTTCAAAATGAGAAAAATTCAACTACTCAAAACTATCAATTAAAATTTTTCTAGTATACACTTAGTTGGGTCTTCAAAGTGCATGTTCAAATATTCATTCATCCATGATTGAACACATCTGATAAGTTGACAGTTTGTTTGTGGCATCCACTAAAACAAAAGTAATACAAATATAATTCCTATGTAGTGTTTCGTGGTGCGGAAAATACTATTAAATGAGGAAGTAAATTATAGATATAGTTAAAAGAATGTTAATACAAAACAAATTGTTTGGTTAGTTAGTGTATAAGTTGTAGCGATCACGTCAAGAATGAGTACGCCAGTTTAATTCCATGGTATACAACTCATGTTTGCTGGTTTTTATTTGCCGACTAATATTAGCCGAGGTAACAAGTTGAACGCTATCTGCAGCAATCATCTGCATTGTTTTATTGCGGGAAGTGGCTGAGGCGGCAAACTTTATCTCGCATTGTCTGTTCGATTGGTAAAAAATTAATCGAACTAACGGTACTTGTCTAGCACGTCTTTTTGAATTATTTGCATACATCAGACTCACACTCGACTTACTTTTCTGGACAAGCGTACTTGGCGTACTATTTTCTACACGAAACACGACTTTTTAATCTTTTTGACACCGAACGTTAAAAGTATTAAAGCCTGTCTTGGTAATATAAAATTAGAATAAATTTAATTAAGTTTAAATGCAAATTACTATCTAATTTTTCTAAATTTAATAATTGTAAGCCTGAATCTTGTTCGGGTATGTGTATTAATGCGAGCGTGTGTTGTGCAGACCTTTTGTGGATCTCCTTTGTGAGTTCGACCCGAAGAGACCGAGTCTTGCATATCAATGAGGCTGGGATTTTAATGTTTTTATAATCACCCGTCCTGTCTCCCGTTAATGCAACACTTTTGCTTTCGGCCTCACTAAAAGGGTTCATGAAAGACTTTTTCCTTTTTTATGTAAAGCGGCCTAACTTCATTAACTTCTTGGTTTCGGTACAACGAGTTAGTATCGCTACCCCATCTTTCATTTTTTTTCCAATGTTTACTTTTGGCCTTGTTTAGTATAAAAATTTTAATCAAACAATCAAGAAATTACTTCAATCAATCATAAAATTATCTAACATTATCATATAATCCTGTTTGCAAAACTATCAGCCGCTTCTACACGGTCTTCAAAATTGATTGATACTGTTGACATTACATGGGAGGAAACCTAAGTTTCTCACAGTTGACTACACGCTACACTGAAATGAATACGTTGTGCTACGGTGAAAAAACCATCGCGAATATTTTAACTGCACAGATCAGATTTAAATTTGAATTAAAATTAACAGGTACACCAACTTAGCAAGTCTAAAATCACTACAGAGTTTGTTTGGTTGCATAGTTATGTTATCAACCTTAATTGAATTTACTGTACTTCCTCTACAATTTTGGCTTGTTGATAAATCTCAGCTATCAGCTATATCTACTCCCTATATGTATACCAGGTGGAAATGAAAACCGGGTCACCTCGATAACTTTTTTATTTATGAATAAAGAAATTTCAAATTTGGTATGTTCTATGGTTCAAAAAAACAAATTTTTTGTGTAGTTTTTATTTTGGAAATCGCTTCCGGTTTCACCGGAAACACCATGAACTTTTTTTAAATGTAACATCCCATATTTTTATTCATGGCTTAAAATACTTTTAAAAAAGAAGTATTTTTGAGATATAAATAATTTTACTAGTTCATTTAGCGTTCTCCAGGGTTTTTTGGGGTGTAAAACTAGTTCGCTTCCACGCGGTGCACCCTGGAGAACGCTAAATGAACTAGTAAAATTATTTATTTCTTAAGTTGGCAAATAATAGCTATTAAGTATCTTTATTACAGGCACATGCAAAATAATAGCCCTACATATGGGGTACCAAAATAATCGTTATAAAATCCTCTTTCTAAAAAGTCGAATGACCCGGCATCATTGCATTTAAAAAAAGTGAGATATTTGATAAAATCTTCATTAACTAAGTTTAAAAATTAATAGTTCAAAAACCACTTAAATTTTTTTTCAAATTACAATTTTATTTAGGTATTTGAATTATTTAGAATTAGTTTTGGTACTTTTCACCGACTTCGAAAACCTTTTTTTTTTTTGAAAAAAATTTTTTTTACAAAAAAAATAAAAACTAATATCTCAAAAATACTTCTTTTTTAAAAGTATTTTAAGCCATGAATAAAAATATGGGATGTTACATTTAAAAAAAACAAAGTTCATGGTGTTTCCGGTAAAACCGGAAGTGATTTCGAAGATAAAAAATGCACATAAAATTTGTTTTTTTGAACCATAGAACATAGCCAAATTTCAAATTTTTTTATTCATAAATAAAAAAGTTATCGAGGTGACCCGGTTTTCATTTCCACCCGGTATGTACAATTTTAAGGATATTCTTTGTTAGACGTATTAAAACTTTCCAAAATATGTCCAGGTATCAGCTGCAAAAACTCCTTGTAGATAAGTAATTTTCCGTTGGTTTAAGGAAAAAATTGGGGGAAAACATTTTTATAAACAATCTACGTCAGATACAGTTGTGTAATCTACAAACTTGGCGCCATATCACGGAAATCCAACGGAAAATTACTTATGTACAGGGAGTTTATACAGCTCATAGCTGAGCTTATTTTGGCGATTTCCAAAAGTTTTGTTTAGTTGTTAAATCTGCGCATTTGAAAGATTTAATGGTTATTAGCTTTTAATACGTAGTTTTTTATGAATAAGCCAAAATTATATAAGAAGTAGCTGATAGTAATTTGAACACATTTGATGGGGTCATGACGAAATATGTAGCGTTACAATTAAGATTAAGAGTTGGATATAAGGTGTTCACTTTTCTTTTCTTTATTTTATTGAATTATTTGTCCAAATCATCCTGCACCATCTCTTTAAATTTTTAACTACTAAACCATTGTGATTTTATTGAATTGTTTATATGATTATTTTTTGATATTTTATTCAATTATAAAGATGGAATTTCAATTCTAATATCTAGTAACTTTTTGAAATCTTACTCACAAATGCTAAAAACGTAGGTAAATTGTATGTAATTATTGTGATATCTTCATACGTTGCTATATTTTACTGACATCTCACTCACCGCAAACCTAATTTACAGGGTGTTCCATTTAACTTGAAGAGTAAAAATATCCTAAAAAGTTAATAAAAATAAAAATTTGAATAACTGAGTTGGGGTTAAAGTATGACCTATGACTTACCACTTGACCCAATATTTATTGAAGTTAATATGTAAAATTTTCTCAGCAGAAGCAGTAGCTATTTTATCAACTAAAATGCTCAGTTTTTTAATCTGTGAGTGAGGGCCTTGGGTCCGACAACCAAAAGGGTGTGCTAAACGCGCTTTTAAACGAAAAATAATGTGTAATTGCCAGAAAACACAAAAAAGTGCGTTTTTCATTTAAAATTTGAATGAAAATATTTATTCTTTATTTTTCCTTTCCACTGGGGCTGAAATTTGCCAAAAATCAACACCCCCAGGACCAGTCCGGCTACAAAATTGGATGGTCCTCCTGAATTACTCAAATACCACATCAAATTACGAATTGAAAAATTAAGATTAGGGCGAGGCTTTCAGCCAATTACAACTGAAAACTTTTCGTTTATTGCAATTTCTAGTTTTGACCCATGTAAATAATAATTTTTTTGAAATTTAATCACATGTAAAGAATATTCACTTGTCAGAAAAATGAAAAGCCTTCAAATTTTTTAAGAAAATTGTATTTATAAATGAACAGAAATCTCCTAAGCTTTTAGAATCATTAAAAACATTGGGGTAGGGCAGTAGGATAAATAAAGTCCTCTTTACCCTACTCCAATATTTTATAGCTTGGGTCCGATTTGCGCGCTAAATGTATACAAAAATAAAATCAACAACTTTTTCCTAATATTTAAAGTATAAATGCGCTCCGGATTAAAGGGGGTTGTAAATACAGTGGGAGATTTGCGCGCCGATGCAACGGCTTGGAAGAGATAATCATTTTTGGATAATAAAATTTTGGTCGGCGCGCAAATCTACCCATCTTTTCGTTATAAAATTTGGTCGAGCGCACTCCTGCCATGTAATTAAACATTTATTACTTTTGACGCTCAATCCACTCATTTTAAGTTATAGCAAACTTTAAGGGATGATTCATTTATATAAAAATCTTACCTGTAAAAACCAAGTAACCGTAGATTCTGCAATAAACCGCTTTAAATAATAAGAAATAAACAAATATATAATTCCCAAACTTATTAGTACATAGTTCATGCATCTATCATTAGAAGAAAATGTTATTATTTGTCTCTTCGCAGATAATTCGATGAAAAGTACTGTAATATGGCTTGAAAAACTCATCTAAACTTACCTTTTTATATTGAAGTAAAACACAATATTGTAGGTGGTGCTTTTATAATTGAATAAAAACAATATTTGATTGGTTAAAATGAAGTCAATACGTGTCATATTCAGCACCAACTGAAAATTCTACTATATTAACAATCATCTTACTATTTAGTTGTAAATTTTATAATAAAAATAAAGAAAACGTAACATTTATGAGTACAATAATAATACCATTTATTGCATCAACAGAAAACAACGGTAATTTAACATGTAGGTACGTTAAAGTAAAATTTTTATTAATGTATGTATTTTTCAGTTGGTCCTGAAGATGACACGAGAGTGTCGAAATATGTTGACCTGTTTTTAACCAGCAATTCAATAATGTGCCTCCAACATTGTGTTTTACTTCAATACTTAAAATGCCATATAGAGGCATTTCCCATAGTAGTTTTTTTTATATTTTTTGTTAAATAAATATATCTAAAATGTTTTGTATCATAAAAAGGGGTTTTCTTTTTTTAAAAAAATTTTTGGATGGACGCGCGCAAATTAAAAAGTTTGCACATTTTGAGAGAGTTTGATTAACAAAAATGACATAAATTATCTGATTCAAATGGTAGAACTTACAAAAAATGTCCTCGACAATCTAAATTTTTCAGAGATAGAATTGTTACTTTCTGCAGTTTTTCAGATCTAAAAAAGTGAACCCTTGGAACCTGTTTTAATTATTCTAGCGGAAAAATCAATTAGAATTGATATTCTTTTATTTTTCTAAAAAAAACATAGGTTCTTTTTTAAACATAATATTTTTTCCCAAAAAGAATGCAGTTTATGTATGCCACCAGAAACGCTAGTGCAAAAAATATTTTTATACTTTTTTTGGTGGGAGTAGATTTGGATATCAAATAAATTAGTTTTTACGATATGGCAGATTTGAACGCTGACTATTTGCATCACAAAAAATGGTGGGCATATTTAACCTTAAGGTTAGCGTCCGTGACTTTAGCCCCATATATATTGTTTATGCATAAAATTGCAACAGATAAATAACTGTCCAGTTGTAGTTTAATTTATCTAGTTTATAAATCAGAAAGAATTTTGAAAATTTGACAAGAAATACTTGAAATACAGCGGTAGGCGCAATGGTCGATTTCATGACTTTGCACGATTTTTCTTCCCAAACTCACGCGTGATCTAGCGGTCCACATTAAATATCACTGATTAGCTAATAAATTGCAACGAAGCTCCATAAGAGTGGGATGGTTTTTTATTCTCTTTTAGGATGTCGGACGAAAAATTTATCACGAACGTTTAAAATGAGGTCTTAACAATATTTTCTTTCTAAACAAAATGGAAGGTTCTCGTAAGAAAAAGTTAAGTTAAGTGCATAATAAAGGCACAGATTTTTGGTGTCATTTATTATCTAAAATTATCGTCTGAGGAATTTTTTAGTTACCTTTACAATTTTGTTTTAAAAGTAGTGTTTCTAGTTTTTATGTATTACTACTAAAATAAGTTAATTTTTTGAAAAGTCCAGAAAATAAATACCATAAACATTATTTTCTTAAAAAATAATATAATTTTTATTATATACCGGGTGGAAATGAAACTTTCTTTATTTATGAAAATAAAAAATTAGAATTTTAGTATCTTATATGATCTAAGAAAGCAAATTTTATGGATCGAATAAATCTTTCATTTTACTTCCGGTTTATCAGGAAATGGCACCCACTTACTTATTTTAAATGTAACCCCCTGATTTTTTCTACGTAAAATCAAACATTGGTTAGTTTTAAGTATGTTTATGACAAAAAAAATTTTTTTTTCAAAACTTTAAGAAAAACTGTTGAATTTTTTTTGGTAAAAAATTTGAGTAAAACCTACAAAAACTATTTTTAAATAATACAAATACGTAAAATAAATTGTAATTTATAAAATTTATTTCACCGTTCTTGAGATATAATTTTTTTTAATTTTCAAGAAGCGTTTTTTGGAAATATCTTTACTTTTTTAAATGGGATGATATAAGGGCCACCCACTAATTAAATAGAGGGTTTTTTTCCGGTTACTGTGATATCCCATATGTATGTTTTACTCAAATTTTTTACCAAAAAAAATCCAAATTTTTTTCTTAAAGTTTTGAAAAAAAATATTTTTTTGTCATAAACATACTTAAAATTATCCAATGTTTGATTTTACGTAGAAAAAATCAGGGGGTTTTATTTAAAATAAGAAGTGGATGCCACTTCCTGATAAACCGAAAGTAAAATTAAAAATTTATTCGATCCATAAGATTTGTTTTCTTAGATCATATAATATACTAAAATTTTAATTTTTTATTTCCATAAATAAAGAAATGCCAGGGGTGGCCCTAGTTTCATTTCCACCCGGTATAATATTACAAGCGGTTACATTTTCTCATCCTCTCGAGTTCGTTGCCCAATTTCATTCACCTCGTGACTTTTGTGACAATTTACTCATGAAATTGACAGCAACTCTCGATTCAATAAATTTTGTTTATAGAAAAACTAAACACGCGTGATATTCATCATGATTATATAACGAATGAAAAACTATTTAATAATCTAATTTATTTGAAGCTTTTAACGTCAAATTAACATTTTGTTATGAATTATGAAATACCAAACTTAAACGCCCGTCCCGTCAGTGCAGAGCCAGTCCCATAAGTTTTATCAGTTATGTCAAAATTTTGACGCGTGTCAAACTGATGCGTTCTGATTGGCTTAGCATTCATTGAGTTATATAGTCACTACTAAAATTTATTTATACCTATCATTAATAATAATTAACGTACTTAAAATATTTGGTTGTAATTAAATATAAAAACTAAAATTAGTATATTATAAATTGTAAACGAAATAAATATATCTTATAAAAATTTTTTACTATCTTGAGTAAATATTGTTTTAGTTGAATTAGCAATAAAAAAATATTAATTAAATTAACTCCACTTATTGTATCCACTTTAAGTTTCCAGTTATTAGCAAACAAAAAAACTTAATACATTGCTTGATTTCTACTCTAATATAACAATCAGAAAGTGATATTTGTTATCTTATTTCCTGCTTTTCAATTGATTAGATTTCAGAGGTAGCACGATAGATATTAATTTATGCATGCAGAATGCGGTCATGTGAAAACTTGTTGTTTTTCTATTTTATTGTTGGCTACTCTTGAATAAGTAGATACTTTAGGGCATTTAGAAACTGATTGGATAGGTATCACAACTAAATGAATGATCGATTATTTAAATAATAAACGTGGTCAAATAATAAATCTACGTTATTTTTGTAATTATTTTTTATTTTATAGTAAATATTATTATTTCCTGTTTTGCCAAAAATAAAATCCACTTTGTTAATAAAAAATAATAGAGAACATTTATACAGGGTGTTTCAAAACATGTGTCCCTAAGTTCATTCTTTGAGCTATATGAAAATTAAAAGGAAGAATACATTTTTTCGGCCAAAAATCCTATATCTGTAAAGATAATTTGGTAATAATTTTTACCAATTTTAAGGTAAAATTTCTTCAGGAGAAGGGACCCCTTTTTCCTTCCCCCATTTTTTTATTTGACGCCACTTTTCAATATAAGTTTAATTTTTTACTTTTTTGCATATTCCTAAAACTTTTTTGTCCAGTTAAATTTTTAATGTGTTTAGAAAGAATTATTTAATTTTTTGAAAATAAAGTTTTTATTGCTGCATATTGTAGTGGACCGGAGGGTGAATAGAAAACACTTTCGGCCCGTCTACTATATTTTATTAAAATTTCCTAACTTAAACTAACTGGCAAATAAGGCTTTACTTTTTTAATTATATGCAAAACTAAGAACGGTTTATAATAATACAGCCCGACTCGACTACTCGATCTTACGTCTTCTTCTTCTTCTATCTTCTATCAAAGTGTTGTCTAAGTGTCTTTTCTTAGTGTCTTCTTCAAAGTGTCTTTTCTTAGTGTCTTCTTCAAAGTGTCTGATCAAAGTCTTCGTCAAAGTGTTCGAGTCGAATCCATTTCTCCATCGATCTAACCTCGGGAATATTGATAAATCCAGGGTAGGAGTAAAATGATTGGAAAAACCCCAAGTACCTGTCTTTACTTGGGCGCCTGTTTAATGAGATTTCCTGGTATTCCCGGGATTAAATATTTATGAGTATTGTTACTTAAATCTAAATGTGTACAAATATTAATTATTCTAATGAAATGAAATATGCATAAACTTCCTAAATTCTTACATTATTATTTATTCTAAGAATACCTAATTTAACTAAACTAAATCTATTTATGTATATATAGCATGTAGTATGCACATATGTAATATGGGGATACTACAATATTTTGAACAGAACAAAAACTTCATCCTAAATTTTTTTGAGGTTTCGCAGTATATGTACAATGACGATTGGCAAAAATGAGCTTTGTATAAAATTTTAGCAAATTATCTCTAGAACCATAGATGTTATATTAAATAAATTGAAAAAAAAGGTTTAACATCCTGTACATATTTCGAAAATGGAGCATTTTGGCGGAAAATTTTATTCCTACTTTCTATCTTCAAATAGGTCAAAGAATTATTCCTGAGGTTAGGGACACATGTTTAGAAACCCTGTATAATTGAAATTTGCCACTTTCAAATCAAATATGGGCAGAAAGAATTTTTTTACTTTTATTTAGAAGAAAAAGTTTTCTGTCCATTTCGGGACATCTTGAAAATTTACACAATTTAAATACAAGAAGAAACATTTATAACTATAGCTTAAAAATGAGTTCCTCATGTTACAAATTAAATATTTGGAAGTACGTAATCCAGATTCCAAAAATTAATTCTTCTGAAATTGGGATGTGTTTGTTCAGGGAAAATTTATTTATCCCGACAGCAATAAGCAATAATGATTGGTGTAGTAAGTAGTGTTAAGAGAGTGTCGATAATCCCTGATATTGTGTATGGAATCTTAGCGGTTATTATGTGTGCAGTAGAGATGAGTATTATCTAGGTGGTTGGTAATAGAGTTTATGCACAAAGGATTCATAGTCCGTAGGATTACAGCTTTTCCGGGCGTCATCCCTCACTTTGGCTATTGACGTTGTACAATTACACCAGGATGTAATATTGATAATCTCTCCTTCTGTTCGATCCAACGCCTTGTAGCTTATAGGGGCTCTGACTAAGATAAAATACATATTTTCATAACGAAAACGTAATATTAAAACAGCTCACAATCAACATTAAAAATGCAAATAAGACTGCTTTTATGGTAGATGCAACTTTGTACTTAAAACTTTTAATAAATTACTTTAACTTTGCGCTTAAAACTTTTAAAATTACATGAAACAACTGGCAGTTCATTTTAATGAATTTTAAAGCAAAGATGAACCAACCGCTAGTACTTACAATAGGGTAATAATAAGTTAATATTTCCAAGGCGTATGTAAAACAATTACTCTTTACTACAACGGTTCATTAATTATTTAAAATTAATCGCTGAATGCCAGCCAACGGATAATATAGAAGTATAGAGTATAGAATATAGGAAATAATTCATTACGTTCGTAATTTATTTTTCATATATGCGGGTGTGTGGGTAAATTAAAGTCGTGATTTTATTATTTGTGGTAAATGAAGATGTTCAATTAAAACATTAATTATCGTAGATGAAAGTAACTTGCAATTCTACGTAAATAAATCTTTACAGAAAAATCGTGGTTTAAATGAATTGCGCTCGAAAAAATATTTCTAAATTAAAATAATTGCTTTTTTAATTTTTTATAACGGTTTAACTTTAATTATTGTTTCTAAAAGAAATGTGCTTTGATATGGGATATATTATGATATGTTGATTATGAATGTTGTGAATGCAAACACAAATATATTTTATAATACTTCTCTTTGTACTTCAAATTTTCATCAAAAATTAGTTAAAAAATATCAGAGTAGTTTTTTTACTACTTTCTATAATTGAAAAAGTACTGTACACTTACAAATGATAAATTAAAGAAATGTTTTTACATGTGTTGAAAACAGATTCGATTTTATACCCAAATCCTTCTGTTTGGAAAAGTGTCCCAAGTGACAGTGACGTTCCTCCGTGTTTCTCGCCGTGTTATAACGATTCAGTAATAATTGTAGGTACTTCAGGAAAGATTAAAAGTTGTTTTTAAATTCTTTTCAATTTATGTGTAACGGGCAAGGATTAGGGCGCCTTCCTCTTAATTCATATAAATATTTTTTGTGGTAGACATAACACAGAGCGGGCGAATGCTGAATGCAACGGCTGATCATTTGTCAATTTCTATGACATACAAAGTCTATTTTTTCGGCACGCACGAAATTCAATTAAGTTTAAAATAGTGCTGAAAGGCGTAACTAATTTTTTTTAGGTAACAAGGACCATAATATGTATATTGAACAGAATTTTGTACAAAAATAACTACCTTTCCACTTTCTATTTATATTTTACTAAAATTCAATTAACAATAATAACAAAATTATAAGTACCCAAGCACCTAATTATAAAATACAAAAACAAAAGTTCTGTAATATAAAATTACCACATTTTAATAAAAAGTATAAATTTATCAATATTTATGAGATAAAAAGTCTAAGTAAAACCATGCTGCACTATCAAATACAGGGTGTACCATTCGAAGTTCAACAAGCAAAAAAAGGCTTCTATATTTTTTAGGTTTGGAGCTGCAGCGTTTTCAATTTTAGGTCACCGAATTTTGTCAAAAATCACAAAAATGCTAATTAAATTTCAACCAAAGTGCGTAGGGATTAAAGAAAGGATCATTGGTAAGTGTCAAAAGTAGTTGTTAAAATATTGAAAAAAAAGTTATTTGAAATTCTTTCCAAAAAAACACCCATTAAGGTACAGGAAGCATTCTGAGCATAGTCTGATACCATCGGAGGGTGGAAAGGCGTGAAATTATTATAAAACACTTTCCTTAAAATTTTCTTTATAGTCCACTTGACAAACTATGTACCCATTTTGCTCAATACTACTTCTCATAAAACTAACTTCGGAAGGCTTAGTAAGTAAAGGAAAAGAAACTGTTTCCAAATGTTACCTGGTTTGTTAAAAATATGAACAAGTTTCAGAAAATTAAAAAAAAATAGATTATAATGGGCGAGATAATGGGTCTGATTCAAAAACTATTTTTGATCATAATTTTGGTGATGAAAACTGTACTGATAGTATATGCCACATAACGGAACCTAAAAACACTTTCTGCTTTTAATTCCACATTATAGAAGAATGCTTCTATTGTACCATTTTTTCGTGAAGAAAAAACAGAGATAAGTTTAGTTTCTTATGGGAAATGCTTTTTTTGTTAATTAATTAGTTATTATAAGGACATAAGGATGTTACTTAAAAAATTTGGCAGTAATTTCTTATATTAATATTAGTGTACACATTTTGTCCATTAAAAAAGTTAAAAAAAAGTCCTGAGGGGTGATAAATACGGTATCTACCATTTTCTTAAACCTAACTATTTTTCATTCGAGTTTTGGCTACGCTATCTTCACTTTAATAAGAAATAATCCATCCTCGATTCTCCACAAAAAGTCTCTAAACTGAAACTTGATATGTTTTCCGAGTCTAGTACTCTGTAAAATAGACACGTTCAATAATTCTTAGAGTACTGTAACGGCCAGTATTATCACAATTTTTAACGATCATTTAATTTAAAATGTGGTTTAAATTGACATAAGCACATATACAGGGTGTCTCATTGAAAACTTCAAATTCAATTATTTTTTTTTTCTTTAAAACAAATCGATAAATTTTAATTTAATTTATACCTTTGAATTCCAATTTCAGCAGCTTTCAAATGATATAGGTATTACTCTTGCCCTTTAAGAAATTTGGGGGTTAACGCCCCACGCTTAAGGGAGCGACGTGAGAGTACTTAAATTGGTCTTATAATGAGCCTCTCTCAAAACAAAAATCTACGTGTTCGTTTATTTTTTGAAAAAAAATTGTTATCAAATAATCGACATTTGAAGTTTTCAATCACACACCCTGTATATTATTTTCATGTATATTCAACATAGTTTAAATGATTTTTAGCTGTTAAATAGGCTATATATGTCAAATTAAATCTCATTTAAAATTAAATGGCCGTTAAAACGTTTGGATAATACTGGCCGTAAGTAATATTTATTTTATGGCTCACTGAAAACTGAAAATATAAATAATACCCACCAATTTTAATCTAAACTGGAATTTGGCGCCACAATTTAAACAATTTATATTGCGCCGGTCAATTTTAAATGTCTTCTTGTAAATATAATCCAACTTCCTTTATATAATGAAATCCCAATTCCCAGAATCAATCGCAACGTGTCATTTAAAAATATCAGTATCAGTATAACTTATAAATAAAAGCAAAGATTGTGTTATGGGCGCCTATGAAAAAGACACTAAAAAGAAAACTCCGAAGAAGATGACAGCCAAAAAGACCATGTGTAAAAAACACGTTCTTCACTGCAAAATCTAAAAGATGAAGTAATTACACACTATTTAAAATTTGTTAATTAATAATAAATTAGATTATAAATTGTGTCGTAATCAGAAATTACCAATTAATAAATTATCGATAGTAATACCATGAGTAGATTGAAATCCGCAATAATTCTGTCAATTTATTGACAAATGAAATTGTGTTGCTTAGAAACACCACGAGTCCGTAGGACGAGTGGTGTTTCTAAAAAGCAACACAATTGAATTGGCAATAAAGCGACAGAATTATTATAGTAATTTCAACCTACGAATTGTATTTGGATAGATTATTTCAAGCCTTATTTCTGCATAATACAAATAAAGTTGTCAATTTTGACCTCAGTCTTTACTTCAAATGTCAAATTTGAAATTTAAACACATGTCATCTAAACGTCAAAACGTTTGACTTGATAATTTAGGTAGGACCCTAATTATCACGATAACCCAATGGCAAATGGACCAATCAGAATGCTTGTCAGGAGGAAGGCATGAAATAATCATATAAATTTTAAAATATAAAGACTAATAAATGTAAAGAATGAATTAATGTAATATTGTCTTTGGCCAGGATTCGAACCCGAGGTGGAATTCTGTAAGTACCGAAAATGGTACATTGGTTACTTCATTACCATAGTTACGGTTTTTGTCTCACTTCCACGTCATGATCTATATTGTGTGTAAGAGGGAGGGAGAAAAATCTCATATTTTGTGTGATATTCAAAACCCAGGACCCATTTTCGAATGTGTTCAATTTTGACTTTATAAAAATTGAAGATATTCGAAAGTGAGTCCTAGGTAGTGTAGTGATTATCTCATCAAACATGAAGTCACAGGCTCGAATCCTGGCCAAGGACAATTTTACATTAATTCATTCTTAATGCAAGTAAATCAAAACTAATACTTAATTACTCTTACTTTAACATTGTGTTACGAAAAGGCGTGTTTTTCATTGTGATGATATCAGCTCCTTCGATTATTATGATTCTTCTGATAATACTTCTACTTCCACATTTGAAGATGAATGCTGCTGCTCCGAACGTAAGGGGTGAAAATAAATATTAATATAATATATTTTTATGCGATTAGTTTTATTTAATTTTATTATTAAACTCTTCGTTCATTTTATGGCTAAAATATTGCTAGGAGATTCTCTTGTAAATTATGTGTATTGTTATTTTATTTAAGTGAATTATTGTATGAATAAATAAATAAAAAAGATTTTTCAATAATGCAATTCTTTTACATTCTTTCACCTTTTATGAATCCAGCATTGCGTATTTTAATAAACTTTAGAAGAAATTTAAGTAGAAAACGATCCTCTAAGGAAAAATACTTTAATTATTTTCTATAAATATTACAAAACAATATCATAGAAATAAAATAATATTATAGATATTTTTGTAATTTTAGAATATATTTTTCAGAAGACAATTGAAAATAATTGTGCAATTTTATGTTTACTTGGAATTTAAAATTTAAGTTAGGTTTTGTTATACATACATATTTACATATATGAAAATTAATAAATTATATTTTCCTGTGTTATTATTAAATATCTACTAGCAATTGTAAAAGAATGATTTTTCGATTTCGAAGTAAAAAATTAACTATTTTATTCTGAGAGGAATATCGTAGATTTTATTTTGTTATTTTTTTAACAGTAACCATTTTAATGGTGAATTGTGATTCCAAGGTCGAACTATAAATTAGATGTTGATTTCTACAGGTAATATAATTTGTTTAATTAACTATGGTATTACTGATTTTCGTGTTACACAATGTATTTCAGTTCAAACAACAGAACATAAAGTTTGAAATTTTTAATAAAATGGTTTAACTCTAGAATTTTTTATACAGTAAACTAGTAAGGCTAGTAAACTCATGCGTTGTAATTTTACCAGGAAAATAATAGAAATGATGGATGATGTTCATTTATAAACTTTCAAGGAGATGATTTATACATTTTGTACCAACTTTTATTCACTGAAATCGGTCTTTTTGAAAATTTCATGAAAGTGGTAGGTCAATTTTCATTTTAAACTGGACGAATTGTTATTATAGTTCCAAATTTCTACCTTAATCCCTCCGGCCCCAGAAACCCCATAACCTTCATTTAGAGGTCTTTGAAACCAGTTATTACGTTTCTTTTACTGTCTTGGATTCTTTTAGAAGTTAATTTAATAGAGAATTTAATCGACTCGTTTTCCTATTTTAAATTTTTGGAAGGTAGTATTGGTTGGTATGGGGTTGAAAGTACCGAAGCTATCATAAAGTTCAGTCCCTTTTGAAATAAAGGACAAGTTTTGTTGGGTCACCCTGTATAGGCAGATACATATCAATTATCATTTAATACAAAAATGGATCAAACTATCAAAATTTACTGAAATGTTCATTTTTTATTCAACTTTTTCATATCTTTTTAATTTTTTACCTTTTATACAGGGTGCTCCATTTAACATAAAGACTAGAAATATCTTCAAACGAATAAAAATTAATTTCAAAGGAGCCTAAAAAATACAGAACTAGTAATTTTTCACCTGTAAGATTTTTTGTAGATAATATACCCCCAACACAGTTTGTTTTTAATGAAAACCCATATTTTGTTATAGAATTCCCGTGAAAAAGTCCTTCGGGAGATAAATAACCGTGGCCATTCTTTGGCCCGTTTTAAAGTTAACAATTTTCAGTGGAAACATATTTATCTAAAACTCTCTTACTTTTGAAAATATTTTCATTATTCAGGATAAATCGATTTTTTTATACATGGTGTTTATGAACATTTGTTCCTAACTTCACGAATAGATTCTTTAGCCTATTTAAAGTTAATAAGTAAGAATAAAATTTTTCGCCAAAATGCTCCATTTTCGAAATACGGAGTTAAACTTTTTTAATTTTTTTCAATTTTTTAACATAACAGCTATGTTTCTAAAGATAATTTGCAAAAATTTTATACACAGCTTACTTTTGCCAATCGTAATTTAATAAAACTGCGAAAGTTTTAAAAAAATTTAGGGTGCTGTTTTTTGTGTGTATTGACCTTTCTTACCCTCCTATTTTTTGTATTTTATGCTGTGCTGTATAAATCCCATTTTATTTCTTTCATTGTTCAAAATGTGTAGCAAAAATAAACTTTATTTTCAAAAACTGCAAAAGGGTATTAAAGGTCATTACCCTCCTATTTTTTGTATTTTATGCTGTGCTGTATAAATCCCATTTTATTTCTTTCATTGTTCAAAATGTGTAGCAAAAATAAACTTTATTTTCAAAAACTGCAAAAGGGTATTAAAAAAGTTAAAAGAGATTTATTCCCCCGAAGAAACTGAACCCTAAAATTTGATTTTAATTTTCGCAGTTTGATTCAATAATGATTGGTCAACATTGAAAAAAAATTAAAAACTTTCGTATTTTGGCGAAAAAATTTATTCGTCCTTTTATTCTTCTAACTTCTAATAGATCAAATAATCTATTCCTGAAGTTAGGGACACTTATACAGGGTGATCATTTGAAAGGATCCACCCATAAAAACTCTAGTATGACGAGATATATAAAAATTCTACGAAACACATCAATTTTTATTTCGAGTTGGAAACTTAATTACGTATAAAAGCAACCGCTAGATGTCTCTAGTTTTGACATAGCCACCTTGACTTCAAAATTTTAAATCGCAACCCTTCACACGCAATACCTCATTTTAATGGAAATTAAAAGGACTTTAAATTGGTGTGCACAATTTTGAAATCGGATCACCACATCAAAAGTTATAACTAAAAATGTCAGACCTGAACTACAATTTTGGAGTATAAATTAGTATAACATATTCCTGAGACCAAAACTGAATTTTTTAGCCCATTTATTCAAAAACAGTTTGCTAACGCGCTATTGAAACTCAAAGATAACAAAAGTTGCAGATTTTTATCATTCGATTGCGCTTCGGCGAATAATTTTTGGATAAAGATAAGTTTAATTAAATCATCCCATTTTCGTCTGAGGAATATGTTATATCAATTTTTACAGACTTATAGGGGACAAATTTTACCCAAAAATAGTAGTTCTGGTCTGACATTTTTTGTTACAACTTTTGATGTGGTGATCCGATTCCAAAATTTTTCACACTAATTTAAAGTCCTTTTAATTTCCTTTAGAATGAGGTATTGCGTGTTAGGGGTTGCCATCCATTTTGAAGTCAAGGTGGCTATGGCAAAACATCTAGCGGTTACATTTATACATAATTAAGTTTCCCCCTCGAAATCAAAATTGATTTGTTTCGTCGAATTTTTATATATCTCGTCATACTAGAGTTATTAAGGGTGGATCGTTTTCAAATGATCACCCTGTATAGAAACACCCTGTATATTTTTTATAACTTCGTTAGGGAATATTACCATTTGAACTCTTTCAATGGACCTAAATGTGTGACTACTGTTAGGAAATAATTGCCAAATTTTCAATTAATAAAAATATCGTCCCTCTTTGGTTTGAAATATCACTCCAACGAAGCATTCCCGGAATCATGTTTATAGGATTTTCTTTCTCATTTTGATCCAATAAATCACCTCAGTCAGATTCTAACATAAATATGAATCACCCTGTATCGAATTGAACATTCTTTTTTTCTGTTTTGTTTTGGATTTTTTAATGCTTTTTAAATTATTTTTTTCCGGTTTTATGGGATTTTTTTCAGTAATAATGTTTTATTTTTAATTTATTTAATAAAATCTTTAAATTCATAAATAAAAAAATAAAAAATTACTAGATAATAAAAACATAAAAAACTTTATTTTAAAGTTTAATACTTTATTTTATAGAATAGTGTTTTGGTATAAATTCATTTATAAAAAATAAATTAGATTATATATTTGACTTTAAAATAAAAAATACATTCGATTTTTTTATAATATTTTTATAAGTTTTACAATAAAATAAAATATTTAAAAAGAATGGAAAAAAATGCAAAAGTATCAATTTACAGAAAAAATCTGTAAAAATCTCATCTATTATAAAAGATTGAATAAAATGAATTGTTTTAATGGAAAAATAGCAATAAATATTTAATACTACACTGTAATCAAATTAGGCTAATTTGCTTGTTAATTATAATAATTACGTTATTTGCAAAATTATAATAATTACAATAACTGCTATCGGAAATGTAGTATTATAATAAATTAAGTCAAATGTGTTAAACAGCTTAATAATGAGTGTAAACACAATTTAAAGGAGTTATTCAAAAGCACATTAAAAATTAACCCACCTGGAACTGTTGTTTGTTATCAATCTTAATTATGGCCGCAGTATTATGCGCAGCTGACGGGTTTATTATTTTCACGCACTCTCAACAAACATATTTCTAATAATAACAGCAAAAATTTCAAGCTTTGGCCAAAAAAATTATAATATATTTTTTGTATGTACGCACGCACTTGCTACTATTCATCATATTTCGGGCACTTCCCATCAATTTAAAGCAACCTTTTGGGAGGAGTTTTATCGAACAGGGTGTTTCTTTTAAAATAACGTTTATTTTGAGAATACATTTGGAAACGTACGTCATAACAGTATTAATTTATAGTATACTTTAGTAGGTTATTCAATTTGATAACTCCAATTACTTAAGTGTGGTTGAGTTATAAGAGCTTTTAAAATGTAATAAAAAAATCGTTTGTAGTTGTAAATATTTTTTTTTCCGTATAATTAATTACTATATAGTTTATAAATAATAGACCATTATTAAAAAAATTTAACAGGTTGCAGAAAATTCTTAGATAATAAAATAACATATTTTCTTAACCAAGAAACGCTTCATAAATATAAAATTTGCAGTAAAAATAAGGGATAAGGACTTTTAAAATAAAACTCTACGTTTATTTCATTCTTCAGAGCTTGTTTAATTGTAGAATTTTTTGTCAAAAGCATTGAAAATATCAAAAATCGTATGTAAATTTTTTAAATTAGGTCCATATCTAAAGATAAATCCCCTATATTTTTCATTCAATTATTACTTGGGGACGTTTTGGATTTAAAAATAAAATTTACATGTCTTTAACAATTATTTGATTAAACCCATAATAAAAATTGTAATCATTTCTTTTCTTGCATCAGAAAATACATGAAATTTGACTGATTTCCTAACCCTACTATAATAGAAATATAAAAAATCATGTTCTGTAGAAAGGAATGTTTATGCAGTCAATGTTACTACTAAAAAAAGAACAATTAAAAGAATGTATTAATAGAATTATAGCTGTATTTTTAAAACAAAACTGTCTTTTCAAATAAAACAGGTAATAAACTTTTATTTATTCAAAAGCAAACTATAATAATGTATTTGTATAAGTTAAGCCGTAAAAATAATTAAATTGAATAATAAAACAATCACATGGCATGGTAGTAAAAGTCTTTTATTTATTCGTAATGATTTTCACAGTTCTATTAATAAGCAGCTCCGTGGTAATCAAGCACGAGCTGTTTTATTTCCTTCCATTGAAACAACAATAAGTGGAAAATTAAAAGTAGCCGCATAAATCGACGTGTTTTATAAACAATTATTTAGAAACGTGTCGTGTGTGAAGTTGTAAATCTTTTACTGCTTTAAAAACAGCAGTTGCCTTATTTGAGTTATAATATATTAATTTAATAATAGTACAGTATAAATTTTGGAAAATTTTCCTTTTATGTATAAGTAGCATTACGCGTAAAGTTATGTAATCATAATAACGCAATTTACACATTTATGTTGTTTAATTAAGAATTCTGCTATCGTATTATGTAGAACAGAACCATTTTTAGATAGTAAAACGTAAATTATTGATTTCATTAAATTATTTTACGATTAAGCCTCGTTGTTTACAGTAATTATATCAATTAAATTCCTGTCTGTAATTCGTATTTTAATTCTATTACAATACTGACTTATTTGCAAATTTTTGCATAAGTGCACAATACTTTTACCCATTGCACTAGAATTCCGATAGGTAAATGTCTGACCTGCTGAAGAATGCAACTGTTTTGCCACTTTTAATTATTGCACTATTACATATTAATTTTAATATAATTGTTTTAACCTTACTACATTTATTCATAAGCTCAGGGTTTTAAAAATTATTATCTAGGCTTTAATTTAAATTTATTATATCATTGTAGCTAAAACCTACTTGCACTATTTACAAGAATTACTAAACCTACAGCTCTGAACTATATTTATCAACATAGAAATCATTAAATAAGTTCATAGGGTTTACCATTTAAACATATAAAATGAACTAATCTTAAAAATATTTCAATAAAAATTATAGATGTTTAAAAATAAAGTACTATTAAAAATTTGGATAAAAAGTGTACTTTATTTTTAAACGTCTATATTGAATTTGGTATACAAATATTTGCAAACATTTTATTTTATTTTTCAATAAAATTGGTTTTTAGGGTTAAAATTTTTTACAATATGAAAGTTGGTTTTTCTCTGTAGAGCAAGTAAAGAATGTTCGATTTTGTTTTTAGGTGACTTTAATTTAATTTGACTTAACTTTTGGTAAATTTATTAGGTTTTTTCTGAAATTTTAAGTATTTTCTTTGATGTTTTTAGGTAATTTGAGTGAACTCGTAAGTATTTGTATTTAAAAGTTCAAATTCTTTCTTCGATGTTTAAAGAATTTTCTTTATTATGAAATTATGAAAAATTTTAATATTCGTGGTTTTTTCCATGTCTTGTAGGTGAGTTTTAAAAAAAATTTCATGATTACGCTTAGTAGATTTTTAACAAATTTTTATTTTTTTTTCAATAGTTTCATTTTTGGAAAATTCCTATGTTTTAATGTAATTTCAGTAGTAAATCTATTTATTTATATTTTAAGTTAATTTCTTTAAATTATAGCAAATTTTCATTAAATTAAGAAAATTTTTAAGGTGAATTTCACGTTTTAAACATGGAATTCATTTCTATTTGCACTAAATTTACATATTTCAGATGAATTTGAGTTTTTATGATTTAAGCTTGAATTTGAATATACAGGATGATTTTTAAGTTGATACTTTTGACAGGATGTAAAACTCAACAAGAAAAGTTAGTCGGCAAAATATTTTGTATACAAAAATCTTTAATTATTTTAGTTCTTTGAATTTTAAATTAACGTATGTAGTTTTGTTCACGTTTTGATGGCTATAAAAGAAAAATTTAAAAAAAATCCAAAAACAATTAAGTCCAAAGAAAATATCAAAAATAATAAATAAATAAAAATGGCGATTTTGCCACAAAAAAATGCCACCTTAAAAATTACCATGGATTATGTTTAAAAATGTTAAACTTATTTATATGAAGAAAAACCTATATATCAATATCATAAGTGTTAAATTTTAACCGTAATTTAAATTGATTTTTTTTACTTGCTAAATAAAAAAATTTCAACGAATTTCAAACTAATTTTAGCGTATTTAATATAAAATTGCATGAAATTATAGTCAATTTTAAAGAATTATTATTAAAAGTAGTTTTTGATGATTTTTTACAGAATTTCGACGTATTATTTAACTTCTTGTTAATTGTATATTTTAAGCTAATTTCGAGTGAACTTTTGGTAAATCTTATACAGGGTCATTTAACTTGAGGCAAGTAGTAAATATTTAAGAAACTAATAGTTTAGCAAAAGAAGGTTAAAAAAATGTTTCAAATAAAAATTGTTTATTTAAAAATAGAAAATAAAAAGAATATACCTATTTTTGTCAAGGGCCATAAAAAATGTTTACAGAGTTTTTTGAAATTTAAAATCTGTCGCTTAAAATAATGATTTAGACAAAACCTGTTTGTCTACTGTCTACCTGTAGATTTTGAGACTGATAAAAAATTATTCATTTAAAAAAACTTGACCAAAAATTAACTAAGAACATTCTTCCTCTACTTTTAAGCCAAAGAACTTTTATTTAAACTCTTTTCTCTAAAACGTTTAGTTTTTAAGACATTTATTTGTCCTAAATTAAACGATTCACCTTATATAGTAATTTAGGGGAAATTTTCATTATGGTTTTCACTTTTAATGGGTAAAAAAGCAAGAACTTTCTTGAAGTTTAAGTGGAAATCTCACAAATGTTAAAGCGTCGTAGAAATGACTTACTGAAATTTAATTCTACTTGCCACGTTTTTTATGTTAAAAAATAGGAGAATTTTGAATTTGTAATAAATTTTGAAGATGTTTCATTTTTAAAAATATTTTTTGGGTTCCAACAAAAGTATAAAAGGCGAACTTAGGGACGGTTGCACAGTTAAAGCTAAGCTTCAAGTGACACTTAAACTAAAAAAATGACAGAAATACAATAGGAAATATCAATTTTTTAGTGTCGCTTAAAGCTTAAGCTTGAACTGTGCAACTGGGTCTTAGGATGGTTTGCATGAAATAGTTTAAGGTCTGTTTTAATTACAATTGATCTTATTTAGGCCAGAAAAAAAATAACAGATTTCTCATTGTATTTCTATGATTTTTTAGTATAAATGTCAGTTGAAGCTTAAGCTACAGCTGTGCAACCGGGTCTTAGACTACAAACTATACACATTTATTGAAAATTCTTTAAATATAGTTTCATATTCTAAAGACACTTCATTATTTTGCCCCAGATAATAAAAACAATACATAATAAGTACCTATATCATGGACTTTAATATTTTGATGGATGTTTCTCATTCTACGATTTTTTTGGAATGTGTAAGAAAAGTTGTACATGATGTATCGACCAACAAAGCAATAAATCAGGAATAATTAGGGGTAAATTGTAAAGGTTTAAAGAAAAATGTTCCTACTATTGGTTACAGCAAAGGTTATTTACACTGATGTAATCTTTGTAAAGACAAAATTTATAAAGTAAAATTTATTGTATTTAAATATGCTAAGTAATGTTTGTTTCTAAAATTTATGTGAAAATTAAATTACGTTAAAAGTTGTAGGAGGATGCGGCACGCGGCCATGAAAACAGCGCTTATATCTTCACAATGCATTAACATAGGCTGAGGGCCATAAATCTTGGATCTTTAACCCATTAGTATGAATTATTCAAACAATTACACGATAAGAGACAAATTATACAGGCACACTCTTGAATTATACAGTGTTCGCGTCACGAGCGTGCTTTACCAGTTTTACTTAATAACGCAAATTGTAATCCTACTAAATAATCACAACTCAACAAAATAACTTGCAAAATTTTATTTATTCCAAAAATGTATTTCTGAGTAATATCATTTATTTTTGGAGTTGAAATCCCCCTTTTTAGCCGACAGCGGCAATCAAACGGAATAATTCAGTAGCTTGGCACATTGTTCCCCAGGATGTATTTGGTGACCCTCTCTCGCGGGGCCAAGTCATATTATTGTCCTCATCCTTTTAATGTCGTATTGTAACAGCGTTGAATAATTTAGGGATTATTTATGTAAAAACGCATTGATACATCAAGAATTGCTCAGATCAAGGCGATGAATAAGGGAAAGTAAGGCAGCTTCTGATAGGGGTGTCTGTCAAAGTGATTTATGTGAAACCCATACCACCAACGCCACCTACGTCGTTTATCCTTTAAATATATCCACCCCTCCTGTTTCTTACCGATACACCATCAGATAATACTAAATCATTCCCTGTTCAAAACCAATACTTACTATTTTCTATTAAATGTTTATAATTTATTTTTAATTATTAAAAAGTTATATTTTTTAAATCAATTCTTATATCACTCTGGTGACACTTAAAAGCACTTACCAATAAAGGAATTGTGCCATTTTTAATAAATTTTACTGTGACTGTAATCCTGTTTGTCTATTTATGTAACACAAAGATCTAAATATTTTTTTCTTCCAACGTCAGTAAAATGTCATATTATATAATACAACAAGAGAGATTAAGCAAAGTCTTCAATGTCTAACCTGTCAAACTACTTTTGCAGCCGCCCACGGAGGCAACAAAAGAGTTTTGCTGTCGCCCGCGGCTGTCATTGAAAATTGTTTGTCAAATCCATAGAACATAGACATTTAATTGAGAATGTAGTGTGCCATGATCGTGTGTAAGATAAAAAATAATTAATTTTACTTTCAGTAATCGACGTTAGAACAAAAAAATAACATGATTAATTCGGAGCAAAAGTGACACTTTTTGTGGCGAGTACGCTACGTTTGTAGGACGAGTCAGCGAAGCGACGAGTCCTGCAAATGCAAACGAGCAAACAATATACAATATACTATTACTGATGGGTTCGGTGCAAAAACGGATCAACTCCATTTTTAATAAAACTTTATTCTGTTATCTCTTATGTAATATGTAAATTTTGGTACAAAAATTAAAAAAAATTAAAGATTGAGGAATTTTTGCAACGATCCCTTAAATTGCTCATGTAGATAAACAAACGCATTTGAAAGCTTTTAGAAAATGGCCAACATTATTAGGCAAAAATAATACTCTAATTATTCGATGTTAATATGTATTTTGAACGGAAAATCCAACTTCATACATGTGTATTCATTAATATAAAATTTTATATAATATAAAATCCCATTTTTTCTGTGTTCTTTGAAACATATTACCTACCATCATTTTGCAATTTTTAGTACATATTATTTACAACACATATAATCACAACAATCAAAATCAACATAACAACATCCCCACAAGTCAAAGGTTTACGGAGTCACCCATAATTTGGAAAAGAAACGAATCGATTATACAAAATATTTTTTAATTTAGTTGTATGGGATAATGACAATATAAAATACAAACAATAAGAGATTTAAAACAGAAGATAGTATATGCATAAGTACATAGCTTATAAATCTTTTCACTTTTACTGCAAGTACCAATAGTAAAATTCTTTTGTTAGAGTTTCCAACCGGGGCGTGTATAGTGTAGGTACATTTGATAAAAAATTGTCCCTAACCCAGTATTGTGCATGTGGTAAGCTATGAAGATTTGCTTCAGTAGTAAAAACAAGAGTTCGTTCATCTCCAAAATTGAAACCCTAACCCTAATTCATCTCAGTTTCAAGTAAATACTGTGGAATAATTTCTGATAATGGCTGCATATTTTTTTCGCGAAGAGCATTGTTTGATGACAAATATGGTGTTATATTTTAATTATGAGTGGCCGTATGTTTGTGAATTATTTGGTAAGGCAGATGTTTAGTTTCATGCGCCTTGTTCAACAGTTTTGCTATCAGTAGAACTTGCCACATGTTGTTCAGCAACTGTACTCACTCTACCTTTATAATTTTCTTATTTTCTTTTATCCCAGAAGGAGAAATTATAGTCATTAAGACATTGGCCACAAAAGACACTACCAAAGTGGTCAACTCCAAGTTGTCGGTGTAAAGCATTTTTTAGAGTTCCTTTTGAAGTTATACTGCACTCACGAATCTTACGCTTTAGTATGTTTTAAAGGTGTTCAAATGTATTGACATCTGGTGACTCTGAAGGCCAATCCATTACAGCAAAACTGTTTTCTTAAAAAAGGAGGGTATGGATATGAATAATTGTGCCAAGAAGAATTATTTCTCTAATCGGAATACGTTTTGTTGGTAAACGTTTTCTGTCTGCTTGTCCTTTCCATTTGTATGGAAGCCTCTTTCTGCAAATCAGTTAAATGTAGTTTTCACCGCATATTGTGTATTTCACACGTTTGGAAATCTCTAGTTGAAATTTTCCAAGATCTTATGAAATCTGAATTTTTAGGCCTTGGTATTCGCTAAAGTTACCTTTTTCGGCATTTTCGGAATAAAATGATTAAATAACAACAAAGTTATCTTTCGGTAAATTTAAACAATGCGATTATCCTGAACTATGTTTTGATCATGATTTGGATATCAATGTAATTTTCTTGTACAGGGATGATAGCTCGAGAAGCATTTGGCTTATAGTCATACATTTGTACATATTGTAAAGGGAGTTTGAAGGGGGCGATAGCTCGGTAACTTTTCTCCTAAACCACTACATCTGTAAATATTGTATAATAAGTTTGAAGGGGCTGCTAGCTCGGACAGTTGAATGCTGTTTCTTCTGATTTTGCCTTTGAGTTTGTATCTATAATCGAACGATTTTTTGCACAACTTGATAGAAATTACAACGATTGCCTGATGATGACACCCAAAACATGTAGCGTTTTGTACAGTAAAGTTGCATATAAGGAATCACCATTGATTTTTATTGGTAATATCAATTCCTATAAATTGTAATCACAAACAAATTCTTCTTTGCTCTGTGAGCAAACTCAAAAGACTGTCTCCAGTGTTTAATCTAAATTTAGAGATGTATATTATTTAAAAAACGTTTTTAGGTGTAAACTAAACCAGTAGTCAAGATAAATTATTGTTTAAGGGGTGCCTAATAATTTTGGCCAAAGCTGTTTCAAAAGTTTTTATCGATTTTTATAAAATTTGGTTATATTTTCTAGAAGGAAATTTATAATTGATTAAAATTATTTTAGTGCAGTAATAAATCTCGTTAAGTAGTAGATTTTGTGGACGCAACCCCCATCTGCCTGCTTTTTGTGTTTACAAAATTCGGGAGAGGTGGCGTATATAGGGTTAAAGAAATATGTTTACTTATTTATAACGGTTCTCCAGCCACGAGACCAAACATCCTTTACTTTTAACTCAGGCGAAAAAATTGCTTTCGGTTTACCCTATTTTTATAGAAATTACACAAAAAATGTGTGTTTCACCCTTCTTGTGCTTAGCACGTACGCACCCACAAACTATAAATTATAATTTCCACATAAAACAAGCACCGCCAATAGAATATAAGCCCAACCTTTTGCATGGAACTTACAAATTTATTTCTACACGGAATTATAAATATTTATGCAGCAGGTGCCGTTTTCAATCAAATTAAGAGATTTTCACAAATTTAAGTGAGAATATCAATAACTTCACAGTAATTGAAACGACATACTTGTTTTTTGGATGAATATTATAAATAATTTAAAAATCGTGCCTGGGTTACCGCGAAACTCACATTCAGAATTTAACATAAAAATAAACAAATCCTTATGTCTTTGATGTTTCGGTTTTGTTTAAAGTCATCTTAATAATTTAGTGCAGTTTTAAAATTACAAATTATCTCTTTATTTTTAAAGTTTATTTTCTTTGAGTTTTACTTTATTATTATGGACCTTCTATGACTTACCGCTTAAAGACTGCTAAAATAAATAACGATTTGTTATTTCTATAAATTTTAATACACTAAGCTCCTTTCTTAAATACTCAAAGCAAGTAAAAGCATTAAAACTCACGAAATTCAAAACATTTTTGATGCATTTATGATTGTAAATAATGTTTAAAATTAAATCGCTTTGTTTAATAAAGTTAATACAACTTTAATTTTCATATAATAGTTTTTGTAATTCTATATTCTTGCAATTTTTTTTTATTTTTGTAAAAAAATTGTATATGTATATTAGTACTTCAATATCATCAGGGTTGTGCAAAACTATACAATTTTACACAAGAATTATTATTTTTTATAGTTAGGATTAATTTGAAAACGCTTCGTTGCAACAACGTCACGAAAGCTTCACAAATTTACTTGCATCGATTTTAGGCGAAAGCGTTATTAAGAGAATTATCACCTGAAATTTCCTAATAAATTCGATCTTATTTTGGTTTTTTTTGGTATTAACCCCGAAGGACTAGTTTAATCAATTCGATCATTTTTGACAAAGACTCTAATTTATTTAATATTTTAAAATTTACTACTCGTCAATCGTAATTTAATTTTTTGATTTTTTTAAACATTAGTGCTTGGGAAATGTTGACAACAATATGTATAGTAGAGCTACAATTTTTTCACGATGTCTTCATTTTGAACTTTGTTTTATATTAAGTGAAATATGTTGCGTAATTTTTAATAAAATTGGATTCTTTCAAGTCCTTTAAAGTTAATTAAATTGTAAAAAGTTTTGAAGTATACAATAAAATCGAGACCAAAGTATATGAGGGTGACTCTATTTTTAGGCTTTCGAAAATGGTCGGGACAAACGAAGGTGAAATATGGAAGTTTTTTTTTTAATTTCGCAAAAACAACAAATTTGTTAAGATTTCTTTAAATCAAAAAATTGAAAAATTGAGATTTTTTAAAGAATTTCAGCAAAATTAATCTTAAAATTTGATTTCGCCTCCAGGGAATCCTCCAAGGTATCCTTTTCAAAGAGGTCTAAAGGTCTTTATGACAAAGAAAGAAGAAAAAGTAGCTAAACTAAGCAAAAAAACCTACAATATGTTTTGAAATTTTCCACTTAAAAAGTTAAAATTTGTAACGTCAGCTCCTCTTCATAATTCCGCTAAAAATTATTTTCGGTTTAAAAAGGCAACCGATATTTTCAGGTAAAATTATATTCTTTAGAAAATATCGCATATAATTTAACATGATTTTTATTCTATCACTAACCTTCGATGAAAATTGTAAAAGTTAAAAATGTGTAAAACTTTGAAGAGCTGTATCCTGTTTTCTGAAAACTATTAGGTTTATAAAAACTGGGGTCTTGTGGGTTCATTTTATGTTTGCGTATTGAAATCAGGGGTGCACTATATTTTTGAAAAAAAAACACATCTCCAAAAATTACTTATAAAGTCAACTCCTAGGAGGTTCGCCCCCCCCCCCCCCCAAAATAAATGCTGGGTGAGCCACTGATTGAAATTCTACATTTAAATCTAATATTTATCAGTTATGTATGAGTTTTATTGCTCAGATACGGTGGATTATTGCTGATTATTATTTTGTGATAAAAAGTTAAGTTGTGTAGCTGCACTGAGCAACTCTTATTAAGCCAATTGACTTCTTCAAGTTTATGGGAGATATGGTAGTATTTATTCCAAAGACGGTAATATTGTAGTGGATTCTTCTACTATTTTTAATATTTTTTTCTCTTCTTGATTTTATCCAACATTTTAACAAATAATTGGTAAAATGTTGGAAAAAATAATTTTGTATTACTACCAATTGAAAGAGGATGGCATTAGCTTTCTAGTGATCATTTTCTTTTAATTCTATGAATATTGGTTAAACACCTATTAGCGATTTTGTGTATTTTGACCTAAAATTCAAAATGCTGTAGCTCCATAACTAAAAAAGATAGATCCCTACTTTTTCGTTTTTTTGCTAAAAAAATTACCTCTAATTTCTAACCTCATTCAGCTATTTTCACACTCGCACAAAATTCGTCACTTTCTAGCTCGTTGCGTAATATACTATACAGGGTGGCCCAGATTTTACTTTCCAGGAAATATCTCGGTTATTTGAAGAGATAAAAATATAAATCAAAAAGTGCTTTGAATGGCAGCACTTATACCTTATAATTTCATTTAAAAAAATTTATTTATTTATTTACCACTCTTAAGATGCCATCATCATCTTTTTTTCTTTAATGGGACACCCTATTTTTTATAACTGATATTGCATATACAATTTATTCTAGAAACAGTGATATGCTGCACTTAGTATTTGAAGTATATTTTGTGAATAAAAAAAATTAAAATATTGATCGAAGTAGTATGCAAAATTATTTATTTAGTTTTTTCAAGAAAATTTTTTAAATCTAAACTACCTTAACTTAACCTAATCTAACTGAACCTAACTGTAAATTACGAATTTTGTTAAAAAAAACTAAATAAATAATTTTCCATAATACATACTTCGATCAATATTTTAATTTTTTTATTCACAAAATGTACTTAAAATACTAAGTGTAGCATATCACTGTGGCTAGAATAAATTGTAGATGCAATATCAATTATAAAAAATAGGGTATCCCATTAAAGAAAAAAAAATGATGATGTCATCTTAAGAGTGGTAAATACCAATAATTTTTTTAGAATGAAATTATGAAGTATGAGTGCTGCCATTCAAAGCACTTTTTGATTTATATTTTTATCTCTTCAAATAACTGAGATATTTCCTGGGAAGTAAAATCTGAGCCACCCTGTATACAGGGTGGCCCAACTAAGAGTTCCCACCCAGGTTATTTCCAAAACTAATAATTTTTGAAAAAAATCCTGAAACCGGTCAATTTTTATTTGGCGGGGGACCAATTTTTATGGTTATGCAAGGGACAACCCCTCACCCAGTTATGCAGGGAAACTGCCCCTTCAGAAATCTTAAATGGCAATAGGGGTCGAGTGATACATCATTGTAAAGCTCCGACTATTCTCTATACAACTGTCATATTTTTTTTAATTTGATGGAATTTTTGAGAAGTTATAGCATTTTCACGTTAGACATGTAAAACGTGTTTTAAATAGGTGACATGGGCTAAAAAGGGTTTTAAAGCTTGATTTTGTTAAAAATAATTACAATCATACTTTGATTCCCCATTTAATAAGGATTGACCGGTTTCAGAGTCTTTTTTCAAAATACTTTTAGTTCCCACCCAGGTTATTATGAAAACAAGTAATTTTTGAAAAATAGCCTTAAACTGAACAATTGTTATTTAGTGGGGGTTCAATGTATGGCTGTATTTATTTTTATTGTAACTTTTAACAAAATCAAGCTTTAAAAGCCTTTTGAACCCATGTTACCTGTTACAAACACGTTTTAGATGTCTAACGTGAAAATGTTACCACTTGTCAAATATTCCATCAAATTAAAAAAAAATCTGACACCTGTATAGAGAATAGTAGGAGCTTCACAATGATGTATCACTTGACCCCTATTGCCTTTTAAGATTTCTGAAGGGGTAGTTACCCTGCATAACTGGGTGAGGGGTTGTCCCTTGCGTTACCATAAAAATTGGTCCCCCGCTAAATAAAAATTGACCAGTTTCAGGGTTTTTTTAAAAAATTATTGGTTTTCGAAATAACCTGGGTGGGAACTCTTAGTTGGGCCACCCTGTATGTATAAAACTATATTGGCTAAATTCAAAGTAGGTGTTATTTTCTGATTTTGTTTTCGTTTTTCGCAACTAGAATTGGATTTTATCGGTTATTGCACCGAGCTTCAATTAAGAACTTAAAACCACTTGATCAAATAATTTTAAAATAGTTGAGACTATTCTATACCTATTGATTTTCAGATGTTCAGTAAAATTGCATGTTTTAAAGTTTCAAATTCTTTGCAAAAGTCTTAAAATATTAAAACTCGTCTTATATGTCTTAGTACTTTATGACTTGGGGGATGCAGAATCTACGGAATTAAAATGACAACAGTTTCCTCCCATTATTCTGGAAAATATACTTGTAACAAGCATGTATTTAAAAAATATATATGAGTAACAAATTTTGATCACTAATAAATCATGACCTGTGTATTTTGTGTGAATATATGAAATTGCATTAAATATTGTATTTTCATCTACAGCTTCAAATACGAAATAAGTTTTTCATTTTGTAATTTTTAATACTGTACAATATTTTCTAACAAATAGGTATTCTTGAAGACTAGTCGGTATTAATTTTATGGGTTTGAATAAGTATTCGTATATCAACTCAATGTATGTTTCTACATTTTAGCAATTACATTTTTACTTATACATATACAGTGTGTGATTTTTATGTTCATACACTTGGTTCCATAACTAAAGCGATCATACCCAAATAGCTGGATAAAAAAATTGAAATTTGGTGCCATAAAATTTTTTGGGATTTGGTACAAATATTTTAATAAATTTTTTATCGCCCGGATTTTTGACATGGCAGTCATCATAAATTTTTTTTAATGGCAACATATGTCATCCAATACAGCATTCGAAAGCTAATTTTTACTAAGTACTTTATGACAGTCTATAAAATTATTATTTAAGTCATAAAACTTTATCATTTTTGGACAGTCGCAAATTACAAAAAATAGCCTTTATTTTTTTTCCTTTCAAAATGAAAATATTTTGCCTTCAATAAAGGGCTTATGCCCGTTTTCACCAACGATTTCGAAAACTTAGGCATTGCTTATAGCTTATAGCCAAGTTACTAGAGTGGTTTTCATTTGAAGAGAACCCTGGTCAAAAATCAATGTTTAAGAATATTTAGATTAACTTAGTTTATGATTGATGTACGTGATGATGTACTGGTCATCTAGAATTAAGGTTTCTCAATTAATCTGAATTCCTGTAATGTATGAATCGACATTATTTAGTTTTAATAATAATCGCTCGGGTAAAAGCGCTCGCGGTGCAGGAAAGGTTCACTTCAGATGAAATCCACTCTAGGTATTTTTATTAAATGATTAAAAATACCTAGCAACTAGCGCTATAACCAATGCCTAAATTTCAGGAATCGTTGGTGAAAACGGGCATTAAACATTTTTTTAAATAAAACAGTAAAATGTTTTAGCAGTCAAAAAATGTTTTAGCCCTTTTTTGAAGGCTAAAATATTTTTATTTTGAAAGGAAATAATAAAAAGGCAATGTTTTGTAATTTCCGACAGTCCAAGAAAGTTAAAGTTGGAATACAAAAGGTTATAAATTCTTTATGACTTAAATGATAATTTTATAGACCCATTTAAAAAAAAATTCAAGATGGTTGCCATGTAAAGAACCCGAGCGATAAATTTTTTTTTCTTAAAATATTTGTACCAAGGTTCCATTTGATACCATGAAATTTCTATTTTTTTTATCCAGCCATTTAAGCAAAACGGCTTTGGTTCCATACATAAAAATCACTTTTACGGAAAAATCAGTTTCTCGGGAATAGAACTGACTAAAATCGACAGAAGACTACAAATTTGGATTTCTTTTTTTGAAAATTTTATATACTTCCGTCACTTAACCGAGGTTAAAAATTTATTAAGTCTCAACCGTATAAGATTACCAGAACGTATCTGGTATTGGATTTGTACATTCCAGCGCCAATAAACTAGTATAGAATTCTTTTAACCACTATCGTGATTTCAACGTCCTATAAATCGTTTCGACTTACAGGTGAATTCGGTACTAGTGGTTGAAGGTTGATGTCAAATTGAAAGATCTCAGAATAATTTCAATTTTTTTATTTCTGCGTAAAAAAGTTGAGATATTCTTCTTCTTCTCTTAGTCGTAATTGTCAGATATGTTTTTCTTTTTGATGGGTTCTAAGAGGTCTTCTTCTGTTGGTGGTTGAAACCAATGAGAGTTGTTGTACTTAGGGTGGTCGGAAGTAAGGAGATCGATTCTTCAGTGGATTTCATCCATCTTAGGCCTTTTGTTCCAGGGATACGGGTTGAGAAACTTCTTTTAAGGATTCTTAATGATTGTACTATTATCATTTGAAAATTCTTTGAAGTGCAGTTCCAAAATCTAACAATGTACAAGAATTACAAGAAGTGGCATAATTGTACAGTCTTATTTTTCAAAATTCTGCGAGGGGGCGTATCACATAACACCTATTAACTTAAACTGGACTAGCATCTTCATATTACAAACCTTAATAACATTTTAGTAGTAAAACTAACTTTATTGACTTTTACCTTTGATTGGTATTGAGGAGTAAAAATGTCTCGTATTTACTTTAATCAAAAAGTTTTATTATAACTTTTGGAAACATGATACAAACAAAAATTGACATTAAAACTGTTCAAATGTTTATTTTAATGTAATATTCATACCGTAAATTACTATGTAGAGTTAATGTTGAAAAGATTAAAGTTTACATTTTCGAGATTAGACGTGCACGTCAAAGTGAAATAATTGCGGTGTTATTGTAAGGCGTCGATGTCAGAAATTAAATGGATTAGCCATTATATTTAAACAGCGAACAGCTCTTGGTGAATTGTCCGCAGCAATCAATGAACGCGACGCTTAAATAAGCCAATCCATCATCCAAAATAATGCGTCTTTCGTTGCGGAACGAATTAGTGGCGCGAGCGCATAATAGGCAAAATAAGGGAGGAAAACGCGTCGCCATAATGCGAACGCTTTAAAAAAGGCATGTGAAGTAAAAGTTTTAAGGGATAAATGATTAAAAACATCCTTTTAATGAAAATACAGTACCCGTATAGAAATCGAGCTCCAGGCACAAAGAGAGCTCCAGGGACACAATTTTCAGTTTTATGCATTGATGGCGAACAGCGAACAGCATAGTTCATTAATGTTCAAGTTTCAACAAAATACGAAAGTTCCTGAAAGCTCTGAAAGGCGAGATAAAGGAATAAAAGCAGGTATCGTGCAGTGCACGCGCTGTTTTCGGGTCATTATGGCTCAGCACAAAAGATAAACTAAATAAATAAAAAATTAACTAGAAAATATTTAGACAAAGGAAATCATCAATTATAATTATAAAAAATACACTTCATTATTCCAGAAGTTTATGAGTACCTCCCTCGATATCTTGAAAGTTCATCTGTTTTCTACAACATCCGTATCTATTTTACAGGTTTAATATTTTTACTAGAAACTAAAGTTTTGACATATCTAGAGGTTTGCGTGTTAAAGTTGTTAATGTTATTAAAAACATTCTTGTGATTATAATAATACTTATGGGGTATATAAGAAGCATTAATGTCCTTGCTAAAATTAGTGCTCTCCTTTGGGAGATTGCTACTTACAAAGGATTAAAGAAGTACAAGCGATCCATCGTAAAGAGCCTTAGCAAAAATACATCCCTGGTCAGAAAAGCGGTAAAGTATAGATTGGCTAACTTTCTAATGTCTTATCTCATTCAGACAGCTCATAAAACTGCGCTAATGGATGACGCTTTCTGGATATTCTCGTCCATAAGGGATTCAACTGTCTTAAAAATACCAAACTTATATACTAAATAAGGGCAGTACGTATTACATTTCTATCCCATTCTTAATATTTTATTTTGCAGATTATAAAAGTTGTTGTTTATTACATACAAATTTTCGAATAAATCAATTGATGTTCCTTGCAATCGGTTTATAATTATTATATTGATAATACATAACGGTTCTAATTATAAATTAATGTTAAAATAAAGCATTAAACGAGACAATAAACTGGCGGATAATGAAGTTGTAATGTTTTCATTTTGCAATTAAACTCTTAGTTCTAGACAAGTCAATAAAATAGATGATATAAGGCACAATATAAAAGCAATTTTATTTATATGAAGTATGCTGGTACATATGAATTAAACCTCCAGCACGCGATAATTTTTAAGAACTTAAAAAAATAAATTTCAAATTGAATAATAGACCAAAGAGAATAAGAACCATTCCAATAAAATTCTACGTTTTCAACCTGCTAACTGGTTTCGAAAAATATTTATTTTATTCTTCAGAACTACAAAAAGTTACAATTAGACAAACATCTGAAGTGATTAAAAGTTCAATAAAGAATCTTAACTACTGGGTATAAAATGATCAAAAGTGCAGGAATTGCATTTAATAAAAAAAATATTTAAAAGTCTTTAAATATAACTTCAGAACTTTTAATCATGTTGTTATCAATGGTTACAATCTTCCCTCTTCCAATCCAATTTTACAAAATAACTATTTATAAAATATTAAGTAGTTACAATGATTATGGTTAGCTCGAGTAGGTCAAGCCAGCTTGAATTCGGCCTTGATTTAACCTTTTACATGTACTTCAATTGTTAATTGTTTCAATAATATAATAATAATATTATCCTCTTCCCGCGGACTCGGTCTTCTTTGTTTTCACTCACTCTATTCACTTGTCATTTCTTTAACATTCGTAATACTGTAACCATTTTGGGCGTCTAACCTCTCGTTGAATACACCAATTGTATTTCAGAAATTATCAATTATATTTCAGCAAGTAGGTATCAATTAAATTTCAGATAAGTCAATTTAATTTCAAAAAGCCTCAATTATATTTCAGAATCATCATCTGTATGTATTTCATAAAATATCGATTGTATTTGAGAAAGGACCAATTGTAAAAAATTGAGGATGCTAAGAGTTTTTGGCGGTGATTGTACACGTGAACTATAACAGCATATACAATTCATCTAAAATGTGCTTTGGCAATTTAACATTAAACCAGTAGCAATATTACACTTAAATCTTTATTCACCAATGTTAATCCCTATTGAAATAATCAATTCTAAGATTAAAGCAATATTGTTAAAAGACACCTCGGAATTTTCCTTGTATGGCTCCGGATATCACGGAGCATGTGTTGGGTTACCTACTTAGAAACAATAATTATTCATGAATCTAAAAATACAATTTTTGGTGGTGGTTGTGCTGGTGCACCACCACACACTAAAATATTCAGGTCGCTGCTCTAGCAATGGAAGACATCACCGTTTGGTAGCTAGAATAGTGTATTTAGGTAATCCAAAATTAATGCGGCAAAATTTACTTTGAACGAAACACAAATAATTCTTTCTGAAATACAACTGATTACCTCTGAAACACAAATGTGATACTGATTATCACTGAAATTGAAATGATATTTTCTGAAACATAATTGGAAACGGTGTAGAAGCAATACGTTCAGTGGTGTCTGCTATTCGATCAGTTACATAGGACACTTGCTAGGGTAACCAATGTTCTGTTTCTTCCTCGTAAAATTCTTCTTCATTGCTGCCTTCTTCAGTGTCTATTTCTAATACATACAATCATAACTAATGGACCTCTGCATCTTGGCTGCATGTTTGTTGAATATCCTGTTTGTGTCGGTAATCTTCTCATGGCAATTATGTCGGAAACGCTACACCTGACTCCCTTGTATATTTTTTTGTTGCATCTCAACTTATACTTGCGTTTTCCCTCTCTATTTGTTCTCTTACTTTGTGAAGCAAACCTGGCTTATCGGTTTCCTCTTCGTTACCAAATCTTCGAAAGTGGGTTGATATCCATAAACAACTTCATGATGACTTCTATTTGTAGTCTTTTTCATGGCTATATGCAGATTTCTCTCCTGGATATTTAAATCCTTATCGCAATTAGTTTCATTCTACATTCAGTACATTGACATCTTATCATTCAACCATTCCGTTTGCTTTGTGGCCCATCTTTAAATATTTGTAGCATTTCATAACTGTAGGCTTTGTATTTTTCTTCTGTTTTTGTATTGCTTCTCGAAAGCCAATCCTTAATTTTTATTCTGTGTTCTTTAATTCAATGTATTTCAGTAATTTTTCTCGATTTCTGGTACTCTTAATGTGCGTGCTATGTTGTGTAATTCTACTTCTGGTATTATCAATGGTTACAATCTTCCTTCTTCAGTAAATTGTAATTTTATAAAATTACTCAACTTTATTGATAAAATATTTAGTTGTTACAATAATAAAACAATAATATCCTCTTCCTGTGGACTGGGTCTTTTTTTGCTGCCAGTCTCTCACTCACTCTCTTCACTTGTCATTTCCTTCAGTATTGTCAACATTCGATGTCTCTTCGAATTACAGAAACAGTCAATAAGCAATACACTTAGTAGTGTCTGCTATTATCTCTGTTTCTTTATCGTAAATGTCTTCTTCGTTGCTGTCTTCTTCAGTGTCCATTATTAATAAAATATCCGACTCCATTTCTAATTCTATACCGGATTCGTCTTCAGCTTCTTCGCCAGTCTCGTTCGGATTATTTTCATGGTTTCTATAGATTTTCAACAATTTCACGTGTACGGTGGTAGAAAACCTTAAACCGTCCTAATTTGTAATAACTTCCCCTCGATAAATATTACTTGGCAATTTCTCGATCACTATTAATATACCTCTATGTCTTGGTTGTAGTTATGTTGAATATCCTGTTGGTATCTGTAATCTTCGGATGGCAAGTATATCCCCAATATTTTAGCTCACTCTCTTGTACCTTCTTGTGTCCTATCTCAACTTATACTTGTTTTTTTGCCTCTCTACTTGTTCTTTTCGCACTCTACTATGTGAAGCAAATTCTGTTTATTGGTTTCCTCTGCGTTGGTGGCATATTATCATTATTACCGAATCTTCGAAAGTGGGTTGGTATCCATAAACAACTTAAAGAGGACTTATATTCATAATCTTCTTCATGGCTATTTTCAGATTTCTCTCCTGGATATTTTAATCTGTATGCCAATTAGTTTCATTCTGGGATGTTCAGTACATTGAAAGTTTGTCTTTCAAGCATTCCGTTTATCTCGGGGTTCACATTTAAACATTTTTAGTATTTGATAAATGTAAGCTTAGTATTTTCCTTCTGTTTCTGCGTTTATTCTCAATAGCCAATCTTTTATTCTTATTCTTTGTTCTTAATATAGTGTTGTGTAATTCCACCTTTGATGTCATCAACCATTAAAATTTTACCTCTTCGGTAAAAACCACCCTTCTTTGCTGTCAGTCTCTTAACTTATCATTTCCTTCAGTGTTGCCAAAATGTGAGACGTTCGTTTTAGATTATTGTTTTTGTAGTTCTGAAGAGGGAACTAAACATTTTCCGAAACCGGTTAGCAGGTTGAAAACGTACATACTTAAATAATCCTTATGAATGTTGTTTAAAAAAAGTCGGAGAGCGTTTTTTTAGAATACAGCTATGCTGTTTTTTTAGGTTAATAATAAATGTAAAATAGCTGTGGGAGTTCTATTTGGTAAAAATGGATAAAGTTGTCGAAGTTTAAATATTAAATAGAAACTATTAAATATTAATTTATTAAATAAGAAGAAATTACTTTTAAAATCGTTCACTCCAGATCAATTTATAATGATGGGAAACTTATCTTAAGCAATTTGAAACCGTAATATTAAATAATGTTTACTAATGATGATTTTAATTAAAACAGAAATAATTATTTTTCCTAGCCGTATCGTTAGCTGGTTGCTTTAATACAATTTCTTTGTAAGCTTTTAATTTTTCTTTTTCGCTTTATTGCAAACTTAAAAGCAATCGATTCATAAAATAATGAAATAAAAAGAAATTAAAGATTCAAATTGGAAGCGGTTATGCGAAAGAGGTGCTTTTCTCGGGAAAAAATGACAATAAAAAAAGCTGGTTTTAATGTTATTTATACTCAGTTACATTGAAGTGATATCGGCGGCTCGTATTAAGTAATTGTTATCGTGATGTCGTTATTTTATAGATGATATTAATGAGTGGCATTTACGGAGAGTGTAAATCGAACCGGTTAATCAGGTGTTTGAACCCAGATTATGCCCTAAACTGGTTGCAGCTTTTTTTCGGCGATACAAAGACGTCCCATGAAAAATTTCACAATGATCTATTTAATGAACGCAGCAGTTGCATGTCGCAAATTGGCGAAAATACATAATAAAAATTTTAATTTCTTCATTTACCCTTATATGGCTCGGCCGCTTTTCTTTTTCTCTTTTATTTAATGCCTGCGTTAATCAACGCAGAGATGTATTAAAATGAATTTAATGCATCGACATTCTTCTTATTTATCTTCCCTTTTTTATCGATTCGCGTCGTTCGTTAATAAAGTTTTGTTTTTAATAAAAATTGCATCAGGTTCAATATCTTGGGCGAGGTTCTAACTGGTTGTTGTTCTTCGCATCACAACAAACTTATTGAATCAGATCTGTTTGATTGGACGTAAATAATTTCTGTACCGTTAATTATTTTTAAGAAACATTTTAAAAGGAGTGGTCGTTTAATTTATGATATGAATTTATTAATTTCACCTGTTAGAAATTCCTAAAATAAACGATTTTCTACATTGCTGCTCACCAAATTAATACTAAATTTTCAAACGATATTCTTCTCATTCATTTCACACGAACATTAAATTTTATGTTTAAATAAAAAATGTAAATTATAATAATTTTTTGTATACCAATCCATCCGTAGATATATTTCTATTTATTAATCTACTTTCATATTTACAAAAAATAGGATTTTTTTTACAATTTTTAATTTATGTAATAATTTGAGAATGTACTAATGAGACTGACTAGATGGACTAGATGGAATAAATTCGAAACATTTTTTGAAGCAAAAATTAAAAACTTCCATTTTAAAGTTCCATAACCCATATTCTATATTAGGTTGATAAAAATCTATACCTTTTCATTTTCAAATTAACACTAAAATTAAACAACATATGGACACACAATGTCAAAGCATTTTTAGCACTCATTTGTATAACAAGGGGTTCCTCATTCCTTCGGACTTATACATTAGATCGTCTTTGTCATGCAATTTGGGTTCCTGTCAAACGAATTGGGTCTAGTTTTCTAAAGCAGTGTGCCTATGAGCATTATGTACCTAGACCCTAGACAAATAGATTAGGTTATAACATTATTGGGTATAATATTTCTTCATTAAAGTAATCACCAATGTGGGAATAAATGCGCTATGTACCAAAACAATTTACCCAGTTATAGTGCCTGGGTTAAATATTCTAATTGATATAAACCCTATCATTGTTGTTTCACTTAATTAAAAGTTCCACTATCTTTTTGAAATTTGTGATTATTTAGAATTTACATTCTTCAATTTCAAAATAGCAGAAATAATACGATAAAAAATGGTTGTGTTAGTTAGTTGTATTAGAAAGCTATAATATCCTTATTTTAGAGCTGCAGGAATGTATCTTTGAGTATGTGTTATGAATTTTCCACAATTGGTTAAATTAATTTTATATACAATTTTGAATAATATATTCTAACCGACTATAAGTTAACTGATAAATCTGAGGTTATTACAAATGAACTTTCTTTAAGATTTGTTTTGTCAAGATAAATTCTTGGTACTTGATTGTAGATTCAGCCATGTACTTACATATATGACTTTGAGGAAGAACAACATAACATTTTTATGTTAAAAGCTGATCCTGCACCCTATCGTAACAATATTCTCAATTTATTTATTATGTAATGTTGTGTCTCCATTAGTTACCAAAAAGTGATTTATTATTATTAAATTCGAATCTCCTTTTGGGTGTTATTGGTTCTTTCTGTGTTTCCGTATTTTTTTATCGTAAACATATGAAACCGTCAAAGTGCTGACGAATACATTCTTTAGTCAGATTATTTTGAAATGCTCCAGCAGTTTTTCTCGTAACTGCCGAAGAGTTACTTTTGGACTTTCTTCTATTGCTTTTGCAAAAAAGGTTATTTATTTTTACTCTCTGTTTCCCTTCACGTTGTTTTTTTTTATACCAGGAGGTTGTTCATCAATCTATATAGGGTGGTACAACGAAAACTGATTAGTGCCAATATGAACTTGAAAAAGTATAGAACTTTGAATTTTTTCTACGACATTATTCCGATAACTTTTTTGGGACAAACTGTATTTGAAAAAAAATGTAAGGTTAGGTTAACTTAGCCTAGGGGTTATCAAGAAATTTTGAGACCTCAACAGAAATGCCCAATTTCAAGTTATCTTTAACTACTACTATTGAAGAGGATGGTTTTAGTCATAAGGTGATAGTTTTTTAAAACTCTAGCAAAAAAAGCTGACCTAAAATTCAAAATTTTAGTTTTTTGACGATAAAATTTGATGTATTTTCATACTCCCAAGATCGGTCATTCACGGAGGGGTCACCGTGTATGTACATATTATAATAATATGTAAAAGTTAATGTTTTTTGTACTAAAATGGAAAGATGTATTTTGCAGCTCCATGCATCCCTATAAAAAATTTCCTTTTGTGTCACTGTACTACCCCCCTCCACATATATGCTATAATTTGAATAATAGGAGTGGGGTGGAAAATCTCTCGTTTGGTAGAGTAGAAGCATACCTTTGATGAGAAGGAAACCAAAATTTTTCGTATCGTTCGAAAAGGATTAAAACGGGTTTTGACTACTGAAGCTTTATTTTTTTCAAGAATAAAATAAAGGTGTTTGCAGTTTTCGACTTTAAAATTGGGTCATTTAAAAACAATCTAAAGTTTTTTTGGCATTGTCTTCTTCTTAACAAAACAAAATGTCTACAATGATAATTTTGTAAAAATCTTCCTTGTTACACCCTGTATATTAAACGAACTTCCAATTAATTCTAATTCCAATGAAAGTTGTATACTTTTCACCTTTTAATTAAGATCAAAAATTTAATAATAATTGAAAAGTATTTTGTGGGAATTTTATTGTGAGGCACCCTCCTGCCAAAACTCATTAGGCAATATGAAATAAAAATGATTGAGGTGGGAGGTGAGGGAAGGCGAAAGAAAGAAAGAGAAAACCCAGAAAAGTACGCGTAGCTTATCTCTGTTGCTCAACGCAATAATGAAAACTCGACCGCAAGCGGCATTGTGATTCTCTGATTAGGAAGACTCTCAAAACCGTGGAGGCGGCCATTATTACAACTGAAGAGGCCAACTCGTAGTGGAGGACCACTTCTGCCGGCCTGGAGTTTAAAGTGCATCTAGCAAAAATAATCATCATCGCATCTCATTGTAAATCCAAAGTTGCAGGGCGCTGATGAAATGCTCAACTCTGACAACAACAAAACAGTATTCAATATTAGAAAATTAATTACCGCGCTGCTTTTATGGTCCGTTTTATTTAATCGCGTGCAGTCCTTCGGTGACGCGGTTGTGCATTTCTAAATTTATGGTCAGCAAACCACGCATCGAATCGTTTACAGCGTTGTTGATTTTTTAGACTCATTAAAGCCAGGATTTTCATTAAATAGCAAGCAGAACATCTGTTTTCATTCATTCGTGCGGGGCCAAATAAAAAATTGCGACACGCCAGTTTAACTCTGATGTAAAAACGCACATTAGTTCAGGTGTTCCATTCTGGACATGTGTTTTTTAAACGAAAAATAAACCAAAATATTGTGGCTACATAAATTTAAAATTACGCATTTCATAACCCATATTATCTTATTTTTATTATTTTCATTCACTCCTTATAATACTTTTAATACGATTAAAATATTACATAAGCTGGATATCTTAATATTTCAAAAGGTCCAAACCTTAATTTATTAGGATTATGATGAGACTAGAAACTGCTCCTTAGCTCTTTGTCTTCTTATTTTTTATGTAAACGTAGCATCTGATGTTTACAAATTAAACTAAAAACTACACTAAACTGAACTTAAGAAATGTGGCTGGTTGGCATGTTTGGTATTTTAGGTACAGGGAACGGTTGGAAAATACCATATCATACATCATCAAGATTTTTCAAAACCAAAGATATCTGATAAAAGCTTAATATCTGACCTACCACTCGATTCAATATTTTGAATTTTTCTAATACATTCTTCTTAGATTCGTATCGAATATTTAAAAAAACACAAGTGTGTTAACGATTAGAATATCTGCGAAATCAGTAAAATCGTCTTGTGACAATCAAATAACAATTCACCTCAAATGGTTCCTTGACTCATTGTAACATCATGTTTCTATTGTTTTTAGTCGTATAGATATTGAAACATCTTTCAAAAATATAGGCGTTATAATTTAGAAAAATTCCAGATGAAGTCTTTACGTAAACATCTATAACATCATCAATACATTTTTAGCATGAGCCATTTTTAAAATAAATATCGTTGAAGTGATTTTTTAAAAAACATTAAATACGAAAAGCATTAACCCAATGTCAAACTCATACCCAGTAGTTCGAAGGTTTGTACATGTACTTTAACATCTCTTAAAATTTGAAATTATGTCATTATGTTGATACAGAAATTTGCAGCCACTCGTTTCGTAATCAATGTAAGAATGTTGTAGAAGGGAAGGTGACACCCTAATGTTGTATGAGTTTGTGGTTTCACTATGCTATAAAATATACTAGCATCGATTATTTTTTTCGATTGGGGTATGATTCTTAGTTTTAAGTTTTGAAACCACCCTCAAAGTTTTGGCACGGTTGAAACAACTCATAGCCTAGGCCAAACATGTCAGAAACCTTTTAAAAGGAGTTATAAAAAAATTGTTTTCAGAAAATTAAAAAAAATCATTTAGTTTCTGGGTCAAGGGAGGAAGTTTATATACAAAATTATAGGTACTTACAATTAATATTAAACCATTGAAAGGGCAAATATTTTGATTAGCGCTACATTGAATCGGTGAGTCCAAAAATGGTATGAGTCTAAATAGTTAATTTTGAAATAATCAATTTAAACTTATTAGAAATTTATTTTAAGAACATACAGCTTTAGGCCACCAGTTTTTTAAATTTATTAATATCTTGGTCGGTACTTTTTTTGATAGTAAAGGCAGTATTGTTACTTCTGCAAAACATCATCATATTCTAATATTTTTCTAGGACATATGCACGGTCATGTCTTCTAACCAATCTCTTCGATTTCCCAAAATCTCGGTCACTGAGGATGTCCTTTCATATGATAAATTTTCTGAAAGACCCGGACTTACACTGTTCTTCTACTTATCGCAGAAATTTGAGTGAGCATATGCACTTATGATAGTCCCCAGTTTACTACCCTTTGGTCATTTTGTGGATGAACGAATTTTAAGTATTTTGGTTATCTTAACTCAAAACCTCAATTTTTGGATTTGCACTGTTCTTAGACATACTGATTCAATTTTTGTGTAAAACACTTTTCTTTTTATGGCTATCCAAAGGAAAGTGTTTTAAATAATAAATGAAAGAAATTTGTCTTTTTAGTCTTTAGATTTAGTGCAGTAATTTGGCCTGTATGGAATTCAATTATTTTGAAATAGACGAGCATTCAGTAAATTTCAAACCACAGATCCATTGGGAACGTACAGGTATACTTGTTTGTTGAAAATTTTTATTTTTTCCTCAACGATGCCGGATTTAATACTACAGCAGAGTGTAGGTCTTCGCAAAAGACAATATTTAATAAATTTATCCTTGACTTTGAGGCAAATTATTAAAGTAAAAAACTGGTGCTTCTGGCATTATTTATGAACCTATTGTAAATAAATATTAAATTGTAATTGTTAATGGTTCGCTGGTAAATATAAATACATACATTACATCATCGATCGAAAAAGCGTTGGGAATTGAAAGGAGACTAATTAGTTTGTAATTCACATCTTATATAGTAAACCAAGAGCTTTTAATTCACCCTCTGGTATAAATACATTTTCTAACTCATTTAAGTAATTATGCACTATTGCAAGAACAATGGGTAGTTGTTGGGGAACAAAAAATAATTAGTTGATGATTTATCGAATGTATCACTTAAAGCGTAAGTGAGTAATGAGCATGTAAAAATAAACCAGGTTAAAATTAGCACCACGTGGTGTAACTGCCAACAATGCAGTGAATTGATGGACATGTTTTATAACGGTGAGGTCAAACAGGCAATGCGAGGCTGATCGGTTTATTGAGTGTGTGACGATCGCCTGCCAAGTAGTTATTTTTTTGATGAGGACCGGTCCATTCTTAAACTGCCACCTGCCATCCATCAATCCCTGCTACCAACCCAACCAAGTTTATGTCCTTCAAGGCGTAACAGCACGCGCAGAAATTTGCAAAAAATTCCTCCAGCAAATTTAACTATAGAGGAAAGATGAAATGCGCTGCTCCAGCTCCGAAAATTTTTACGAGATCCATTCTTCCTGACGACACCTGAGTTCGTTTTATGACGCTATATTCGTATATTTTATTCCTTGCCTTATAGCATTTTATGAACATCCTTTTGAAATGGCGTCGAGTTATATCGACAATAAAGGAACAAGACTTTAGTGTATTTGTTCAAATGGACTCGCCGCGTATATAAAATGTATGGAATAATTTATTTGAAGCTGGCGACCATGTGATACTTGAATATAAAAAGGAGAAGAAGTTGTCCCTTTATAAAAAGTATTTAATATTTCATTTGTCTCCATCGCATTGTTCGCATGTGCGTGGCACACTTGAGATGTGGGATCCGGTCATCTACGCGGACATGAATAGCACCGCATCAGAGGCTAAATCGGTCGCGTGATGTTCATTCATAATCTACTAGAGCTACCCGGAAGAGCGGCCACCTTGCCAAAGTTCATTCACAGATAGACACAGTGCATATAGTGGCCGAATTCTTGGATATTCTAAGCACAGCTTGCCATTGTGAGCAAGACTAATGGCTACAACTTCCTCCATATTTTAATAAAACAAGCGCACGACTCATTTAATCACAGCTTTAAAAATCTCGCTTTAAATATATGGCTTTTATATTTATAATGCACGAGATACATATTAGTTCTAAAAACAAAATTTGATAAACTTTTATTTTTAATAAATATTTTTAAGATGACGACCTCTCGAAACTACTCTGAAAGGGTAGTTTTAGATTAAATTTTATCTTTAAATATTAGAGGAAGTGGTGCAAATGTGGAAACCCTGTTATTTTTCTTTTAACCATGAAAGCTCCATTATTTCTATCCTTGTAGGAGCAAAATATGAGGGACAAAATTGGTGCTGGTGGTAGGGTCGTTCCAATCATGTCACCATTTTTGGACTTGGTAATAAGTTCTGAAAAAATGTTGTGCCGCACTAGTTGAAGGTTTCTTAAATAAATTGTAAATTGTACCGATGTTCATCAAGTGTGACCTAATAATTCTGAGCACCATTCAATTGTAGGAACAAATTTTTCCAGCATCTCTTATTTTATACTGTAGCACGACTTGTTAGCAATTCCAAAAATTCCACCACATTCATAATGGGCACCATTTTTATAGACGAACTTTAGTTTTGTCTGGGTCATCGTAACCATCAAACACTCAAACACTATAATCATTGTTCTCTTTGATGGTAATTGTTTTGCAGATACTTTACGTATAATATGCATTTATTGGACAAGTGGTTTTATTCCATTTAACACCACACAGCAGGTAACCTCCATCGACGATGAACATGAACATATCAGTTTACCTTATTTCCTCATCGCCAACGGACTTGAATCCTTCATACGAAGCCAACCTAATGGTTTTTCTTATACCAGAACTTCTGAACCTAGACAGTGGGTAATGAGGAGATATTTCGTACTTGAAATAAGTATCACATAGTCGGATGAATTTTTCCTCCAAACAATGGTACCCATTAGGTCAATTGTAATGGTTTTATTCTTGACCTTCAGTGACGTGGTAAGTGCAGAAAATGGACAGACATTTTCACATTTCACAATTTATTTTTTTAAGTCTACAGTGAAATTCGAAGCTTTACCCCCTACTTCTACTAGTGCGGCACAGCACTTATTACAAAGTCCAACAATGACTTGAGAATAATGAACTATTTCAATTAAATAATTAATAAGTTCTGTTTTTAATTCAGCAGGTAAAATCGATATGTTCCCGACTTTTAGGTTTACAAACTCCTCAGGTGTTTTATCACTAATCACAAATCTTTATCTTCTCTGATCGAAACTATCGCTTTCATCATAGATTTTGGATCCCGATTCCTCAATTTTCCTTAGGCTTGAAAGCAATAATCTTCCTTGGCATCTAAATTGACCTGAAGTAATTCTAGGCATAACAAATTTAGTTGAGACTTGAGGGTAATGTGTTTCCATTTTTGCATAACTTCCTCTATTCAAGTAGATATCAGCTTTTTGGGGTTGTAGAAATTAGATTATATAAAATTTTCTCTCTAAAATTAGTCGTAGAAACCTCCAAAACATGTAGCATAATTTGGAAAAACGTTTTTTTTTTCGCTTTTGGCGTAATTTTGTAACAGCTGGTGTAAAAATACCTAAAAGGATAAATGAATACAAAAAACGTAAATAAAGGATAAAATCATCTAAAGAGCTAACATTTAATTCAGAAACTTAGGTAGGAATAGACCATGACATAAAGAATTCAGGTTTTTCATAAAGGTGTAAAGAACTATAAAACGTTTAAATGCCATTTACAAAAATTATTTAAAGAAGTCACGAGTATGTAGTGAATTTTTATGAAATTATAATTAAAATTTTGTATTATAATACTTATCTCTTTCATTCAATTTTTATGAATAACTTGTAAGATTGTTATCTCGAAATTCGCTAATGATTTAACGTCGTATAATTAATTTTTAATGGTGCAATAAAAGCTGGCTTAATTGATGGCGTATTTTAACGTTCGCGTAAATAAATCTCGTTTTTTCGTGCATTTTATTACGATGTTTGTTTAATTGTGTATTTTAATTAAGCGCGGTGTCTGGTCGCACAATGAACCCCCGCACATTATTTTTAAATCATGAATGAAGGTTCCTCCCTATGTGCATCGCAGACATATTCCATGCCATATCCATTGTAGGAGGTGAGCACACACTTAATTACCAACAAAAGACAGAACATGTGTCTAGTGTCATTTGTTTTATTTCCACTTCCTCCTGCAAAAAATTCCAAAAGCACAATATTTTTAAACGTGATAAAATTTCTAAACTTTTCATTCCAGAATTTGAAAGGAGAATTCCACTTTTCATTTCTTAATGCGAGAGTTGCAATTATCTTTTATTGGTTTTTGTTTTTGCTCTTTAATTGTGCTTTATCGCCACGGTACGCATTACTTAAACCTTTCATTATTCAAGCCTTCGTGTTTCGGTTTCTTATTTGCTGCATTAGCGGTGAAATCTACTTTTGCACTGATTGTTTTTTTCCTTAAATTTATTGCACTTTAAACTACCGTCAACTCGTATTGTTTTACCACTTTCAAGCACTCAATCAATGTCACTAGCCGAAGAAAATATTTTATTGCTTAATTGCCGCCGTTTTCTGTTTAGGTTTTTAAATTTCTTAGACTGGTTAGTAAAAAATTGTATAATTGTTTCAATTATCATAAAAAATTATAAAAATCGTAATTGCTAAAATTTATTTTGTATTTGGGTTAAATTTTATTGATATAAAAAAGATTAATAAACTTTCTGCATGTACAATCTCCTATGTAATTTCTAAAGATCATGACAAATATACAGAGTGTCTCACTTTTCTCCAGCAAAAATTTTAGGGAGTTGAAAAAAACGTAAGTTCATAGGGAATGTGTTGATAAGAATGACATTTACTTTCTAAAAAAAATTTGTTGGAAAAAAATGAGATACTCTGTAGATTTACCTTGATACCTTTCCAATCATATAACATAATTTGTAGTAGTAGGTAATTTTATTGAAATCAAAATGGTTCAAAAAACATTTTTACGAAAAATGAAATGCCACGAGGAGATAAACAATTCTAAATAATTTTTTCAATACTGTGGCTAGAAATCTAGTAAAAGCACATCCACCAAGCTGAAAGGATCCCATTATCTATTTGAAAAAATGTGGTGATACTAATTCCTACTTTGAGTTTAGTGAAGTATCTTTGAATGAAGTGAATAACATCATATGTAAAAAGGTTCCGAAGACAACCCAATTAATTTTAAGTCTATTTCTATTTTGTCGATTGAGTAAAAAATATTTTAAAATGTTATCAACTATTTACACATAACAACTTATTCCATAAAACGGAATTTTGGGTTTAGAAAATCATGCTCTGCCATCAAAGTAGTTAACGATGTTGTGGAACAAACTCTGAAGTGCTTTGAGAAAGGAAATTATACATTGGCTACATTTATAGATGTCACCAAGGGGTTTGACTGTGTCACTGTGTTACTTTCATACAACATACACCCAGGAAGTTGTAGACTACTTATTTTGTCAAACAGACATCAGGTAGTTTTTTGAACGATGGACAAGACTTTAATCCGGTTGGAGATGTGGTACCTCAAGGGTCTATTTTGGATCCATTACTAATCCTAATTTACATCAATTATCAACCAACCTCTTCTAATGTCGACAACTTAGTTCTGTTCATCGATGATACCTCATGTTCGTTGAGGGTTGAGAGCTTGGATGAGGTTCTTAGTGCTAGTGGCGCGTTACCATATTGACAAAATAGGCAATTGCCTAAGGCCTCAAACAAGGAAGGGGCCTCAGTGGCGTAGCTTCAAATTTGGCGCCCTGGAGCAATTCATCGGTGTGCGCCTACCCCCACAAAAATAAAACAACGGGTGTCCACGAAACTAGGGCCACCCCTGTAATTTCTTTATTTATGAAAATACAAATTTGAAAAAATAAAATAATATTTTTTTTGAACTTTCAAAAAAAAATTTGATTTCTTTTTGTAATTAAAAAAAAACAATTAAAACTACTCTTAGATAATTAAAATGGGTAAAATAAATTGTAAATTATGAAATTCATTCGGCCAATTTTGAGAAACTAATTTTTAAAATTCGTTTTTTGCAAACAACTTTATTTTTTCAAATAGCATGATAAGCCATCTCCTATTTCGATAGAGAATTTTTTCCGATAACATAATTGTTTATAAATAAGTAAATAGGGGGTGGCCCCGCTATCATGCCATTTGATAAAATAAATATTTTCCGGTGAAACCGGAAGTGATTTTTTTTAGTTCAATAAGTGCGTTTTCTTAGCCACATAATATACTAAAATTTCAAATTTGTATTGTACGACCCTTTTCACGGATATACCGAGCATTTTTTCGGCGAATTTCGTTATTGCCCTTTTAAAGAGGTTTTCCGTTAATAAAATTTATATTGCCCCTGGGATTCGAAAATATTAACTAGTATACCAGCGTGGTTTCTCGTTATTAGGTTATGAAGACTCGACGCATCCACTTCCACTTCCACTTAAAATTAAAAATCTAATCGAAATTATTGAAAAACAATAATTTAATTAAGGATAATGGAGTCGCAAAAAAAATTGGGGAGGGGGAAAATGGATGCCCCAGAAAAAGCTTCATGTTGAAATTGTTTTGAATATTCTTATTTTGTGTAAGTACTACCTTCAAAATTTGTCAAAATTTGAGACAAATACTTTCATCTTAATGTGCTCTTCCTTGGTCTTTAGCATGAAGCCCTGTTGACCAATCACGACCACAATTATGGATTAATAAGCAAAATACATATCATTAAAAAACTACATGTTAAAAAATTGAAAATAATCCGTAAACATCCTGTATTTCGAAAATGGAGCTTTTTAACAAAAGTATATGTACGTATTCTTGTTTTTTCTTTTGAAATTGGTCAAAAATTAGATTTGTGAATTACCGACTCTTGGTTTGAAACACCCTGTATATTTCGAATAAGAATAATAGCAGGGAAAAACCTTTTCATGGTTATATCTATTAACGGTTATAACGAGCAAAATGCGCTCGTTATAACCGAATTCGACTATAATTTTTTAAAAATATCAATATTTTGGGGCCTCAAAATTTAAAATTGCCCAAGGCCTTATAAAGGCATAAAGCACCACAGGATGAAGCACAGTCGAAGGTTGAGGCACTAGCCACACCATTATTCAAAATTGGTCTTATAAACAAACCTTTCTACAAATTAGATGATTCTTTAAGTTATTACTTTAGTGACTTAAATTACAGATAAGTTTGCAGACTTACCGAAAATATATTAGTGTATATTTTTTTAATGTGTAATTTCTTCACGTGTTGTTGCATTTTTAATGCGTTTCTCATGTGTAAACTTTTGTAGTACTGGCATAAATAAACTGATTGAATGAACGCCACCTATGTTAATCAGGGGTCTACCGCAAAAGGCCGAATCCCTAAAGGCCGAAAGGGCCAAAGGCCGACATGTGCAAAAGGCTGACGTGAACAAAAGGCCGAAAGAAAAAAGGCCGAATGAAACAAACGGATTAAACATGATGGTGGAGCGCAAGTCATAAAACTTTGGCATTAAAAGGCTGCGTTGCCCAGCGCACTTATTATAAAATACACAGGTACCGAAAGGATTACGAAAATTAAAATACACTCTGTGGTGGTCGGGTTAGGTTAGGTTTGGGTTGAGTTTGATACGTTTTGATGCGGAAAAAGTTTTTAAAATATACATTGTAATTTGGTGAGGTCTTAGTAAAATTTAGTTATTTTTCTGCTAATAAATAGAAATTTTACCAAAGTTTTGAAACGCTGTGTACACATTTCTTGAAAAATATAAAGGTATGATCATTAGCGTCGCAGGTCAACCCCGAAAGTTGATGTGCGCTAGCGAACTACCGGATTAAGGTTTCGGGATAATTGGCGTCCTCTTTTCTATTTATTAGCAAAAAATAACTAAATTTTTCTAACACTATAACCTCACCAAATTACTATATATATTTTAAAAACTTTTTCTACATCAAAACGTACCAAACTCTACCCAAACCTAACCTAACCCGGCCACCACAGAGTGTATTTTAATTTAGGTAATCCTTTCGTCAGTACATGTGTATGTTATAATAAGTGCGCTAGGCAATGCAGCCTTTCAATGGCAAAGTTTTATGACTTGCGCTCCACCAGCATGTTTAATCCGTTTACCTGATTTGGTGCGCTAGCCCAAATCGCCCGATATTTTAGGACCTTATTTTAAGGAGTAGGTACAAAAAAATCAATTAAGTCACAAAATTTAAGCATACTTTTTGTTTATTCAAATTCTAAAACTTATCACAATGAAAATATTAATAATGGTCATATTTGACGCCTAAATTTTATTCAAACAATTCTTCATATTTTTAGCTTATATTTGTTATTAATAATATTTCAGGTTAATTCGCTGGCTTTTAATGCAGGAGTTGTTTAAAATTGAAATAACATGAAATATTATGTAAAAATAAAAAAATTATATTTTTGGAATTATATAATTTTGTATTTTAGGAATATAAAAATATGTACATACCTAATAAAAGTAGTTATGTATTAGCTAACAATTTCGTAGTTTTAAAAATACCATTTAAAGATTTTTATTGATGAGTAATTAATTTCTAAACGTGACGAAAAGTATTTTTTCCACTTTTAAAGTCGTGCACGACTTTGGATGCCAGGCCAATAAATCAAAAGTAGAATCTAATTTAATTTTGATGTTTAAGTTATGAAATTTATTAGCGTGAATATTTATGCGTTTTATATTATCCAAATAAATTTTGTTTATAATTCCGCTCACTATTTAAATATCCATAAGGGAAATAATAGTTAAAAATATATGCCCGCCCATAAACTTCTACAAACAAAAACAAATTAAACGGTTCTCGAAAATTATTATTAAATTAAGAATGTGGGACAAGGTTACGTTACTAAATTTAAAATATTAGATATATTCTTAATTTATCAATTTTATATTTTCAATGTCGTAACAAATTTAGACACTGTTTTACTTATTATGATTAAAAGTTTTAGAAATTTTAATTTACTTAGTTATTTTTCATTTATCTAAATTAATTTCTACCTAAACTTTGAGGGATACTTATAATAGAAAAAAATACAGATTTTTCAATGCATTTGTTGGTTTAAAAGTAGCTTAAAATTGAAGTAATTCCTGTGAAACTGCCGTTCATTATTAGAACTCAGGTGTTCACATTGGCAAATTTTTAGACTGGTCAAGTATAAGGCGAAAAAGGTTCCTTTTGCTAAAATATATAATATTTTTCAAAATCCAAATATTTTTTAAATTAAAATATTTCTCTCCAAAATGTAATATGAAGCCTATAATTTCGTTTTTATAGATACTAGGTAATCCATATTTCTCATCTCCGATGATGGGTTATTGTAGTATGTAGTATCCATAATTCAACATCGGTCATTTTAAGGATCAAATATATTCATCCAGCAAGATTATTTGTGATAATTATATTAATAAGTAGCTGAAAGGACACATTTTGAACAGTCCAACATACAACGAATCATTAAAATAAACTGTTCTAAGAAGTTAGCTTCAATTATTGATCTCATATTATTAAATTCATAGTAATGACATTGTGAAGGTTTTGAAGCTCTAAAATTGGTATGTTCGGCGTATGTTATTGGGTAATGGATTTTATATTCGTTTCATGATTAAAGGGATTATCTGTAGTGAAAATTGAAAGTCCCGGGTGTAGATAGGCTATGTAACAACATAAAAGCTCAGTGTAGACATTCAAATTGATCGGGGCTACCAGACAATCGTCGGATTTCGTATAGAGATGCCTATAATACCTCGCATCTATTCTGCAACATGTGCCCGTTAAGTCGCTTTTCTAAAGTCGTGGTAATTGAAACAGCTCCTTTCGATGCGACAGAACAGGGTTTTTAATCCCCCATTTAGATTACAAAACGTATTATTCCACAAAGACTATGGTCATTGTGAACGAACAATGACAAGTATAAAAAAGTCTTCTGTAACGCTCTTTACAATTTACGTCGACCATGCAAGGAATGGATAATTTATAGCAGGAGTATTATGAACGGCAGCACCTATGATTTATTTTATACCGACGCATCCATAAAAATTTCACTACCAAAGAAATTTTAATTTGCCGTTGTGTAAACTCATCACTAAAGATGAAGACGGAGAAATTTAATTAAATTATTTTAATGTTCCAGGATACGAACTATTAATTTTTAAACATTTTATTAGTTTTTAGAATACAATTCCAACCAAAATTAATAAATTCTACAGGGTGTTACAAAAGTTGCAAATAAACTAGTCTTTATACTTTTTAGTTTTGTAAACATAAATTTAATTTCCCCCTATAATGTGCTTTACATAATCTGCCATAATTCTGAAATTTGAATGTGAAGCAAAATTATTAGGCACCCTGTAATACTCTACTATATTAACCTATGTATTTTGAGTGTCCAACTTCATATATTGATAAAAAAAATCTTTGTAAAAGAGAGTAAATATTTTTCCTGTGCTCTTGAATGCTTTTAATATAGCCTGTATTCTTTGAAACGTACTATCTACCATCCTTTTACAATTTTTTATTTTCAACATTTGTAAACCATTTTTAAAAGTTGCTTTCTGTCAAATCTAATTCCTCCAGAGGGGAAAATCTACCGTTATATTCAACTTTTTCCTTAATCTTCTTTTAAGATGATAGTCGGCAAATTTGAGTTCTTGATTTTGAAATTCTCTTGATATTTGCGGTTTTGGTTATAACTTTTTTTCCAGAGGAGCTTTTTAAAATTTTTTTTTGGTATACAGATGAGTTTTGTGGCTACCAATTTTTTCCAAATTTAAACCAAATACTCATAGGGCAGCAGTAAAATGGGCTCCTTACAAAAAAACGTTCGCTTAGCGGCGTTTTCCCAAAAAATAAGAAACTAATTAAAATAATATTTTCTTCCAATGTTAGCAATAAGTTAAGTTAAGAGTTAGACGTTGCGTTTTTTGTTTTAAGTATATTTTTAAAGTTTTTACAAATGTCCAAAAATGTGGGATGCTGTAAAAAGTTTAAAGATATACCTAAAGTAAAAAACGAAACGTCGAAATCTTCGTTTATACCTTAACTTATTGCTGGCTTAGGAAAAAAAATATTATCTCTATTAGTTTCTTATTTTTGGGGAAAACGCCGCTAAGCGAACTTTTTTTGTAAAGAGACCGTTTTACTGCCGCCGTATGACTTATAAGAATAAAACAAGAAGAAATTGGTAGCCACAAGACTCTTCTGTGTACCAAAAAAAAGACATTTTAAAAAAGGTTCAATAGAAAAAAATTATGAGGTAAACCGCAAATATCAAGGGAATTTCAAAATCGAGCGCTCATATTTGCCAACTATCCTCTAAGAGAAAACCTTTTAAAATAAATAACTAAAATTTTAGGGAATTTTAGGGCTATTACGGACAAAAGTTGCAAATAAATCCACTACATTTATCGCTTACCGGTTTCGGTTTTTATTGTTAAAACCTTCTTCAGAGCTATCTGAGAAATTCTTGATCATCCTGGAGTGAACTTTTAAAAACAACACATTCTGAAGAATCTTCAGACCACATTTTTTCAACACTTGTCTGAATCCTTTTATTAAAGCTCCTTCCATTCCAGAAGCTGGGGTATAACTTACAAAAGAATTTTTAAGGTATTTTAAAAGAGGCTATAGGCGTTGGAGAAGTACTGAATCACAAAGCTCATGAAACAGGCGTTTCCGATATTTCTTAAACCTCCTAGTCTCACCTGTTTGAAGAGACTAGTAGATTTATTAAGAAATTTTTCATCTTCCAAAATCAATATGTTTGACGGAATAATAAAAACTTCTTTATCTAAAGATTTTAACATGAACTTTCGGTGTTGGTTGCAAATTGAGCCAAAAAAATTAAACTTGGAGTAGTTATTTCACAGAAAATACTCTGGGTAAAAATTGTGAACCAAGTAAATGTCTTCTAGAGAATTTCCTTTAGGAAGTACTCCAAAAACAGAAGCAGCATTGCTTCTTTGTATTGCAATGCTAATTCGTTGAATTTAAGAGGAAGTGATCTCGGACCTTTGATGACACTCGAAAGTTTACCATATTTAGATATTTTATTCTTTCTCCAATTAAAGCAACTGCAGTAGTGGAACTAGATGAAGATTTTAAATATGAAAGAAACATTATGTCAACAAGTAAAATCCCATATAAAACTTATTAAATATTAAAAAAAAATCATTTTATGGTAAATCTAAAGTGGATATTTCTTTATTTATATTTGAAAATCCCTCTTTCAGTTTGAAATGTAAAAGTCATACGAAACTATTTTAAATATAAACTCATTTTCGTTTTGTAAACTTCAATTTTCGCAGTCCTAGTACATGTACTTTACACTAGCTGCTAAATTCATTGTCTTTGTTGGCAAGTCGCCTAGAGGAAGTGGAACCTGGGCGGGGGATAGTTAATCGCTTACTATTTCTAGCAACTACAATTGTCAACGATCTTTGAAGTCGTAGCTAATTAAGTATGCTTCTTTATCGCCCGCACATTGTCAACGATCTAAGTTAAAATAATGCCCTGGCTTCATCCTAAAATCATGAATGGTCATCTGTTAATGATTGAAAAGATAAATGCGCATCGCCTGTGTAGGACTCTTTGGCTTTGGTCCATACATCGACCTCCTCGAGGGAGGTTCCCCGCAAAAGTCCATTTTTTATTATTCGTAAAGTGCGTAAAAGAGTCAGACCTAAATATAATTGAAGCGCGCTTTCATCGTTAACCCGTATTAATAATGAAGCATTTAAAAATCCCCTAATAATTATACTTTAATAGATACTGTAGCATTAGCCGTATACGATTTCAAAGCACTCATACCTCCCTAGTTAAAGGGTTAACCGCATTATCCCAGTAACAACATGGGATTATATTCGACCCTGCTCATAGGGCCTAAATATTTTATTAACATCAGGGAACTTATAATGAGGATCTGTTTGAAGCTGTTTTGGCGCCAAACAAATGATCCTCAAGACGGGGGAAACTGTAGCTAACTTGTTGGTTCCTAAGAGACTCAATGGAAACCTAATTATTCCGTGGTGCATTAAATGTCGTGAAATTTACATGAAGCTCAGATTACCTTTTAGTTGAGCACCTCGATTGAATTATATAATTCCAAGTTTTGTTCGGAATTTTTGGTTTTGGCTTCAAACGACAATGTGACATGTCAGAACTTAATGCACTCATCCATTAATCACAGGCGCTAGTCGCGACCCAAGACCTCAGATAGCAAACCCATCTGCTGATAATCACTTCAGCGTTATCTCCCTGCGTGCTCCCTTCATCAATGTGCGTGATGACAAGCTACAGGAGAAAAAACGACTCACAGCTTTAAAGAAACCCTAGGCTAGACGAATGTTTCTGAATTTTGCATACTTCTATTTTTAAATAGCATAGGGGTGCTAACAACTTTTTATTGTATTAAATTAATAACTGATATTCCAAAAAATATTCTACCATTAAATATAATTAGTAACAATACATGTTTCCAAAATGTATTTCAAAAATTCACAAAATGATAAGTCTATTTTAGAAGCTTAAATACAAAAGATTTTTAATCGATTTTAATGATTATTTTTTTTTCCATTAAAAAACTAAAGTATCTTTTTAATTTTTTGCACTTTTAAAAGTGTACATATCCTACTATTTTTGAGAGTGTAAAATGTAATAAAAACCTAAGTATATTTTTTAAATTTTAAAATTATTAAAATTTGTGATTTTACCGTCTAAATATTTGGTTTTCATTGATATTATAACAATAATTATCCAGATATTTTATATTATGTAATTTATTATTTCCTTATTCGGAAACCATTTGCTTTAATTTTCCTTAAATTAATAGAAAAATTTGTCAAATATTATTTGTAGTTTTTGTAATTTTTAATGCAATTTAAATTAATAATTATTATTTGTATTCCAGGTAAGACGACAATACAGTAAATTAATAACTAATCACCAATTGTAAGTATGTAATCTTTATATTATTATTTACTAACTCTTATTTCTGTAGATGTTATCAGTACAGTATTTTATTTTGTTTATTTCATTTTTCAAAGTATAGAGCGATAAAACACTAAACTTCATAAAATCTTTGTTTTATTTAATTAAGTAAAAGCACAGTTGTGTAGAATTCCAAATAACAGAATTAAATATTAAGCAAATACTGCAAAGTGGTATTTTATAAAGTAATTAATTGTCAATCGTTTAAACAAACAAAAAACATACTTAGATATTTTCTTAAAAAAGATGGTAGTAAGAAAATAAAACGGCTTAATCAAATGAACAACATATTACAACAAAAACAATTACTTACTTTCGAAGTTATGTAATTGTGAACTAAAGACTCATAACAATTAAAGGGAGGGGCGAGTGAATAAAGGGGTTTTTAAGAAAACAACAATTTTGTTAAATGCCCTGGAACTTTTTTATTGGAATAAATAAGTTGGGGGAAGTGTATCCCCAAATTTAAATCGTTCATCTTTGAAGATTTCCAAGAAAATTATATTACCTTAGAATAGTATCTGATGTAACTTTTACTTATAACTTATAACAAATGAAATTTCCTTCATAAAACGCACTTGCCCCCGAATCCAGAATTTGGGGCAAGAGCGTATGTATATCTTTATATCCTATTCAGGATGTCTCACTTTTTTTCAGCAAAAAATTTTTAGATACTAAATGTAATTTTGGACAAAAAATTACTATGAACTAATTTTTTTTACTCCTTAAAAAGTTACAGCAATTTTAAAATTTTTATGATTTTTTTTTGTAGCAAAAGTATCAAAGTATCAAAGCTTTTCTAATGAAATTTTGTATACAGGTAAACGTCGTTTTGTGCCGGTACGATTTACGCCGATTCACACTTACGCCGGTGGTGCCGGCGTGGGATTTTACGAGTTAGTTTTGTTTTTAAGAAACATAAAAAGATATGATTATATTTTTTATTTTATTATAAAATTAAAAGAATATTCAATTTGTAGTTTCATTATGGGCGACAATAATGATTCAGAACCCAAACATTGTGCGAAAAAAGCACGAAAAATGTGTGTTCATTATACGCTCATGTTTTTACGTCGGTGTCTCTCGGAACGGAACCCCGGCGTAAAACTACGTTTACCTGTACATCTATTTTAATAGAAATAAATCAATTTTTTAGTCACTAAAAATGGTATAAAAGCTACTGCAGTTTCTAAAACCAATAAAAACTAACAACACTCGCCTTCCTCCATTTTTTTTACAAAATTTCTGTAAAAGTAGCACCATCTACACGTAGTCGAAATTCCTAATTAGAAAAGAATTGTGGTGCTCAGGGTCCAACTTACATGGTGCCCATTGGCGTATGCAGGAGGTGGGACAAGAGGGCCACCCCATAGAAAATGCAGTATACTATACATACAAAGGGTCCGCCAAAAAAACGGAAACACCTAAATATTTTTTGAACCGTAATGAATAAAAAAAAAGTGTAAACAAGCTACCATTTAAACATAATTTTGAATATACAGGGTGTTCGCTTTATTAGTGTACGGCACCTAACTTTCGTTTTTAAAAGGCAACACCCTGTATATTATTAATTTTAGTAAACTTTTGTAAAAATCATTTTTTTATAAAACTCGTTGTTGCCGAGTTGTAGCTACATATTGAAATTCCTGAACTTAAAACAATTTCCAACAAAACCTTTATTTCTAGCAAATTTTACAAACAATAATTAAAGAACAATTCTAAAACAAAGAAACAAAAGAAATAACAACGAAATAAAAAATCATTTAATGAAAATAATAATTATGTGAACGTTCGCGATTTTTTTAATATTCGTTTAAAACAATTATAGCCAATGTTCAAATTGCAAGCCCTGTACAGCTTGACAATGCCCCAACCTATCCATAAATGGCCTCAAACAGTTTTCCGAATGTTCTTCCGTAATATTCTGAACTTCTTCACTTATTTTCCTCCTTAAATCTTCAAGATTTTGTGGCCTGTTAACATAAACTTTTGATTTTAGATGTCCCCAAATTGAGAAATCTAATATTTGTAGATCCGGTGATCTCGGTGGCCATTCAATTGATCCTCTTCTTCCAATCCACCTTTGCGGAAAAGTTGTATCTAGGTATGTTTCTATCTTCTGCACCATAATGTGGCGGGGCTCCATCCTGCTGGAACCAAATAGTATTCCATTACACCTCATTGAAGATATTACGGAGGTGAGGTATTATTTCATTTTGAAGTAACTCTAAGTAACGTTGAGATGTTAATATTCCGTCGATAAAAAATGGTCCCACTTTTATATTGCCAATAACGCCTAGCCAAACGTTGCCTTTTTTAGGATATTGGGTATTAAGTTCTTCACACCAATGTGGATTTTCTGTTGACCAATATCTTAAATTATGTCTGTTTACTGACCCATTTAAACAGAATGTGGCCTCATCAGAAAACAAAATGTTTCTTAACATGGCAGGATTATTAGTAATTTGGTTTTGAAGAATTTCGCAAAATTCCATTTACTTATCAGGATCGTCTTCCGTCAGTTCGTGAATTAATTGGACCTTATAAGGGTGTGCTTTTTCTTTTCTTAAAATTCTACGAATGGACGTAATACTCACATCATGATTCAATACTAATTGGGAGGTACTAATTTTAGGAGTCCTCACTATTTGTTCCATTATTTCTTGCCTTTTTTCTAGGGAGGTGGCAGTTTTTGGGCGACCCGATCCAACCTTATTCTTGATGGAATGAAGAGTGACGAAACGGTCTAGGGTTTTTTTGACAGTGCCAACAATTACTGGATTGCGATCGGCAAACATACCGTTAAATACATCTCTTGCATCTCTAAATAATCTTCTCTTATCACCAATTCCAATAATCATTAATAATGTAACTATCTCATATTCGCTTAGTTTTCGAAAAAGTATTTTTGGAAAAGTTCTGCGTTAAACTTGCTTATCGAATCTTACAAAATATCGAGGTAATTTTAATTTTATAATTGACTTGACGTTTAAAATAGGAATGGCTTTTGTTAGACTTCTTTGATATTTACAATAAAATGTTAATAATACATAATCCATTATGGTCGAACTTAACAATAAAGAATTGCTTGTAACTTATCAACAACGAGTTTTATAAAAAAATGATTTTTACAAAAGTTTACTAAAATTAATCGTAGAATCCAAAAATATAAGAATATACAGGGTGTTGCATTTAAAAAAGGAAAGTTAGGTGCCGTACATTAATAAAGCGAACACGCTGTATATTCAAAATTATGTTTAAATAGTAGCTTGTTTAAATTAAATAAACTTGTGTTTAAACTTTTTTTTAAATTCATTACGGTTCAAAAAATATTTACGTGTTTCCTTTTTTTTGGCGGACCCTGTATAAAATTGTTATCTTTTCACGTATCTTATACATATAATATATTGTCTTATAGTATAATTCTGTGCAAAACTGTAAGCCCGGTTTTCGTCAACTTTAAAAAATCGCACCCCTGTCCGGTCCGGTCTTAAAGGGAAGAGACGAAATGATGCCCCTTTTTTTCTCACATCCTGAGGATTAATTAGTACAATTTTTAAGTCAAAATTTTAAGGTGTAGAAAAAAATCAAACGTAAAATGCTCAAAAAATCGCGCAGAATGCGGGTCTCTGTGGAGGTCATAGATTTTAAAATTTTTTACAATTTCAATATCCACTTTACGACAAAAAAACTTCGCTATTTTTTTTCTTTATAGAGTTATGACTGAAAATGTAGCAAAAATAAGCAAAATTTCCGTTTGAAACCAAAATTGAGATCAGAAATTTTTACTTTTGACAAAATAATTAATATCTTCGAAACTAGTAGCACTATAGGGACGATTAAAAGCTTTAAAATCGCACCGTCACCTCCCCCAAATTACGTGAAGTTTTTTATTTTCGGTTTATAATTGCGACGTCCAGGGTTGGATTTGTATCAAAATTTTCCCAAAAACTTTGCAAATTTTCCAAAAAACCTATTTAACCAATTTTAAACAAATAATTTATTAAATGCGTCTATCGACGCTGTTTACCTTTGGTAAAAATTTGAAATCACTAACTTTTATAGTTTTCGAGAAAAACAATAGAAAGCGATTCCCATTAAAACAATTTCAAAATTGACCCCGCTAATGAAAGATCATTGAAAATGGATAAAATGTAGAGAGTCACTTGCCCTCTACACTCCTAAAAAACTTTTTTAAACCCCAAAAACTCAAAAAAAACATTTTTTAGGTAATGTACCTTAAAAAATAAATAAATTTAAAAAAATTTAATAATATAATATCGATAATTTTTAGAAACTTATCTGTACCAATTTTTGATTCTGAATTTTAGTTAATAAGCGAAATATGAATTTTTAACAATAAACATTTATCAGAATGCCATATTTTATATAAAAATTTAAAACTATTGAACGAAACATCGTAGAGAGTAGAGACTCGATATTTAATATCTTTATAGTCCATATTTATGAATTATGGTGAATATGATTACTTATTTCAGAAGTTGTTTTATTTTAAGCAAACTAGAGCTGCCCAGCTTGTTTGTTCAATTAAAATCAGAAATTAAAGAATACTCATTTCTTGTTAATTAAAAAAATACAAATTTCGCAATAAAATGGCTTTACTTTTTTTCAAACTTTTACTTTAGAAAGAAAAATATTTTCTAAACTGTGGATTCCGTCTAAATAAGTTTCGAGAAAGTTGCAAGGAAAAGAACCTGCACAGAAATTTTTAATCTGATTTATTTTAAAAAGAACGCAACAGGACCCTTATATTCCACATTATAAAGAAGAGAGGCAATTAAAAAATAATTTGCATGTACAACATCCTTCACCGAAAACTGGTACATAAAAGAAATACTCGCTAGTATTTGCGCCAATAAGCTTTCGTGCGGCTTGAGTATACGTTAGTCTCGCCCACAGCTATTCAGTAGTTAAGACGATAGTCGGCGAAATTTTGTGAGCGTAAAATGTGACTCTACGGAATACCATTTTTTAGACAAACCAGTAAATGAAATTCTGTTTTTTTTTGTAGTAGTAGTTCATTAATACTTGGCATAACATGTCTATTATTTTGTTTTTGTATTTTTTATTGAATTTTTAGATTTATAGACAATCAAATCTGACCTAAAAATGAGCAAGTTTTGCTTGCTGTTTTAAACCTTATACTCGATATAATCGGAAAAACAGAATAACACTTTTGTGAAGTTGTGTATTTAGATAAGAGAAAATTTTACAAATCTCAATTTGAAGGTCCCTTGTTAAAGAAAAATGGTATTTTCTAGGACCAGGTTTTTTTAAAAGTGCCAATTTTACTGCTGCCGTATGAGTATTTGGTGTGACTTACAAAAACAAAACCAGAAGAAATTGGTAGTCACAGGACTCTTCTGTGTACCAAAAAAAGAAATTTTAAAAAAGCTTCAATAGAAAAAAAATTATGAGCAAAACCCCAAATATCAAGCGAATTTCAAAATCAAGCGCTCGCATTTGCCGACTATCGCCTTAAGTGGAAATGCCCAGACAGGGCTTCTTATTGGCGCTAGCATTTCTTTTATGTACCAGTTTTCGGCGAAGCATGTTGTACCTACATACAGGGTGAGTTTAAAGTAAGGAATAAAAATCATAACTACGTTATCTTTTAGAATTTTTAAAAAACGTAAAAGACGTGTCGCATTGTTTTTGAAAACCTTAATTTTGAACCCAAAAATATTTTTTCCCAGTTGACAGGACGTCACTATGACGTCATAAATGTTTTTTAATGGATTGATATGGTTTTTATACCATAAAATAATAGGTACCTTATTAAGACTGTTATACAAAGGTATCAAAAAGATTATACCAATGCCATCTTCCGGTTTTTAAAAAAATTATTAAATTTCTCCTTAAACATTAGTTGAAAGTAAGGCATAAAAATCATAACTATGTAATCTTCTAGAATTTTTAAAAATCGTAAAAGACGTGTCGCATTGTTTTTGAAAACCTTTATTTTGAACCCAACAACATTTTTTTCTCAGTTGACATGATGTCACTCTGACGTTATAAATTTTTTTTAAGTGGATTGATATGTTTTTTATCCCATAAAATAATACCTTATTAAGACTGTTTTAAAACGGTTCCAAAAAGATTATAACAGCTCCATCTTCCGGTTTTAAAAAAAATTATTAAATTTCCCCTTAAACATTAGTTTAAAGTAAGACATAAAAATGCAAGATGGCGCTTCTGTAATCTTTTTGGTACTGTTGTAAAACAGTCTTAATAAAGTATTATTTTATGGAATAAAAACCATATCAATCCATTTAAAAAAAAATATGACGTCATAGTGACATCATGTCAGCTGAGAAAAAAATATTGTGGGGTTTAAAATAAAGTTTTTCAAAAACAATGCGACACGTCTTTTACGGTTTTTAAAAATTCCAAAAAATAACGTAGTTATGATTTTTATGCGTTAGTTTAAACTAATGCTTAAGGGGAAATTTAATAATTTTCTTAAAAATCGGAAGATGGCGCTGCTGTAATCTTTATGGTACTGTTGTAAAACAGTCTTAATAAGGTATTATTTTATCATATAAAAACCATATCAATCCATTTAAAAAAAATTATGACCTCATAGTGACGTCATATTAACTGAGAAAAAAATATTGTGGGGTTTAAAATAAAGTTTTTCAAAAACAATGCGAAACGACTTTTACAGTTTTTAAAAATTCCGAACGATAACGTAGTTATGATTTTTATTCCTTACTTTAAACTAATGCTTAAGGGGAAATTAAAATAATTTTTTTAAAAACCGAAAGATTGCGCTGGTATAATCTTTTTGGTACCGTTGTAAAACAGTCTTAATAAGGTATTATTTTATGGTATAAAAACCATATCAATCCATTTAAAAAAAAAATATGACGTCATGTCAACTGAGAAAAAAGTATTGTTGGGTTCTAAAGATTACGTAAGTATGATTATTTCCATAATTTCAAGTCACCCTGTATATTTGGCTATGAATTCTTATATTTGGTACAAATAATACTTCACCCATAATTTCTAAATTTAGCAAGTTATGTTTTAAGAGCATCTTCCTAGACACCCGCGATAAATTTTCAGTTGGAGATAATAACAAGGTATAGAAAATTTTCTGGAGCTTCTTTGCAAATTATGACCAAATAACTGATAATTAATGCGAAAAATTGTGAAAAATCATGAAATCGAACATTATTTCTGCAGTCATAATTCAAGTTTCCCTCGTTAGATTTTCAATTCTTTTTCAGATTTATAATCTAATTTAATTAGGCTACATCCTGCCAGAGAGTTACCTTCCGCAACCTAGCACAAAATTAATTAGAGGGGTCCAAAGTTAAGGTACTTTTAGATCATTATATTTTTTTCTACATTTTCCATTTTTTTTTCCTTCTGGCAAAAATTAAAGAAATGACTTCTAAATCAACTACAAAAAAAATTATACAAAAATGTTGTTCGTACTAGCATTTATGACTGTAGAACTAAACCACTATATTTACCGTTTAGGAATTGGCTCTTAAGCGCTTAAAATCTACGACTTATTATAAGCTCCGCTTGACGCGAATAAGTCTCAAAAACATTGTGTAGAAATCAGAAATAAATGTTGTTGTTATATGCTAGAGCATTATTAGAATAACCATGGTTTTTTCTCGTGGTACAGCTCTTCAAATGTGTTTTTAAAAGTTATAAGCCGTAAGTTCAAAATAAGTTTTCTTCTAATTTTAATAAATTCAGTTATCAATTTTCGGTCTTCACGTTCTGTTGGTATGCGATTTGAGCCTGTAATCTTTTTATTTGTATGGAAGTTTGTTTTTGCAATTTGCACTACATATTTTGTGTACCTCATAAGTTTGGAAATGTCTACTTGAGATTTCTATAAAATGTAATCGCACATAAATTCTTCTTTTAACAGTGGGCAGATAATAAAAAGATAAAAATTGATCATTGTTGTAAGGTTTTTCTATTGTTTAAGTAACTTTTTGAGGTATAAACAAAATAATGACTTTTAGTTGCCAGTGAAGATAACTTAAAATTTAAAGGGTTGTAATTTTTATTGTATATTTTATATTACATAATGTTTAGTTTCATAGATATTTTAGTTGGATAGGTGAGTCAACATGTACATAAAAATTTAAAAATGAAGCAAATTATAAAAGGAAGCTTTTATTTTGGTTAGAATAATAACAATGTTTTATTAGTGTTGTGTAATCCATTAAGTTTAAATAAACAGCGGTGGAAATAAAAAACATCTCAATAAGTTATAAAAGCTATTTTCCAAAGTTGTTGAAGGAAGTATGTTAAGAAAATTAAAGCTTTCAACGTAAAAATATTAAGCGCGAAGGATTAATTTATTGTTTACTTTTAAAACAACGGCCGAAAATGTGTTTGGAAAAGGCTCAGTTGTTTTTTTAGGCAGAGAAAAGAATTTTTATAAAAAGCACGTTGAAACGGTGGGTATGAAAGTAGTTTTTCGAGATTAAATGTAGCTACATGCTGTTTAAAAATAAAATTAATTTAATTTTTAATTAAAGGCTTTTTTGTATAAAGTTTTTGTTTGTGATATTTCGTAGTAGGTAAAGAGATGAATTTTTAAATGTGGATTTTTTGCGATGAGCCTTTCGTTGATATTGTAAGAAGGGTTGGTGAATATAAACGTTTCCGCACCAAGGAGCTTTTTGAAAAGTTTATAAGGTTTTGTGTGAGCGGCTCCTGTGCTTTTTTTATTTAAAGAACATCGGCAATTCAGTAAAAGCTTTGCAAGTGTTTTTAATAACGTAGACGACGGGATGGATGGACTTTTATATCATTAAAAAATGCAGCGTTCTCGCTCACAATGGAGCGTCGTGAGTTAAAGGGGTCTCGATGGGGCGTCTCGTGCCTCCTGTGATGTTTTATAGAAGTGTTGTTAAACACATATGGAGCGCTGCCAATTACACCTTGCCTTTTCCAGCTCTAGGTGCACACGATCAACGCATCGGCGCTACTTACCTTTTTTCTTCTTCTCCTAACAAGCATCCGACGCGCTCCCTTTTAATTAGACGCGTTTTTTCGCCTTTGACGCGAAACTCATCTTCTGTCTTCAGACTGCTAATTATGGAGTCGATCGTCCCGGCTGACGTCTTCTGCTAGTTCTGCTTTCTGTTCTGCTGCGCCATCCACCTTACTTCTTGGCTTGGTTTGGCTGCAGTGGTGCATCAGTGAGCTACCGTCTCGTCTCGTCTCGTCTGTCGCGTGTTGGAGCCTCAAAGCCAAGGAAAAGGCCAATTAGTCTCGCAAGTGTGCCTACCGATCGATTATCGGCAGATCATTTCGCACCGTTAATTGATCCAGAAGAACGGTTTTCTCCCTGCTCGCATAGGGCGCCACTAAACTCTCCGGAATTAATTACCATTACTGACCCATCAACAATTACTTATTTTCGCACTTCACAATTTATTAACTTCAACTAATTTTATAAATCACCATTAATAATCAACCAAGCATTTACGGAAATACCGTCGCCTAATTAAATAGCCATTTAAATCAAAACATTTATTACTTCCAACGTATATCTACAGACTAATCAAAACTCTAACTCAAATCATTTTTTAAACTTGCCAAATGATACCTTGTTAAGATAAATAAAATCGAACAAGATATACAGGATGTCTGAAACCACTAAAGTAGGGTCTCTTGGTGGAAATAAATGTTGGAAACCAGGAAATAATTTTGATCGCTTTATTTGATGTTCATGTTCATATCCAGTACAGTGAACATTCGATATAGTCACCTTCGATAAGCTACCCTTGATATAGTAAAAAATATTTTATATTTTTTGATTAAGGGGAAGAATAGAGGGGTAAGGAGTTGAAAAACTATAGACCCTAATAAAGATGAAAAAACAAGGGACATTCATTAACTATTGAATAAAAGCTTAATATTTTAAGAGCTATTTCCTAAACGGCGAATATAGTGGTTTAGTTCTGCAGTCATAAAAGCTAGTATGAACAACATTTTTGTATAATTTTTTTTGTAGTTGATTTAGAATTCATTTCTTTAATTTTTGCCAGAAGGAAAAAAAATTGGAGAATGTACAAAAAAAAATATAATGATCTAAAAGTACCTTAACTTTGGACCCCTCTAATTAATTTTGTGCTAAGTTGCAGAAGGTAACTATCTGGCAGGATGTAGACTAATCAATTTAGATTATAAATCTGAAAAAAAATTGAAAATCTAACGAGGGAAACTTTAGTTTTGACTGCAGAACTAATGCTCGATTTCATGATTTTTCACAATTTTTCCTCCCACCTCGCGCGCCCTCTAGGGATTCTCATTAATTATCAGTTATTTGGTCATAATTTGCAAAGAAGCTCCAGAAAAGTGGGATGGATTTCCTATTCCTTGTTATTATCTCCAAAAGAAAATTTATCGCGGGTGTCTAGGAAGATGCTCTTAAGTGCAATCGAAAAGGGGACGTAGATGAAAGCGCTGTGTGTTGAATTTGTTGTGACTAAATCTACAATTTCAAAAATTGTGAAAAATAAAGAAAACTTAGAAACCTACATCGCCTCATGCTGTAATATTCCAAAAAAGAAAAATAGGATGACAATCTCGAAATTTCCTGAAATGGAGAAAGCATTATATACATGGTCTTTACAACAGCGGGACTTGAAAAATATCCTCACTAATGAAATTTTAAAATTAAAGGGTAAAAAAATTTATGTTCAAATGGGATTTACTGGGACATTTTTTTTGGCAAGTGATGTGTGGGTGAACAATTTTAAAAAAATACATGGCATTCACTTATTAACTATATCCGGTAAAAAACTGTCATGCGACGCTTCACAAATTCCAGTTTTCCTAGAAAATTTTAAAGAAATAATTAATGAACACCAATATGTAATGGAGCAAATCTATAATTGTGACGAAACAGGACTAGTGTACAAAGGATTGCCAAATAAAACTAATGTTCATCGAAATGAAGTAACAGCTCCTGGTCGAAAAAATAGAAAGGAAAGGGTTGCTTTAATGCCCTGTATTAATGCTACAGGCATCACAAATTACCTTTGTTGATGATAGGAAAGGTAGCTCATCCAAGGTGTTTTAAAAATGTTACAATTCCGTTATATTATCGATCATCCAAAAAAGCCTGGCAGACGACAAATTTATTTCAGGAATGGTTTTTGAAACAAGTTATTCCTGAAGTAACATCGTACTTGACATCAAAAAAGTTACCTATCAAAGCTCTACTAATCATCGATAATGTAACGTGTCATGGAACAATTGAAAATGAAAATTTCAAAATTTTGTTGATCCCTCCAAATATGACCCCTTACCTACATAATCAAATCTCTTAAACTCCGTGACCCGTGACCGCAAGCATTTGTTAACAACAGTAGCGTCTGTACTCATCATTTGAAGACTTTAATTTTAAATCACCAATTGGCCATTTTACAGAAGATGATGATATTCCTATTGCTTGTCTTTCAATTCAGTAATAAGAGAAAATGTCGCAACTGATGATGAAATAATGGAATGGGGGAAGGACAAAATGAACTATCACACGTTCATGATTTGGATTCCGTCATGAATATAGAACATGTCGAAGAAAATTTAGACGAGACGAACAATGTTCAAATATTTGATATTGACAAAGTTATCAACTCGTTCAATTTAGTTATTGAGTGGTCAGATAGTGTTTGCCTTCCTATATATGACATTCTCCTCCTAAGAAAAATTTGAGAAAAAGCAGTTCTTCAAAAGTTTGAAAGTTTTTACAAAATATGATCTTTTAATAATAAAAATTCATATTACCTTCCAAGCATTTGACATTAATTATATATTTTTTAATTTTGACTACTCACCTTGATATAATCAACTATTTTCATAAAGACAACTTTTTTGAAATTTTGTTGTCAGTCAAGTTGACTATATCGAATGTTCACTGTATTTTGGAAACATGGAATAACCGGTACACATGCAATATTTTATTGACTTAACTCCTGTTTTTTCCGAAGATATGAATAATCAAAAATAGCAAATTCTCAATTTTCGATTTACCGTATCTTCGGAACGTGTGGACATAATTTTGTATGGATTAACAAGATTAGACGTCCTTTTAGTTAAAATTAAAAGCATCTTCATAGAAAATCCATCCAACTCTTCTGGAGCTTCTTTGCAAATTATCAGCGAATAACTGATAATTAATGCGAATCCCTAGAGGGCGCGCGAGTTTTTGAGGAAAAATTGTGAAAAATCATGAAATCGAGCATTAGTTCTACAGTCAAAACTCTAGTTTCCCTCGTTAGATTTATAACCTAAATTGATTAGGCTACATCCTACCAGAGACTCATCATCTGTAACCTAGCACAAAATTAATTAGAGGGGTCCAAAGTTAAGGTACTTTTAGGTAATTATATTTTTTGTAGAGTATCCAATTTTTTTCCTTCCGCCAGAAATGACTTCTACAAAAAAAATATACAAAAATGTTTTTCGCAGTAGAGTCTTTGACTGCAGAACTAAACCACTATATTTTCCGTTTAGGAAATTGCTCTTAACAGTCTTAAAAGTTATGGATTTCTGTTAAAAAAAATGAGATGACGTCAAGGGGGTGTTATTCGATGACATCATATAATTTTAAAATGACCGTAATTTGCTTTCAACAAACTTTCATCTTTAGTTTGGAGGTAAGAATAATAATCTCCCATCTTGGCAGAATCATGCTTCCTTAGGAATCAACCATATATGTATGTATCAGGATCAATTACTTCCTTGACACAGGCGACATAGTTTTTTGATGTCTTTTTGTTGGTCAATTTAACTACGAGAAAAGTGCTCGTTGTAATAACTGCATTTTCTCTATTATCACCGTCAAGTTCATATTATTTTTCGCCGTGACTCTTAATTTCTTCATCTGTTGCTTCATCATCAATTGACACATCTAGCTCAGATGATGAAGGGGATGTCTTTCCATTGGCACATTTTACAGCTATTCCCGGAGCAACATTAAGTTTTTTGCCTCTTCTACGCCTGGGTTCTTTGAGACCATTCACCAGCAACATCATCCTCGGCGCTTGGGATTGGAAGTTTTTTTAGCACGACCTCTAGATTTTGCGGAAAAATCCCACATACTCGAAATCCCAACTTGATGGTATACTTCATTGTTGTCCCCATCTCAGTTAAAGTCTTTTAGAAAATTCTGGGAAACTCTGATTTTGGAATACAACCCTTATTAATAGTTTTCCATTCTGTTAGTGCGGTTCTCCATTTTTTCTTTAAGGGAGCGAAAAATGCCACATCGAGTGGTTGTAGAAGGTGCGTGGAATTTGGAGGAAATAAAACGAATTTTATTTGATATTTTTCGCATTCCTCAAAGACATGTGATACGTGGCTTGAGAGGTTGTCTCCTATTAACACATTTTGGCCCTTCTACATTTTTCAAGTATGGCAATGCTAGTTTATCAAACCAGTCTCAAAAGTTGGTCCGTCGAACCAACCGCTTTTTGTACGGTTATAGAAAGCGCCTTCTACTCCTCCCTCCACCCAAGTTAGATACAAGTGTGTTGCTTTGTACTCTGTATAAGGTGGTAGTAGTTGATCAAATGCAGAAATAACCATTATCATAGAAATGTTGTTTTTACTAGAATCCATTATTCTCCCCGCTCGTTTAGACCCTTTTTGACACAAGACCTTAACAGGACCCGGATCATCACTTATGTTGGTTTCATCGTAATTGACGATATTCGTATCTGGCACTCGCTCTAACGTCTCCCTCAAATTCGAAAAATACTTCACAATAATTTCTCTATTAACACCTGCTCAGACACGCTTAATATTTTGTGCCAATCGCTTAGTCAGATGGTTGTTTGTTTCCAAAAGCCGATAAAACCAATCTTCTCCTGGCATATTATCTCGGAATTTCGCTATCCTGATTCCCCTACGATATAAATAGTCCTTGACGAGATGTCATATGTCGGACCGTGTAAGTGGAAAACCCCATTTAGCAAATTTCTGGATTCCCTCCGACAAAAATCTTTCATCTTTCGCCGATAGGGCAGTTGTTCACCTTGTTTTTGGCTGTGCTTGTTTCTTAGTTTATCACTAATTGTCGATTTCGGAATATTATAGTTTTGTGAAGTTTCTGCCCTGTCGACCATCCTCCAGAGCGAGTTGCAAAGTCTCTGGCGAGTAGTTCATAAACTGGATACCGAGTTTCTTCACGTAATTACGAGGTATTGCTGTTCGAGTTCACCCCATCTAGGTATACATTTTTGAATTAATCTCCTACACCAAAAACATATGGTCAAAAGTCATAATGTTTTCATGCTAAATTGTTGTTTATAGAATACTTTTCACACATAGTCTAAAACTGCGAAGAGAAATATTTCTCAATTTTTTGCACAAAAGTTTTTTTTCATAGTTTTGAATAAAGACAAAACATCAACAAAGAGCCATCAAATATATAGTTACAGTTAAGTTAGCTCACTTATACTTCACACACATAAACTGCATCTGTACTTGGTCTTATCTACGGATATACTGACTTGAAAAGCTCATCACCGTTACCAATAAAAAATAGACTTGCGCGAAAAGACGTGGTGTCCGAATTCGACCCTATTGTCCGAGTTCACCCCGGATGGCGGTACTAACAATATTTCACGTCTGCAGTCATTTTTTGAAAATCTAACCGTTCTGGCCATCTTGAATTCATTGCATGTTACAGACTCAATTTAATTTACAATGAGCTTATCCCAGGTGAAACGAATTTTTATCATTTTTATTTTATAGATAGCTGTTTAAAAGATGAATACCAACTCTTTTTTCAATTGGTGCAACCGTTTTTTTTTTAATTTTATCGTCGTGACGTCACTCTTCCGATAAATCTCGGAAGCGTGACGTCAGAGCGACATAAAACTTAAATTTTTTGTTGTTATAGAAACTATACTCTCAATTTTTCCCGCGAAAATTTTATTAGATAGTAAATGTCATTCTGATCAAAAAATTTCCTATGAATTAATATTTTTTTTCGACTTTCAAAATATTAATGATTTTTTGGGATACTGTATAAATATCATTTTATTTCAATTTTTTAAATTTTAATCAAGTATGCTTTTGATTTTGACATTATCTGTAAGCTAGTCAGATAGGTTAATTTTCTTGTCAGAAATTTTAAATGAGTCCACTTATTTTAAAAACAGCTAATAATGTTCAAAACGGCAAGTTGGGAAAGACAAAATCCAAACCATAAATCTTTTAAATAAAAACATGATGATAAGAAAGAAAAATTATACAGGGTGTCACAAAAATCGTTAAAATGTTGAAAGTTTTAAATTGCTGTAACTTTTTAAGGAGCCGAAAAAAAAATATTAGTTTATAGGAAATTTTTTGTTCACAATGACATTAACTATCTAAAAAAAATTTTGCTGGAAAAAAAAGTGAGACACCCTGCATAAAAAAACTGATTGAATGTATGTATTTAGTTAGACTTGATCTTTGCATTGAAATAAAAATTAAAAAATCGGGGATAGACCCATTGTTGATTGATAACGTCTTTTGAACGAGAGGTCATTGAAATTTTGCATAGGTTTAGAAGTCCTTTAAAATTGTTTTCTTAAAATTGTGGGTTTCCATTTGAAAAAATAATGATGACGACATTGTACGATGTCGTCACATAATTGATGTAAAATGTCCACAATTAAACAAACAAAATTTGACATGTCAAACTGTTTTTTTCTGAAATTCGAACAGTTTCTGACTTTTTGAATTTATTGCATCTTGCAGACTCACTCTGTATATCCCGATTTTCATTACTTTCTTTAATGACGATTATCTTGGCACTATATCTTTTTACTACGTGTTTCAAAACTAGGGAGGTACCCTTTAAAATCCTTGATAATTTCAGATAGTATGAATCCTGAACCCTGGCATTCATTTTCTTGCACATAACTACAAATAATTTCTTGGACACCTCTGGGGTTTGAAGAAGACGACAAAATAATTCTTACAGCAAGACACAAGATCTTTCAAGCGATGAAGCACAATATTCCCGTTTCTCTTTTCAGCTGAATTGATGACCGAGTTGTTGAAAGTTGAAGTTTCAACATGGTGTACACTATCTCGTCAGAGGTGATCAGAGGCATTTCTGAAAAATAAACAGATTAAAAAGCCAAAGGCAGTACAAGATAGTGTACACTATGTGGCCTTTGTTAACTTAAACTTTCAAGAAGTCGGTTATCAATGCGGATCATCAGAGAAATGACAATATTGTACTTGATTGCTTTGTAAATGATCTTGTCTTCCTCAAATATCACAAAATTTTGTTCGAAATCGAGAAGTTCATCAAAGTTTGATCCTCTAGTTTTTCTATCACTCGGTGCATTATGGCCAACCGTAATAATTTCCGTTTTTAGACCGTTTGATTCTTGTAAAAACAAAGTTTTCATTCGGGTTTACCGTTTTGAAGTTATAACCGAAAAACTGAAAATGATGTCTTCAAATAAACTCGTATTGAGGGACCGTGCAAATTCATAAAATACTTTAATTTAACGTCAAACAAAGCTCTCAAAATGATTTCCAACATTTATCTCCACAAAGAGTACCCATAGGGTCTTAATTTTATTGGTCTCAACAAAAAATTTCAATATTTAGGTCGAAACAACTTAGTTTTTTGCCGGGCTTTTAAATTTGTTCCGACAGAAAATGTCATTATATAAAATCAGCCTCATAGCTCATAGTACATAGTTCAATGTCGGATTCTCGGCCCAAAATGGATTTTCACTCACAGAATATAGCATTGTTTGCACATTTGTAGATAGTGAGGTAACGTCAAAAATAAAAATTGCATATAAAATATACATTAGCACTGATAACAGACGAATATTAGCTGTTTTATAAGTTTTGTTAGTTGAAATTATTAAATAATCGGTTTTTATGTAAATTATAAACAAAATAGGTAATTTTTTTCCTCACTTGAATTAGCTGCTTCTGTTAAAATAAATAAATGCATGTTCTAATATTATGGGTTAAAATAAATTTCATAAGTTGCATATTATAACACGCGTTCAATCTTAAAATTAGAGCCGCGTAGCGGCGAGTATTTTAATGAATGAGTGCTATTGTCGACTTATGAAACGAGTTTTTTATATTATTTTTTCTATTTTGCATCTTCTTACCTATTTAAAATAAAATATTATACTTTTAAATTTTAAGACAAATTTGCGTGCCAGTAGTATGAGATACGGTATGTGATTTTGACATAAGAATATATTTTCGCATGGTTTTAATAATGTCATAATTCTAAATACATAGTATGAATAGCGGTATGCGAAATATGAAACCATACTCAAACACTGGTTTTGTGGAATGGTATGTCAAAAATATTGTCAACTTTGTCAATTAAACAAAAGTATTGTAATAAAATAATTGTAGGACATTAACCAAATGGCAGTAAGTTTTATTTTTATATTAAGGAATCCGAAACTTAAAAAAGAAAATCATTATTGTAATTTATCTTCTTAATATTTCTTCAAACATTGCTGACAATTACATTTAGCAAAAGTATTTTTTTGCGTATGGTTAGTAAATTTGAACGTGTCATGTCATAAAAGACATACCACCCCCTTAACTGACAAACCAAATTCTCATAATATTATGATGACCCGAATTTTCCTTAGTAAATTTTCTGGTAGTTGGCAACGGCTGGCGTTGTTAAAAAAGAAATATTATAGAGTCAAATTATGATAGTACATTATTCAACGAGTGAGAGATGAGTGAATAATGGCTATTTAAGGTACTTTTCAAAGTTAAAATATTATGTATTTTAGACTTAATTTTTGAGTTTTCAACCACTTTTGTAAAAGATACTAGTTTTTAAATTTTCTTTTTAAAATTTTTGTTTCCATTTACTTAGTTATATGCTTTTGGGAAGTCTAGTTACGTTGTTTTGATTTTGACATGATTTAGTGTTACTATGAACTTGAAGTAAACAAATTCCCCAGATTTTTAGGCGGGAAATTTGAATTGACCACAATCATTTTAGCTCACCCTGTACATTCTGATTGGTTCTAACTTACGTGTGACTCGTATTCCCCCCTTGTTTTACCTGCTTTAATTTTTGTGTTTCGTACAAAAATTTTGTGTTGTTAAAAATCATCCTAAAATAAACTCGAGGTTGAGCTTTTTTCTTGCTTTTAACCAACTCAAGTTTGGTTGTCCATTTGGTAGTAACTATCGAATCAAAGATCATAGATCGAGACAATCAATATTTTGAAAAAAAGCCGAACCTTTTGTTTATTTGCCCCAGAAAAACACAAATCTGATATATTTTAACACTTGACGAGGATTTTTCGGTTGAACTAAAAAATATCTGTGGTAAATTTTGGCAATGTGTGTTTTGTTGACAGCAGTTTATTTACATACAAAACAATAATGCTACCTACAACATTTTGAACACCTTTCGGTAAAGTGATAAAAACGCGGATGTTAATAAAATGATTTGATAATGTATTTAAAAAATTAAAAGCTACTTTGTGGTAACTTAAAAACACTCACGATATCTACTAGTAATATTATTTCTCACGATCATCAGAGGAAAAGGGACATCATCACACTACAAAAAGTATAAAGTGAAAATAGAAAAATGAGTGCAGTGATTTTTTGTTTTTAATGTATTTGCACTAATCTTATATAATTAGTGTTTATGAACCTGCATATTATTTATACATTCGTGCTTTTAAAGTAATAAAGATGCTAATCTCACATTGTCTTGGGTTGGTTGCTTAAATAAAAAACAAAGTAGTCATCATCCTTCTGGTTCAGTGCATTTATCGCATGATAAAATCCGATCACATGTACATGTTGTCGTGTGTGAGACTTAAAGCATAAAAAACCTATCACATCCTGCCTACGAAGCCACTTTAACTACAAAAGCACCTGCATCAGTTATTGGCATCAATAGGCTTTAAGATGCTTATAACATTTACAATATACCTTATTGTCCTTTTTGTAGGATTAAAAAATATTTAATCTTTTATGGATTTAATTACCTTCATTGAATTAATTAGCTTTACGCTTAAGAAAATTAAAACAAATAATAGAGTGCTGGAAAAATAAAGGTACCTACATTTAAGAGAAATTCGATGTACTAAAAAATATGTAAACAAAAATAAATCTTGATTAATGGTTATCTAAAAATATCAATTTGCTACTAGCTTAACACACAAGAGTTAAATACTTTCAAATATTTACTGACTGAGGCATCTACATTTTTTTATAATATAAACTAACTTTCTTCTAATATAACTAATAAAGAAAAAAATGTGTAGAAATTAAAAGAAAAATGATATATTGGAAATGTATTAACAAATCCACAATTTCACAACAAGTTGAATAATTTTAATATTTACTTAAAACTTTAATTCACGAGGTTGAGATATGACATAAAGATTAAAGTTGCGGGAAAGAGCAGAGATGATGCTTACACGTGGAGATAATTATAAGAGCTAAGGGCCACAAAGAGGATACTCAAATTTTTAATGAAGGATATGTTCTGAAAAAAGATCGACTCTTATTTAATTGTTCCCTGAATTTTAAATTTTAATTATAAATGAATGAAAATTTTTGGTTTAGTGTTAATTTCATAAAAATAATTTTTTTTTAATAAATAAGAAATTGGCCCATTTTTTAATATTTTTAGTTTTTTTTAAGAAAGTATGATTTTTAAGTTTTAGTTACAACGTTTAGTTTTCTCAATTTATAACAATATTATAAAGGAAAAATATTTTAATTTTATTTTATATTTGGTGATAGTTATGCTTTATTTCATAGTATACAGGGTGTCCCATAATATGTGGGACCCACTTCTAGGGTGAGTAGTAGATGTCAAAAGAATAAGAAAAGTTCATATAAACTTTCGTTTAACTTCGTCTTATAAGGGAGCTAGAGCTCTTTAGAGGTGTTGTTAAAAAGTATGTTTTCCTCGTTTATTTCAAAACCATTTGGGTAGAGATTTGAAATTTGGTGTGAATCATAACATACGTAGGATACATTTATGTGAATTTTTTCAAATTTTTTGCTTCTTTTGAAAGGGTAGATTCGGGGAGAGTTAAGGTTAAAAATTGTCCTAATTTTTTTGCACTTAACTTTTAGAACATTTTTTCTTCAAATTAATGTTCCCCATTTAATACTTAACAAAAAGATACTCTTATTTAAAGTCGGTAGAATGTGCCGTTTTCGAAGAAAATGCATTTTATTATTTTATTGAGTGTCAACAATTTAAATTTTAAAAAATCATGTTAGCCATGGATTCTTTTATTTTATTGTATTACCCAAAACTGTTTAAGAAATTAAAAAAAAATCACGAAAACGTATCCTAACTGTATTATGATTCATACCAAATATCAAATCTGTTCATTTGTACTTGAATAAATAGAAATAAACAGAAAAAAACTTACTTTTTAACAACACCTTTAAAGAGCTGTAGCTCCCTTATCAGGTGAAATTGGACAAAAGTTTATATGAACTTTTCTTATTCTCTTGACATCTACTACCCACCCTAAAAGTGGGTCCCACATATTATGGGACACCCTGTATAGTATATTAAAAACGAGTTTCATAAGTCACATATTGTAGTACGTGTCAACAAGTGCTACTATCGACTTATGAAACGAGTTTTTTATTATATTTTTTCTATTTTGCCCATTTTTATCTATTTATAATTTAAAATAAAATATCTATTAAAATCAAATTTAAATTAAAATTAAATTTTCCGCTACGCGGTTCGCATTTTAAATTTCGACCCGTTAGAAAAAAAACCGCCTTATGAAACTTTCTTCGCTTTGAATATGATATTTTTACACTGCACTCGTCATTTAAAGTATCTTCATCTATAATTATTGTGCTATAAATTTGAATTGTGAAACTCGTTTTTTATTATCAATATTTATCCTTTAATTTTAGTTCTTATGTTATTAGTTTAAGTTGTAAATTACTTCAATAAAATAATTGTATTGTTCCAATTTAACACAGTTGTAAGAACAAAATATTGAAAAAAAAATATTAAAACGAAAAACATTTTTATAAAAAATGTCGTATTAAAGAACCCTGACTTTTGGGTATTTACCAGGGATCTTATTCTTGAACCATTTTACACGATATTGCATACGACACTACAAGGACGAACTGTATTTTTTATGTGATGTACAGTACAGAGTGATAAAAGGTGGATGTGAATTGGTGGAGTAGTTGAAGAATAAAGTCCCTGAAATCAAATATTTCGTATTCAATTGTATTGAAAAAATATTTAATATCAGCTTATTAAATTTTTATAATATTGTGATATTAGACATTACATTACAATCACGAATCTTTATTATTAAGTGTTATAATTTAGAATTAAGAATAAATTCCGAAAGATATATTTTGCATTGTATTGCATGGTTAATTTTTTATCTTAATTCGTATTATTTACATTAAAAAAGAACCCTGTGTACTAGTTTTCTAGTATAAATTTGAATAATTTGATATAATTTTCCATGGTATATTCAGAGTTTTTCAATTTGAGTAGTAGAGTTGGATTGGCATTTTAGTTAAAAATTTTAAAATATTTTCTATGATTTTTTTTGGACTATTATGAAGTTACAGTAATTTCGAAATCTTATACAAAAATTTGTAACATTTACCTAATTTCATTCGTTAAAAATTCAACTTTTGGAACTACCGACATAGTCAAAAGTTTATGGCTACGACTGACTAGAATATATATAAGTAAAAAAATAATTCGTAGCAATGTACAGGGAATTCAATTGGAATGTTATCGAAACTAGGCAACCTTTATATACATTGTTGTAATTTTTAGGGATTTTAGTGTTACTAGGTTTTTATACATGTGGAAATCCAATTAAACTTTATTTTTGATCTTTTGAACCCCCCCCCCCCCCCTGGGTGCGCCAGCTGAGAAACAACTTTAGTTTTTTAAATAATGAAAATGTGAAATTGATAATCAGAATTACCCTTACTTTGTTTTTTAAAAATGTCATTGGAGTACTTATTTTTTCAATGTGTCCAACTGTGTCAAATTTAGGATACTAACTATGTAAATCATCAGTAACGCGCTTTTTTGAAGACCCTGTACATAAACTTTATGATTTTTTTGTTATACAGGGTGATTCTTTAGTTTTGCGATAAACTTTGCTATATAAAAGCTGATACCATTTTGAGAAAAGAATGTTTTATTAATTCATTCATTTTTTCATTTCCAAAGTTATGGAAAATTTTTTTGCAATTCTAAATACCTGATTTATTGTAAACTATAGCGCCTATTATTTGTTTTTCGGTTTACGTTGGTCGTTGCTTTTGAATATCTTCTTTATTTCTTAATATTTTTAAATGTAATAAAATAGAATCAAATCTAAAAAAAGGTTATATAAATAAAAGCGGGAACAAATATTTAATTTCAATTGAATTTTCTTATTTTTCAGCCAAATATTTCCTTAAATATAAATTAAGAAATAAAATAATCCAGCTATTTTTTAAACAATAATTTTATGATTTTATTTATTTTATTGTACTTAAGAATATTAGAAAATATGGAAGATATTTTGGCTGGACGTAAATTACGCAAATTAGGCATTGAAGAGCAAGCAAAATGCAAAAATATAAATAATATGTGCAATAGTTTTCAATTGGTATGCAAAAATTTATCATATTTTATTTAATTTTAGTGTTTAACCCTTAAAATCAGGATGCGGTGTAATAAATGACTTAAAACGAAGTGAAAAGTCAGGAAAAAATCATGCAGGTGTCAGAGTATAAATTGTTCCAGTGGCGTAAATATGGTCCGCACAAGTTTGACTAAGTTGTATGGTTCAAGAAAACACATTTTAGTCACTAAAAATTTTTTCAATATCACTTCCGGTAATACCGACATCAACTTTATTTTTTTAAATGTAACACCTAATTGTTTTGTTCTATATTTTAGAAATGCAGTATGTTTATGATACATTTTTTTTAAACTTTGAAAAATTATGAGTATAAAATATATGCAAAACTGTCACAAGCAAATTGATTTCACCCTACATATGCGATACCAAAATAATCGAATTAAAATCCTCTTTTTAAAAAACCAAGTGACCCGGCATCTTTCCATTAAAAAAAGAGTTATTTGCAAAATCATTACTCAAAAAAGTATATAATTTAATATCTGTAAAACTGCTTAAATAATTTTACAAAATACAATTTTCCTTAGGTATTTGTATTATTTGGAATGAGTTTTGGTAGTTTTTATCAACTTTGAATGAAGAAAAAAAAATTTTTTTTTCAAAATTTCAAAAAAAATTAAAACATTTATCACAAATATACTATTTATATAAAACAATTTCATATTTTGAACAAAAAACACCTTTTAGTGCCTAAAATGTCACCTTAAAAAATTTTGTGCATGAGCACATTTTCTCTAAATTATTAAGTAAGAATTTTCTCATTTTTATTAATTTTATTAAAAATTTATTAGGCGTTACAAAACGATTTCGAACGACTTTTTTGATTGGTTAGTGGTTAACTAAAAATTTGACATGAGTTGATCAGAAATTTCTAAAGCAGCTCGGTCTGGAAGAGGTTGAATAACGCTCCACATGCGCAATAACGATAACCGATAACCTTCTAGATTCACTTGCTCAACGTTTCTGTTCTCTGTTCTCTGATTTCGGATTTTTCAGGTTAGGTTATAAAGTACGTCTACCCAAAATTCCTCTACTACTAAGAACAGGGTGTTGTACTTCTTTTTAGTAAATTCTTCTAGATAGTACTTAGCAAGTGTTATTCTAAAGAAACAAATTTATATACTAATATTTTTATGGATGTGTGCACATACAGTATGTACAAATAAATGGCTATTTGCACATACAGTATTTACGAATAAATGACTATTTGGACATACATGAATAATAAATACTTAGGTATAATAACTAAACAGTACTAAAATGTATTCACTATTTTTACAATAATATAAAATGAAAACATACATACAGAGGGGTGCACAAAAAACGGCCAACGATGTAGTTTCGTTATTTCTTATTCGATAATAAGTGATATGTCAAATTAAATGGTTTCAAGAATATTACTATCAGATAATAATAAATTAATTTTATTTTTGAAAACATCTAAGGAGGTGGAGGCAACTTTTCTTTTTCAAATGGCAACTAATTTTTTTCGATTGAAAAAAAATCATTAGCATAAATAATCTAAACCAACTATATCAATAATTTTTTTTTTAAATTAATTTTTATTTTTTTTTAATTTATTTTTTATTATTAATTTTTTGTAATTTAATTCAATTGTTTTTTTTGTTTTTGAGTTTTTAGTTTTCAGTTTTTAATTTCTTTAAAGTTTTGTTTTTTAATTTATTATTTTATTTTAATTAATTTATTTTAATTTATTAATATTTTTTTAATTTATTAATAATAAATTAAAAATCAAAATTTAAAAAAAAATAAAAAACTGAAAACAAAAACAAAAAAATAATTGAAGTAAAAAATAAAAAAAAAAATAAGAAAAAAAAATTCAAAAAATTAATTTAAAAAAAAATTATTGGTAGATATTTTTGTTAATGATTTTTTCAATCGAAAAAAAATAGCCTCCTCCTCTTTTGATGTTTTCAAAAATAAAATTAATCTTGTATTATCTGATAGTAGTATTTTTTAAACCATTTAATTTGACATGTCACTTATTAAATCGGATAAGAAATAACGAAGCTACATCGTTGGCCGTTTTATGTGCACCCCTCTGTATGTATGTTTTCATTTTATATTATTGTAAAAATAGTGAATACATTTTTTTATGAGTACTGTTTAGTTATTATACCTAGGCATTTAAAGTAAGTCATATTAATAAAAAAATTCGACGTATACTGTATGTCTATAAAGTCATTTTTTCGTAAATACTGTATTTGCAAATAGCCAATTATTCGTACATACTGTATGTGCAAATAGCCTCATCCTATTTTTATTCCTTTCCTTAAAATGCTGTAATTTTTAAAAAAATCAGAAAAATATTTATTTATTGGATTTTGTTTCAAAAAAGTAGGTCACCTTGTATAATGAAATTCAAGTGAACTGAATTGTTATTTTTGTCAGTTGTAAAATCGTTGTAAAATTGTAGAAAGAAATGATGAATGTATCTTTATTTGTTTTGTGGTTTGGAATTTGGAGGTTAAACTCCACCCCCGTGACCAGTTCCCAATTCCGAGTTCCGGCCAGCTTCTGTTTTATCTTGGAGTTATCGATTAGATAGATGTTCCTCTCTTCTGAATCGTATATAGTCAGAGCAGCAGATAGAAGATCAAGTGTGAATGCAGTTAGGTTTAGAGGTGATAAATTCATCATATGAATTAATTAGTAAGTTGTTTTAAGAGAGAATGTTATGTAAGAGAGAACAGAGAGAAGATATCGTCATTGTTTTGACAGCGGTGGGTGGGAGTTGGTTGGAAGGCCCCGCCCCTTGTCGGGAGAACAATGCGAATCCGCGAGCTTTCTTTCGCGCTCGCGGAAGCGGCTCGTTTAAGGTAGCGATAATTCGCGGAGGGGGCGTCACTTGCACGTGGGCGCCGAAGGAGGACCGGGGGCGGTACTCGCGGCCCGGTGGTGGGGGAAGCCTGATGCTGTAGCTTCTGTACCAAACAGACGCATCTCTGCACGCAACGTACGCACACGCGTCAAGAGTGTAGCTCCCATCTAGTGAGCATCACATCACAAACTAATCCGGTTGAAAGCGCGCCGCTGTTAAGACAAGTCCAGTGCTTCTCGGCGTGTTAATTTGAAAATTTGTTGTTGACGGTACGGTAAGTGCGCTCGGCCAATCGAGCCCGAGTAAACAATAGGTGAACGGGACGGGGAGGTCGGTCGGTTGCGCATATAGGGGTATCGAAGGGTGCGCATCCTGTTTGTTCCCTTGTTAGTTAGTGCATCGCGGACAGTCTTGGACATTCGCCACAGTGGCTACCGCACATCTGCAAGAGGTTCGCTCTCAAGCGACTATCACGCCATGTGTTGACCTCCAAATACTTGCACAATTACGGTAAGTTTGATTCCACTCTACACACCAACTACCAACTCCCCTCACTAACGTTCACCGCACCGCACCGCTCTATTCTCACACCCCAAACAATAAAAATACCAAATTAAATCCTTTTCCTCGTTGGTTATCTTTTCAAAAATATGGGTACCAAATAATCTCATTGTCATCATTTTCAAATATTTTGGATAGAGATAAAAAATGGTTTTCATAAACGATTTTACCAAATTTCTTTAATTTGAAGATTCAAAATTTTGATGAATCTGATGATAGTAAAAAATTGGAAAAATACCTTCCTCCTATATTGAAGTTCAAAAAGATCCTTATATTTTATACTGCAATTTACTACAAAAAAATTGAAAAAGAATATATACATTATCCAAGGTCCTTCTTCTTGTATGTCCAAAAAAAAACCTAATTTTTTTGAAATTGAAGAAATAAAATTCGCCATCTTTTAAGAGTAGTTTTTTCTTTTTATCGCCTTTAACTATTTCCTTAACAAAACAAATACATTTAAACACATCTTAAAAAATGTATTAGTCAATTGGATGAAAAAATGTATTTAACAAGTTTGAAGTTTGAGTGTCTTGATCTGATGTAATTTTCGAGATGCTCCACAATAATGGCTGAAAACCTTCTTCAATTTTTGCTGTTTTTTAGTACTAAAAAACATAATAAAATTGTTACGAAAAAACAAAAATAATAAGATGTTATATTCTATGTTGTCAAGTTTTTATATGATTTTATAGTTCTTTTTGGGATTCCCAATTCATATCAACCTTTTTTTCATTTGCCAATATATTATTTAAGTAACTAATGGGGTGATTCTGAACAAAAATGTTAGCCGTAACAGCGATGTTAAATTTGACAGTCATCCTGATGTCAAAAAAAACGCTATTTTATAAACTTTACTGCAATTTAACGGTTATTTAAAATAAAATTTTCGGTGTTAAAATAACATACAGCAAAGTAATAATAATACATTAATGTATAATTGATCAAAATAGTACTTTATATAAACGTACAATACATTTTAATACCGAAAATGTCATTTTATATTGTCGTTACGTTACACTAAAGTTTACAGAATAGCGTTTTTTTGGGGCGACTGTCAAATTTAACATCGCTGTTACGGCTAACATTTTTTGTTCAGAATTACCCCATAAGCTGATTTATAGTTATATATGTTCAAATATTTTAGACAATTAATCCTTTGATAGAAGAAATTTAGTAAGTCAAGTAATCATGTTGGCAATAACATTATAATGACTATTCAACTCTCAATTGATTATTTTTTGAGACAAGCAAAACGTCAAAAATATCAACGATAAATGTCAAGTTGACTGTCAAATTTTGTACAAAAGGTAAAAAATGTTCGTTAAATAATCGAAAAATTAAAACTTAACCTTAAATGACATTTGTGGTAATCACAGTGAAGAATCTTCGACATATGTAAATTTGACTACTTGTGATATTATATATGAAAATTTCTATCTTTTTTTTGTATTAGTAATAAGAGAGTAGTTTCTTGGTATTAAGATATTATGATACCAAACCAACTTTAATGCTACAATTTGCTACAAGTTTCTATAAAAATGCCATTATTTAATATTTTTATATCTTAAAAAAATTTTGCGAAAAATCGTTTTGATTTAATTTTTGAAAATAACATCACTTTATCAAAAATCAAAATATAAAATCAGTTTAATTTGTGTGAATGTAATTTTTTGCAGTTTTTCTAAAGCTAAATTAAAACTATCTCTTCATAACTATAAAAACTGTTAAAAGTCTTACAATATTTTTAAAATGATAAAGAAATCAGTAAACCTTATTAATTTCTTCTATTCAACATTATATAATCATTTATTTAACATAAATGCAATATTATTCAGGATTGTATGTATAAAATATAAACTTTATCATCATGCATTAAGAGTCATTTTTTAAGTATACTAAATAGGGTATCACGCCCCCATAAATAACTCATAAACTACTTAATGTTTTCGTTCCAAATTTTGGTAGCATTAAAAAATATTTATAATGATCAAAATGAGAGAAAAGAATTAAAAAATATTTACAGTAAGTGTATTTTTTAAAGCCCTGAAAGTACTCCTACTTTACAGTAAAATTATTCAAAAACCAATCAACGTCCAATATTAAACTTGTCAGAATTTGTTAAGTCATAAAATATGAATCGATTGGTACTATAAACATGCCAAAGAAAAATTTCTTTAATTAGTTATTCATGGGGTACAAAACGTTGTTTTTAAACAAAAGTTGTCCAATTGAAACGTAGTAATAAAAAAACTCAAACATAAATAATATGTACAATAGTTTTCAATTATGTAAAACTGTGTATATTGTTATTATTTATTTTTTAAATCGGTACGTGGCACGAGTAATAAAAATGACCCTTAATAATTTTGAAATATCTCAAAATATGTAAAATTCATTTAAATGAAAAACTATTTACAAAATTTACAAATAAATAAAAGGAGTTCACATCAAATACATTTTAGAACAATTCTGATCTTTGCCAAAAATCGGTAAAATTCATAAAAAAATTTGAGTCTAGTACAATTCGAAAAAACTTTTATAAAATATTAAATCTCTTCAAATACTTAATTGATCCTTCTTTCACGAAGGTTGGAAACTGAAATAAAGATAATGTTTTATCTAAATCCTTTTTATTTTTTAATAAAGCTAATATGTCGAGGCCGAAGAAGAACTCTATAAATTAACAAATGGCTAAAAGTTCTTCCTATAATAAAATTGGTTTAAAAAACTTGATATTTGAATCTTGAAAGAAAAAATGTTACCTTTAAAAAATTACCTATCGTATTTTCTATGATCATTGTTAAAATGCATGAAATTTGACTTTTTTAATTCAAATCCTTAAGACATTAGTAAGAGCATGTGACCAGACTAAATACAATCAAGACGATTTAAAGAAGAACTTACAAATTTAGATTATCATTTTAAATGGTACCAATTTTATATCTTTGATTTACAATAAAATACTTTAATCCTTGGCATTATCTGTAGATTAAACCAGGTTGGTACTGAAATTTCAAATGCAGCAAAGAAAACAGAAAAGCAAGATAATCAAAGGTTAAAAAGTAAATAGTATATTGTTTTATTCGGAGCTAAAGTGAAACTTTAGCTCCGAATAAAACATGCAATTTTTTCTTCAAACGTCTATTTAAAATTAAAATAATTAATATTTTCACTTTACATGCTTGCATGATTCAAATGATTTAAAAAATCAGGGTAGGCGGTGTAAACGTTAAAGGACGATCTTGTTCGATTATTTCCGATTTATTGGTGTGTACTTGACAATTCCATTAAATATATTTACATGATAATGGTTGAAACAACATAACCTCATTTTTTCAGCAATTCATTTTGCAAACATGACTTCTATTTTTATTCACGATTTTGAAATATAAATTTAGAATTGTATTTTTTTTTAAATAAGGTGTTTTTTGCAAATCAAATTCAAATTATTTTGCTTAAATTTAACAGAATGAAAATTTTAAATTCAATTAACTTGACATTCGGTATAAATATTTGACATATTTGAGCAACAGAAAAAGTAACTATTTCTGCCGCTCACGGCCGACAGAAAAAGTACTTTAACAGCCTAGGCATTAAAATACAAATCATTTAGTTTGGAATATAAAGAATTAATTTCCTCTTTAATCCAAATCGTTTGTGCTTTCTTTTCAGCAATTAATGCACTAGGTGTTCGGCATTTAGTATTAATCTGAACATAATTTGGTACGTTTTTCCTTTTTAGACATTCTTTGTTGAACCATATATTCTGTTCCGATTGCATTCTTCTGATGAATAGCTTCTGAAATAATCGGATCTGGTCTCTTATCGACGACCTCTTTAAACAATTAATATGTGATAGATCCATAATACAAGTTTAACCTTTTGTATTGAAGCATATAATGACATGTTTTAATGACGTTTGAAGAAAAATTACATTTTCAAAGAGAAATACAAAATAAACCATTTTCCACTTTTAGGTCTGAAATCAAACTTTTCGTATTTATGATATCTATGATTTCAAAAATTGATGGTTGTGATCATATTGTAATCGAGTGAAATACATGACTAAAAAAATAGTAAGGTATATGTACAGTGAATTCAAATAAGATTGAAACCATTGACATTACAAGGTAGGAAACCTAAATTTCCTAGAGTTGGCTACACTGAAATGAACGCGTACTGTGTTTATTTTAACTGCACTGTTTTTAGTTTTGACAAAAACTCTTTTTTTATAAAATTTGCAACATACTGAGAAATAACTTGAAGAAATACCCGAAGAAAAACTGCTGAGAGACACTTTGTTTAAAGTAACAGATCAGATTTAAATTTGAATGAAAAATAACAGGTACACCAACTTAATTAGTCTAAAATCACAACAGAGTATGTTTGGTTGCATACTTACGATTTCAGTCTTTTTTGAATTCTCTATATAATACTTTTTCTACTTATACAGGGTGTCCCGTTCGTAGTTCACCAAACATCAAAGTTAAAAAGTAGAGCAAATTTTATCAATAAAAGACCAAAAACTAGTACTCTATCTTTTATGGTTTGAAAGTTACAGGGGTTTGAATTTGGTATCGCCCGTTTTTGCCAGAAATCAGTAAATGATCAATAGTTGCTTAATAATCAATTTTTATAAGTAAAAGTTAAATTTTGATGGCTTTTGAAACAGTTGTATTATTAAATAATAACAAAAATGTCAATTGTAACTGACTATGCTTAGAATCAATTCTCATAGGAGTAAGTTTACAGTTTAGAAGGCTCTAGTGAGTGCATAAAAAGAGTTTCTAGAGAATTTAACGAATTTTTAGAAAATTAAAAAAACCACGCCCTTAATAGGTCATATCTTGAAGAAAATCTTCAACAACTGCTAAAAAAACAATTTTTTATGGATTTTTTTTTCTTTTCGATTTTGTTTAATACTTGATAAACGAATTGTGTTTTATCATTGTTACCAATGGAAAGAAGATACTTTCAGCTTTAAAATTATATTTTTTTAAAATCTTTTTACTAAGTTTTTAATCATTTACTGACTTCTAGAAAAAACGAGCGATGTCAAATTCAAACCCCTGTAACTTTCAAACCATAAAAGATAGACCCCTACTTTTTTCTTGATAAAATTTGCTCTACTTTCTAACCTTGACGTTTGGTGAACCACGAATGGAACACCTTGTATATCAAAGTGCTGCTAACCTAAGATAAGTAAATATCGGTTCATTCTCTATATAATCCATACTTCTGTTTATTGATGGTTAGAATAAGTAATAATTATTTCAATATAATAAAATATAAATTCTTATTTTCCAAATTTTATTTAAATATTTATCTAAATCCTCAAGAGCAAGAATTTTACTTTATTTTAATAATTATTTCATTAATTTATAATGTATGCATCACATGCGAAAAATAGAGTTTTTTGCCAAACTCTGCAGTTCTCTGGTAACTTGTAGAAGAGTAACTACAGTTGTATCATTATGTTGTACTGTAGTTATTAGATGTTATCAAATTGTCTGCTTCTTTTTGGAGAATAACAAAAAAATGATACTAAAATAATATGAAAGAATCTAATTAAAAAAGGTTTCAAACAAAATAACTGACGATTTTTTGCCTTAGTTCTTTTAGATTTTGAAAAAAATCATCACCAAGATATTTACAGTTTTATTTAAAATAATGCGAATTAAGAATGCATAAAGCGAAGAAAAAGGTTAGATTTAAAATTTAAAGCATTTTTGGCAAATAAACTGCTATCTACTAAATACTACTCAGTTTAATTTAGTACATACAATAAATTGTTGTATAAAACAAATGTAATGTCCAACGCAAGAAACTTTTCTAAAATGCTAACGAATCAACTTGAGGTTTTTATAAAAAATTTAAAATATATGTTTATGTTTGTGAAAATGAAAAAATTGTGTTCTTCATCAATTTTAAGTACAGTATACATGATTTACTCATTTTTATTGCAAAATGTATGTTTTTGTATCTATAGGCTTCATATTAAAAATCTAAACTATAAAGCTAAACCATAATAATCTTCTAGAAACTACCATGCAGTAAACCTAATAGCAATGTCTAAGCAATTGATGAGCTCAAAAAAAAACAATTAAAAAAAACTATACTTTATAGAGTATGTGCCCTTTAGAAAGAAAAATCCGTGTTGGTTTTTTTGGTAGCACCTTCGGATTTGATGTGTTGTAAATCCCAAATGAAGGTCATAAATTGACATATTTTTCAGTGTTGGATTTAACGATTGCAATAATTATTATTAATGAATGTGAGCGAGTAAGAAGTGAGGAAGGAACAAGTATTTCCGCCTCAAGGCGCCTGCCTCTTATTTGCATTATCCGTGCACTTGACTAGACGGCGGCACATCTTTTTTGCATTTACCAGAGAAGAAGAGAAGAAGGAAGAAATGTAGAGTGTGGTTGCGCCACGGAAGAAGAGTTAATTGAAGAAGAGGCGCCGAATACGAGTGATACCGTTAGTTTAGATCTTGTAGAACGTTTGGTGTAAATATTAAATAATGACCAGTTATGGGAACTAATTTATTTGATAACAGTCAATTAGAGGTTTAGCGCACCTGTAATTAGAGGCTGATAATCAATTAATGTTGCGTGGTCTAGAAGTGAGTGAGCGAGGTTGAAAAAAGGGAGCAACGTCGCCATAAATTTCTCCCAATTACAGAGAGAGAGAGATAGAGGTGTTTTTATGTGCACGCAAAGCAAAGAGCAAAGTAAGTAGTGTTTGGGGTCGCGCTTTTACTCTTGTATATTTGTAGGTAATTACACAATTAGCAGGTTGTTTTTGGCGATCAGTGATCAGGAGTGTGGGGAGAAGGGAGAGCAATTGTTATGGTAATCTCGTCAACCGGTTTTCCAAATTTTAAAGAGGTTGTTCACTTTTAAAATAGCGCGCGCTGCTCTGGGAATCAGATGACTTCTATTTATGTTATTTATGCAAATGGGACTTTTGTAGTATTACATAATTTGAATTAACTTTTTCCTCTCGCTCCTTCTTTCGCTTCGCCGCTTGTTTTAATTGCTGATAGGACGCCGAAGCGTTTTCTCAACATCTCCTGCTTTCCTTAATGGGATTGTGTCATTGTTATTTAAATAATTTATAAATTAAAACAGATTAAATCTCACCAATAAACTTTTTGGTACGCCGCGTTTCATTTTTTTCCTTCTTCTTCTTCGACAACGAAGAATGTTCTGCTTCTTTGCCTTTCCGACTCCTAATCGAGGTGTCGCCTTTTATTGTTCCTTCTTCCAAACGTAAAATATTGCTTTACAGTTATTGTCTATTAATCTTTTTTATATGAGGTGTTAAATCTTCCAACTCACTAAAAACTCCCGAATTTAACAATTTAAATCTCGACTCGACTGCGTTCCCACAATTATATTAATTAAAATTATTATTATTATTTCAAACTCGTTTCGGAATTAATTCACTTTTTGACATTTATCATCTTTTAGTCCTTGCTTTCTTTCTTTTATCTCCTCAACTCCAATAAACTTTTACGATCTATCAATTTTTTTTTACATTCCCAAATTCTCAACCTAATTGTTTTAATGTCAAAACTTTTAAAACTTCAGAAAGGATCCTTTCATCAGGTTATATGTGCGTGATTATTATATTACCTCCTTGCGAAACTTTTGGCACCAATTGTTGGCACGAACGGAGCTATTTTAAAGACAATCATTCTTGAATGTTCATAAAAATTCAAGACATTGACAGGACCACCACTTGTTTTCTATGTTATCTGCTTAAATTTATACCTTCAACTAAAATTGCGATTTTCTACAAAATAATATATGTATTTTTCAAAATTGTATAAAAATAAAAACCAACATTTAAAAAAATGAATAAATCTATTCCGTGCGAAATTGTCCTTACTAAAATCCTATTGTAAATGAGATAATTTTATCTTCATATCACTTCACTTGATCTTTTTCGTTCTGTTCGTTCCATAATTTTAACTTCAGTAGCTACCACTATGACCCATAAAACAAACTGGGTCTTCGAATCAATTAAGACTATATGTATTATACATCTTGTGAACCTAAAGAGTTACAAAGTTGCTTAAATTAGAAAAAAAATACCTCTTTTTAAACACCTTTAGAATCTATTTAGAAATCCGAGATATCTTGCTCTAGTCCTGAAATATCATGAAAAATCTGAAATTTCGCATTTTAGTTTTCCTTCCATATTTTTGTAATTGCTTAACTTTTTCGATTGCAATTTGGCAGTTTTACATAATTTGACATTCTCTATCGATTGGCCTTAAGAAGAAAATTTTAGGTTAACTAGATTTCATTTATTTTAAACCAACTTTTGATTTTCTTATGGGCGCAATATTTGATTTTTATACCATTGGATAGAGAAAAAAATACAATTTAAATGATGTTACACACATTATTCTTTTACTTTAATTTAAAAAAAAAATTGAAAAAAATATTAAATTTTTATTTTCAAAATCAAGTGGCATAAAATAAACATTTGTTTATTTTTAAATAAAATAATATAATAATTCTTTTGTTATTTTATGTCAACTTGATTTTGTAAATAAAAATTTTATATGTTTTTTCATTTTTTTTTCAATTAATGTAAAAGAACAATGTGTGTTACATCATTTAAATTGTATTTTTTTTTTCTCTATTCAATGGTATAAAAAACAAATATCGCGCCCATAAGAAAATCAAAAGTTGGTTCAAAATAAATGAAATCTAGTTAACCTAAAATTCTCTTCTCAATGCCAATCGATAGAGAATATCAAATTATGTAAAACTGCCAAATTGCAATCGTAAAAGTTAAGCAATTAGAAAAATATGGAAGGAAAACAAAAAAGCAAAATTTCTGATTTTTCATGATATTTCAGAACTAGAGCAAGATATCTCGGATTTCTAAATAGATTCTAAAGAAATTTGAAAAGGAGAAACTTTTTTTCTAATTTAACTCGTAACTCTTTAAGTTTACAAAATCTCCATGGTGTGTACCGTAAGAGTGGTCACCCTGTATATAAGGTCTTATAATACGACCTTAATTTTTCCCAATTTTAAAAATATCTTTATAATTTTAGATTTTTCCAAGATTACCGCCACCATATTAATTTCAAATTTTCATCTTATTTTTTCCCCGATACATAAAACTGTGGTTGATACGAAATTTTTAGTAGACAATTTAAATAGGAATATTTCTAAAAAAATTTTGGTGTGAACCTTTATACCGTTGATTCTGTATCTATTGATAAGAAAACGCTTTGCAACTTTTATCCGAATTTTATTATCACTCAAATAAAAGAATCATAACATCGAATAACTTTCGACCTTCTTTCAAGCGATTCGTCTTATTAACATTAGGTACTTGGATTTTACAAAAATATTAACCTGTTGTCACTGATCGATTGATTGTTTAAAAATTCTACAGGATGTGAAGAAATTCTGTACAACTCATTCTTTTTCTACCATTAACACCGTAATTTTCAATTATTACCGAGATTATTTCTATTACATTCTAAAATTTACAAAAATTTCATACTTTTTTCGTTGAAACTTTCTTATAAATAAAATCAAAATTAATAAACTCCTTGAAGGGTTATTTACATTCAATTCCCTTTTATAAAATTTTGACATTCTTCAAGTTATGAAAATTTAAGTTTATCAAGCGTTTTGTTTTACCAAGTTACATTCTAAATTTCAATTTTTGTATAAATTGAAAAAAAGTCTTTGACAGTCCTAAGCAATTTTTAAAATAATATAAAATAACAATAAAGTAATACCAAATCTCAAAAAGATCCAATTTTGATTATATTTTTTCTGAAATTTAATTTTGCAAAAAATCAAAATTTTAGTAAAATTTTATTTTTGTTTGTTTACTATAGTTAAAAATTCTGATTGGACGATTAAATTTTAGTTTGAAAAATTTAGTTTTTTAATCACCGTAATAACCCAAATTTTGGAAAATTATAGTTTAATCCACAACAGTGTAAAATAACTAAAAATAACTAACAAGTTATCAACATTAATTTAACACATATTCTATGTATTTTATGTATACCTTTGGTACCAGGTACTAACTAATAACTAACACCAGATCAAACTATCTTTTTCCGAAATTTGAGCCAAAGTTAGTTACCTTTAATGGCCAAAGTTACAACATACTTTGAAATTACATTTTAGATCTAATTGATTTTACCTCAGATTTTACATAGATGATACTGGAAAGAAAATAATATTAAAATAGTTATAAATAAACTCTTCTAGGAATTGTCTTATGTCTAATTGGTGAAAAAATCAATTAGAACTGAAAAAATACTACTTTTCTAGATATTTTTAGTCGATTTTAAAAATTAGGAGCAACTTTATAAATCTGTTGAAGAAAATTAGATACTTTTTTTCACTTTTTGAGTTTCTGTATTAAAATATTTTATGAAAACACAAAAATAGACTTATTTTATTCAACTTACACTCCCTAGGTGATAAAAATATACAGGTTTCAAATTACAAATTAAAAAAAATTCAAAATCCAAATTACTAAAAAGTTCGAGCGGAAACATTACCAATAAGAAAAAATCAATGAAAAAATAAATATATACCAGTTATTTAATTTAAATTATTTTCTACAAAATAGATGAAAAATATGATTACTGCACCATTTTTGTATATAATATTTTTCTTTAATTCTTTTGAATGTTTTCAAAAATCTAATAATATTTAAATAAGTTAGGAAAATAGGAAACTATCGAATAGTGCATAAATTTAACCTGTTAATTGTAAACCTAATTCTAAGAGAAATCGTAGTTTAAAAAATATTCTTCCATTGGAAAATAAAACCACTCCCAGGATTAATAAAAACGCTTTATAACAAAAAGGAAAGTTCATATTTTTAAGCGTCTGCATTGCAGGCCAACTCGGATATTAAAAGAGCAGGTAAATTGGGCAATAAATTATATTTTTGCGCCTGCTAATAAGGACAATGAATAATTCTACTCTAAGGTGACATAATGAGTCAAGTAGAAATTGAGTCATTAAATTTTATATTACTTTAATATGAAACATAATAAGGTGTAATAATTCTTCTTATAACCGCAGTTTAGCGAAATATTTATTAAGCTTTAAAAAAATCATCCAAAATCTTTTAATACTTGTACTTGATATCCCTGAATAATTTTACCAAATTTTTTCAGGTGATATAGAATATAGCTCTAAACATTTTTTAAATACAGGGTGTATCATAGCAAACATAAAAACAATAACAAATGTTCAAACAAATATAACATGAATTTCCTAATTCAAAAACCTTACAAATCTAATTTTAACGTCTTGGTCCGTTACAGTCTCGTTTACAGTAGAATAATATTTTTACTTTCGAATACCCACCAAAACCTTTCGAAAAATACCATTAAAATATAGAGGTAGTTTCAAAAGTTCATTTTGATACCAAAACAAACATAATGAAAAATTTTTTCCATTTCCAAATATTGCACCAAAATAGATATGTAAGGTTTTCAAAATAGGAGAATCATATGCTTGATTTTACATCGCGAGGTACAAGTTTTGATAAAAAAGTGGTTTTTGGTTACTTCTTTCAAAGATTTTTTGCTTCCTTGCAAACAGTATTTTAAGTGATTTTTTGTGCTAAAAATGTTCAATTTCATTTTTTTAAGCTATCAGAATTTAGTAGTATAACTTTGAAATCTTCTATAAAAAACAATATTTAAAACTATTTTTTTTTCAATAGCTTTTTCCGATCATCCCCATAAACTATTAATTTTGCCTTTTAGGAAATCTCTTTTGATAAACTTTTAAGGTAATTTTCATAAAATAATAGGCCTTACAAGAAATTTTAGTATGGTGACCATGACAACTAAGCATGCCTTTATTTTTTGCTCTTAAACAGCGCATTCTATCGACTTCGTATAAGCAACATTTTGTATAAATTTAATTCAAGAATAGTTTTTTTTAAGATAAACCTAATAAAATGCAAGTCTTCTAAATTTTCCATTATTTTAACACCAGCAATTTCCTAAAACACCAAATGGTTATAAGTATAACTATACAAAAAAATCTCCAAAAAATCATGGTAGTGAAACAAGTGTAAATTAGGTACTGTGCAAAATTTTAATGGTTTACTACGAACGGTTCTAAAATAAATGACCAAAAACTTCTTCTTTGTCAGCATCTTATACGAGCTGCAGCTTTCTTGGGAATTAAAATCTGACCAACACTTCACATTATTTTGGTGTGCTTAGCCCTCTAGCAAATTTTTATACCACTCTAAGTTTTTTCAAAACTGGAAATGAAAGTACATAAAATTATTACTACTACTCCTTAAAATTTATCACAGTAATTCAGGGACACCCTGTATATTTTAAAATTAAATCAATATCCTGAGTAAAATATATTCGTAGTTTAACCACAAAATTAGTTCAAAAACATGTTTTTGGAGTGAATAGGTTAGTAAATGAACCATTAATAGGGTTCATACTCGTTAGCTATTTTAGCTTTCGTATTAATTTTAAATCGTTGTAACTTTTTTAGCATATTTTTTAATAAAATAGCTATTTTCTACTTTATTTAAAATCCGATGTTTTTTCTGCGTGTTCTATTTTCAGGGATCCTCAGTAAAATAATAAAAAAAATACTTCTTGCCAATTTATCGACACATGAAGTGTCAAAGTTTGGATTTCAACTTCTTTATTTTTATGAATTTTGAAAAACCACTTGTCATGAACTTAATAAAATACGATTTAAATTTAATTTTTATTACTAAACGACTAAAAAGAACTCAAAATTTACAAGTTACTAGTGGTTTTTCAAAATTCATGCTAAAAAAGAAGTTGTATTGCAAACTTTGACTCTTCATATCTTGGTCAATTGAGGGGCCCACTGCAAGAATCAGACAAGTCAATTTGTTTGAAAAAAAAATACATTTTGATTATGTTATGTGCAATTGACAATTCTTTATCATGCTCTTTAAAAATCGGTTCTTATAATATGCGTAATTTTACAGAATCGCTGTTTTTAACAGGTTTTTATGAAAAGTTTTCTTTTATCCTAAACAATTACTAAAATTGGACTTTAATGGTTCTAGCATTGGACCCTCAAGAAGATTTTTAAAACTATTTTTCTGAAGAGTCTCCAACAACATACTGGACAGCTTATCCGTCATTTTCTGAACACCCTCTATATAATTCTTTGTAATAGTTTGAGAATATTTAACTTATTTATTTAAGTTGAGAATATTTTACTTATTTTATTATTAATTGAGAAAGTTTTTTATGCTAATTTACTTACAATACATGTTATTTAATTTTCACTATCTATTATAATTAATTTATAGCATATATCTCCTGAACTAGAAAAACTTTATAAACTATACCCAATATGTACAAAATAATTACATAGCCTTATAGCGTGTAATAGTATTTTTTCTTTGAAATGGTTTTACCTAATTTAGGATTAAATTCATCAAATAATTAGTATTCTTAATTTTAGCTTTTTTTTCTTTTATTTTTTATTTTATTTAAAGTAGCCAATACTTTTGGCTTATCTATCTGGTTTGAACCCTGTAAGATGAGTAAAGCTTATGCTGTAATAATTAATATTTGCTAATATTTACAAATATATTTATTGTATACATTTATAAACTTAAACTATTTCTAAAACATTTTAGTTTTTTAGATTTAGATAAAAAAAAAATAACTTTGCTGAAAACTGAGTAAATCCAAGTAAATGAAAAAAACTTCAATCTTGATTAAAATCACTTTGACAAAAAATAGTGATAAATTTGTTGAAGTCCATGTAGTGTTATTATTTAAAATATACTATTGCAAGCAGTGAAACCTTGGTTCCTTATTAAATAGAAAAAAAAAACAGAGAATCGTTTATTCACTATAGTTTGTGTTCATTTACTAGCCTACCCTGGATTTTGCAGAGTTGCCAAATGTATAAAAAAAGTTAGATTATGAAGAACATACAAGTATCATATTTTTAAGATTTTAAAGAAGATGTGTAAATAATGAATTGGACCGTGCTTACCAAAAAAAGAGCAATGATCATTTTTAGGAAAACGGGATTATGGTACTAAACGATATAATTAAAGTTGCTTGGTCTTTTTTGGCTAAGCGTGGTCCAATTCATTCTTGACACATCTTCTTTAAAATTAACTATACTCCAAATTCTGAATCCATAATTCAATTTTTCTAAAAAAATTGTTTGGTCCGTTTTTGATAAGTATTGTCCAATTATAAAAGTACCTATTCTAATACAAAGAAGAAATCCATGTGGTGGTATTATTTATAATGAAAATAGCTAGAATGTGGTTTGCTTTCGTAATATTAATTAAATGTATTTTTAGTAATTTTATTATAATAGTGTTTTTATGAAGAGTATTAATTAAATGAGTAGAGAAGTTTTGGTTTTATTATCATGTATATGACCCGGTGATAAAAAAATTTGCAACAATATCGCTACTGTGTCAAGGATTAAAGCCATCGAAAATAAACAATTACCAAAAAGCCTCCATAAAATAAAACATTTGTAATCTTGCAGCAAGTTGTGTATACTCGCGCGTTTTGGAGAGATTAAAAAGAAATAAAAAGGTCAAAATGTTTAAATAAAGTGGGCCAATTGTGAATAAATATAATATCACGATCATAAAATAATTTAATTAATAACTATTATTTGAGTTGTCTAATTTATGGCGGTAGAAACGTCGGAATTGATTGCCTTTTGTTGTTTTCTAGGATTTTATTATTGAAGAATTCGTTTTAATGCTTGGCTCAGTGATGCAACTATATTTATGACTAAAATGTCTATAATATCCATTTATTATTGAGTTTATTGCAGTTATTATAGCATTTTTAGTAATAACTTTTAATTGTATGAGAAAATGCGCTACGTGTGCTCACTGTGCAATTTATTTTATTATTTAAAACAAATTTATTTTCACAAAATTAATTGCGTTTTGTAGAATAAAACGAGTTGAATGAAATGCATCAGCGTTGGATAACTATAGCTCTCATGCAGAATGAATAAATTAAACGCAAAATCCCTTTAATATTCAGAATAATCAGCATACGCATTGTTTTTATAAGCAGCTTTTTAACTTCAATTTCCGTATTATCCAATTAAGCATGGTGATTAATTGAAGTCACTCGGATTGTGTATGCATGTAGTGTAACTTAATTTATGCAAAGTACCAGTTTCTTGCAGTTTGTTATACCGGGAAAAATTAAAGCCGGTTCGACGTTACGTGAAAATCATACTTTTCTACTTTTTACTCTATAAACACACAGGCTTAAAAACTTGAAGTAATTGCTGATAGATGCATTTTTTTCAAACCACTTTAATTATTCAAATAAAACTTGTCAAATACCAGGAGCTACAATAAACAACTTTATTGTGAAAAATTGGATAAATAATTTTTCTGCAGTCATTTTTTTTATTGTTATTTGGTTATTACATTTTCATGATTTTTGCATTAATCAGTGTGATCATAATAAAGTTATCCAGAAGAGTTCTGACACTAAAAATAACATTTCTGTTGTAAACATTTTCAAGTTTCTGAAAAGTTTTGAAATAAATTTGCAATCAAGTCTTAGTAATTAAAGCGACTAGATCGATAGTACATATCAGTATAAGATTTTTAAAATGGCTTTGAAGCTGCAATATTGAAAAGAATATTAAAGCTGCCAATCAGTGCCACTTAAAAAATGAGCGTTGAGAAATATCAATTTCCTGCAACATCCAGGCTGAAATGAATACGCAATCCTGTGAGTATATACATACATATAATAAGCACATGTTATTCGTATTTAAAACAATTCCGCTGTTTGTTTCAAGACAACAACGACGGTTTGTGTCAACTGTAATTTAATTAAAGAAAACTCGATACGCGATGGATATCATTGAACACAAGTCACTTTTTTAACATTACGCATGAAGTCATTTCCATTGCTTTCCAAGCCCTATTGTATTTCTCGTCCAAACCAATAAGAATTATGTATACTACTACATTAATGTAACTTTATTTCTATAAAAGACTATTGAAACTCTTGCAAAAATAAAAGCAGGTTTATGCATTCATACTTGAAAAAATAAAATAAAATCAATGTAGATACGTGAACCTATAATGAGGTACATAGTAGTATTTACTTACAAATAATTTTACTTTTTTTTTTGATCAAACGCAGTTAAACGTTTCAGAAAAGGTGGCTTATATGCTGTTATGTGATCCCTGTGCCATGTGAAGAAACATAAACTGACAATGCTAGTGGCTATTAGCTCATGTGTGATAGAAAGCATTTTAGACAAAGAATCCACATCTGGTTGTCATTAAGATGAACAGGAAAGGTTCGGAGACGATGTTAAAATTCGGCTTGTTATAAGTGTGCGCGCATTTGCAACATCCTGTGCCAACAATTTTATATAAGCGCCGCATTTTCTTTTTGACTGACGTTAAAATTAATGACAATGGTTATTGTGCTTGGACAGAAACTGAGCATTTTGAAAGATACGAATTTTGATCATCGAAACAACTCACAATATGGCTCCCATTAATAATAAAATAACACCACTATCCCAATCGTAAATCATACCGAAACATAACATCGTAAACGTTTATAGTTCACCAATAATTCTTTTTGTCGGAGTAAGATGTTACACATGAAGCTTTTACAACCGACAAAAAATACAAAACTTTTTTATACTATTCGCAATTTGCGAAATTGCATAATTGGCACGCAACTACCAACTGCTCGACTTAAAACAATTTTCTTTGTATGTACAACATACTACCTTATTTCGATTATTACCTGCGGGCCATCAATTATAACACCGTTAATTTAAAAACTCATAAAAATATCGTTAAAAATACCGAAAACAAAAATATAAATTCCCACAAATGTTGTAATAAATTATACAAACCAACCTTTTAACCTTAATATTTTATATCATTCTTCTAATGTTAAGCAATTGCAACTATTTAATATTAAAGAATTCGCATTAGCAGCTTGCGTGCCCTTATAATTTTAATGAAGAAGGTCATTAATGCTGACTGCTTTTTGATCCGGATGGGCACGGTTAGTAAAAAAAACACTTGCTATTTGCTATTAAGAGCAACGGTGCCAGTTCTCTCTAGTGCTTATACAAATCATTGCAAAACATCATTTCGTACGATCCACGTAGCACAATAATGAAATTTACGCATACTTTGGAAAACCATATTGGCAGTGGCGAATTAAGCCATTTGGACCTGAGGCGCAACCTGATTTTGAGGCCGCTATTTTTTAGAAATAAAATAAGATGACCTTTTTAGTTGACATCAGTTTCAGACATTTCAGGGCTTAATTTAAGGAAAACTTAGAAGTGCAAAATTTGAATATAGCGCCATTGGCGAAATTTTTAAAAAATAGGAAACAAAATTATACAGTTTGTCTCAAAGAGAAGTGTTCAGAAGAAAATTTTAATTGATAGAGTTTAATGTCAAATTTTACGGATATAAAAAAATGGTACTTTTATGGGACTTGTTAGATAGTGAAAATATCAAGAAAAAAGTGAAATCTTCTTAATTTTTTGAAAGACGAATTTTTTTTTCTATCAAAACATTCTTCTGATGTTATTTCTTAACTTCAAACCAAAGTGGCATTAATTAGCTTGACTTTTCAATTTATTTCATTTCAATTGATCAAATAGTTTATGAACTACAACAAAATTTCGAATTAACGATATTTTCTGTAGGAACAAAATTCAAGGACCCATCAAAAAAGCTGATCGTGCCAATTAGTTTTCTTGTTGATGAAATCTCGTCTATTTTCTAGGATTTTCTACTGAGCATGTCTTTTTGGGACACCCTCTATATGTATAACTGGTTCGTTCGAATCGGCAAAATTTTAGAAGGTGGGTCTCAAGAATTTCAGAAAGAGAATCTTTTTTTAAAGTGTACTTGCCTGGAACTGGAAAGGAAAGCTCCATTGTATAATTAGTTTATTTGGTTTGTGGTTTATTTGAATAGAAGTTTTCAAAACCGACCATGACTGGTAAAAAAGATGTAACTGCATAATTTTCTTCAATTTTTTTGAGGCCAGTTCAATTGGAAGGCCACTGGCTAGCGCCTCATGCGCCTGTGCTTTAATCCGCCACTGCATATCGGCTTAACCCAATTTTTATTTTTTTAATATTTTACACCAGTTTTACCCCATATAACTGACTAATAATGTTAAAATTAAATGGTGTAACTGCTATGTAAAATATTAAAAAATTAATCTGAAAAAAATCCCCACTATCATGCCATTGGAAAAAATTTCCAAAAAATACATTTTAAAATTATAAATTTTCAATTTATTTTACCTATTTAAATTATTTTAAAAAAATCCAAAATTTTTTTGAAAGTTCATAAAAAAATTTTTTCTCACAAAAATACATACAATGTTTAATAATAAAGTACAAAAAATAGGTTTTTTACATTTAAAATAAGAAATTTGATGTCATTTCCGGTGAAACCGGAAGTAAATTTAAATATTTTTTTTAGTTCAATAAGTGCGATTTCTTATGCCACATAATATAGTAAAATTTCAACTTTTTATTTTCATAAATAAAAAAGTTACATGGGTGGCCCTAGTTTCGTGGAGATATATTTTCAATAATACATAAAACATAAAAAAATAGTGAATGTACTTTTGGTAATTTTTGTTTAACAATTTCATTTATTTCTGAAAGTTTTTTAGGTATTCTAATACTTTTGCGTTTTGGTATTCATAATAATAGGTAGATATAGTAATTCGATTTTTCTCGTTTTTTAATTTTTAATATGAATAGAAATAAAGATTTTGTTTTTTGGAAAAACATGTCTGTTTTACAAATTTTCTTGTTTCAGAAGAGTGAAAATAAGAGTAAAACTCCTTTTCCTACAAATATTAATCTCGATTTTTCTAAATTAATTGTTCATACTTATATTTGACCTTTAAAATAATCATATTATTATTTTGACTACTTTTGTCGTAAAATGAATTCGAATAACAAATTACACAAATAAAAAAACTTCAAATGATTAGTTTATTATATTAGAAATTTGTTATTGCATATTTCTTTCGAAACAAACATTACTAAAATAGAAGTATAAAACTTTATTTTTTTTAAATTCCAAGATCTTTTTTTATTGTTTTTTTGGTTATTAATTAAATAAGATTTACGAATACTAAATTGATTCCTTCAAAAATATGTATTTTTTACTTTTGATCTCAATTTAAAATTAATTAATATTTTTACAAATAAACCTCTAGTTCTTTTATAGTTTAATTAAACTGATTTGTTTTTTTATTGATAATTTGAACTTAAAAAAAAATAATATTATGAGTACTTTATTATAATTTTTATAAACTAAAATTCTTTACTTGATTTTTTATAATAGAGATTTTAAATATTTAAAAAAATGACTAAAAATTTTACTAGTGAAGCGCAAGTTTATATCAAAAACAAATGTGCAAAATGTAGTAAGAAAAATATGTTATTTACATTTTTGTATCTAAAGTTCAAAACGTAATTGCACTATTAATGAATATACAAAATTTTGTTTAAAAATACATATATAAAAATATTAAATTTACTAATCAGAATTTTTATAATTACAGTTCGAAAACATGAAAAGTTCTGAAAAATCATAGATTTTTTTGAAGTTTCCTTTGGAAAGTAAAACCTTTAGTACAAGCAAAAATTGTACCATTTATGAATAGAAGTATCAGAAATAAATGTAGAAAATTTTGGTATAAAATATATGCATTTAAAAAATTTGTAATTAAAACCACTTTCCTAATCATTTGTAAGGATACATATCCTCGTTACTTATTGGTTATTACAGGAAATTTCTAAAGAAACGTTTTCTTTTTCCTAAAAATTAGGATAGAGTGGTCCAGAGGTGAAATCTGTAAGCCAACAAATTGATATCGGTGGTGAATTGATTCGTTAGATACTTTCTATCTCCCTCTTACACACAACAAAAGTCATAATGTGGAAGCGAGACGAAAATTGTTACCATAGAAACGAAGTAAACAATCTACCGTTTTCGGTACATTAGATCTTACAGAATTCCACCTCTGAACCAGTATCCTCATTTTCAGAGATAAAATATCCTAGAGGAAATACGTTTCTTTGGATATTTCCTGCAATAACTAATAAGTAACGAGGATATGTTATCCTTGAAAATGAGGCTAGGGTGATATTATAGATTATTCTTTATTTTAAATGTCTAATTTCAAAAAACACTGAAGCGAGCATCTAACAGAAAAAATGAGGATGAGTGGTCCAGGACCAGTATTCTCATTTTTAGGAATAAAATATTCCAACGAAAATAAATCGAAAATTTCTGAACCAGCCAATCAGTTAATAGTATATTTCAATTTTAAAATACGAGCCGAATAGCGGCTAGTGCTACTATCGACTTATGAAACGTATTTTTTATACTATTTTTTCTATTTTGCGCCTTTTTATCTATTTAAAATGTCAGGTTTGTCAAACCATCAAATAACCTATAAATCGCTTGGCAACTTTAAAATTAACAACCTTCAGTGCAACCAACATCGAAAAATAAATTTTACTATTCAGCAACACACCGATAACGGTGTGGTACTATACTTTATTTTTTAACCAGAAGGAGTAACATGATAGGACAACTTACACTATAAAAGTTACAAGAAAAATAACCAAACAGATTTTGTCAGGAACTCTTGGTTATTTTGGCTTTTTAATGATAAAATATGATTCTTTATAATTTACCATTTATAAATATAAAATAGACATTTAAATAAAAATTAACAAACGTCATTTAATTACTAGTAATAAATTGTAATAACAAATTAAGATATCAGACGTGAAGTAATAAAGTAATTAAATTAATTTTAAATTTGTTTCGTCAGAATAAGTGTAATTGTTAACATTATGCTAGATGCTAGTATTATAATTTATATGTGTATTTAACCACAATTAAATAATTAATAAAATACATGTCATTAAAATCAATAAATTAAGACTAACTAAATACATACTCATGCTCTAAACAAAATGAGCCAATAAAATATTACATTGTTGTACTAAGAAGAAAAGAAATACTTTTGTGCGAGCCACAAAAAGTACTTTTAATCAAACCCAACTATAGAGTCATTTTACACAGAAATGTCTTGTTACTTGTTACAGGTAGGGATTATAATACTAGATTAAAAAATCAAAACCGATATTTTGGTATATAAACTTAAAAAAAAATTTTCGTAAATATTTACTGTGATTTCGAAAATCTAGGCGCCTTCTTGTTGTGCAATTTTAACTTAGAAAGTGAGGTAAAGTCTTTAAACACCAAATTTAAACAAAAAATTGGAATGATGGTAAATTTTGGCATACCAATTGTAAACAATGGCACATTTTATGTATATTTTTGTGTTATGTTTGCTCTTCGCTGTTTAATTTACGAAATTTACAGTTGAACCGTTCTGCCAAAATATCTTCCTTCTTTCTAAATATTTTTAAGTGTAATAAAATAGAATAGAATTATTGTCTATTAAAACTGGTTAATTTTTTTTTTCGTTGATCGTTTATTAAAGAGTATTTTTAATGTATACAAAATCATTCATTAATGACCCCTATTAATGCATGATTTTTGTTTAATAAACGATTTTGCAGCTGCCCTCTGTTGATGACGTTTCTAACGAAATTTTCCACGAAGTATACGACAATTGTGAATATAAAGTTAATTTAATTTGTTTCAACCTAATTAAAATTATAAATTAAATAAATACATGTAATTTTAAGAACACTTCAAATAATCGATACACCAATACATTTTATATTTATTTTATAAATGTGAGGTTATGTACACATCAAGTCATCATTAAATGACTATAGAACTCTCTGATAATAGACAACCCTGTTCGTTTAATTCGACTTCGGTTATGATCGATCGGGTTCGTATTTTTTAATGGTGACATTTCGAAAAATCTTGTAGAAATGATAGTTTTTTCTAGTTAATCACATGCACGATCAACGAAAAAATATTGTAACCAACTCCTAGGTTAAAAAGCGATTAATTATCTCGAAAATTAACGCACTCGCGTTCCGCTCGTGCTTTAAAATTTCTCGATTATTAATCGCCCTTTTTAACCTACTCGTTGGTTAAATATTTTGATAAAAATTTTAAAGTAGCAAAATACAACTAAAATCAAATATCCGGGTATTATTTAGATTTAGATTCCATTTTATTGTATTTAAAAATATTAAAAAAATAAATAAGATATCTACTGTTTCGTCATTTAGACGAGATCGAATTTTTCTTGTACTTCTCGACGTATGAAGAAAAACTTTATTTCTTGTAATAATATGCAGGGTTTCCCAAACTCTCGCATAAGCTTTAGCTACATTGTCAAGGATCCTGTTAAGAAATAAGGATTTTTCAAATTAGTTTAGTTGAAATAAACTGTCAAGAGAATTATTCAGGCACCGATGTTATTTTATTTAATGACAATTCTCCCAAAACTGACATTATTTTGTTAAAACTGTCAAGGTTTGAAAACCTTTTTTGTCAATCTTAAAAATATAGTAGGGTGACTATGGTTTCATAATAAAAATGACAATTAATACACTTACGTCATACGTCACTGACAATGTAGAGTGAACTTTGAGACTTCCTGTATAAAATCGATTAATTTTAAAAAAGTATTATTTGATCAAAATCACTTGATTGAAAGTTTTAATAATATTTTTAAAAATATACCATAAAATCTTGACACTAATTAGTATTAAGTACACTTAAAAACCAATTTTTTTTCTAAATTTAAATTTATAAAATCAATTTAACAAAATATACTGATTTTTATGGAAACTTATATAAGCATCATCCTGCTTAAGCATTAATAGTTAACCTGCTGTTTTTTAAAGAGAATTTAATAGTATTTTGGCCATTAAATCTTCTTTACCGTTATAAAACTCAGTAGTTATCTTTTTCAACTGCTCCTGATTTGCCACACATCATTTAAAAGTAATTAATAAATTAAATGAAGTAACTGCAACGATTGTTAGTAGCTTTTTTTTAAGTTTAATTTGAAAATGTGTAGTACGTGTGTTGAGTTGTCAAATATCACTAAAAAGGGGTAAGTAGGTCTAATGTTCATAGAACTTAATATGATTTCAAAATTAATTTCAGTTTATAGAATCGTTTTTCATAGTACAAAATCCGTATATAAACTTGCCTTACTTACTGGATTTTAAATGTAAAAGAGTGTGAGCAAAATTGTTTGTTTGTCTTTCGGTAGTTGAGACAATATTCATTTATTGAGCTGCCAAACTATATTACATACTACACTTTTCAAAATAATCAATTGTATTTTAGAGTCAGAATTAGTCCATTTAATTTTAGAAGTAGAAGTCTATTGTATTTCAGAAAGAATTATTTGTATTTTATTGGTTTTATTCAATGTAAATTTGGCCGCAGAAATTTTGGATTACCTAAATATACTATTTTTGGCTTCTTAGTAATAATTATTGTTTCTAAGTAAACCAACATTTGCTTCTAATAAAAAGAGATTGCCAAAGTAGATTTTTATGAATGTATATGTCTGTTGTGGTTCACGTGCATAATCACTGCCAAAAACTCTTGACTTTCTGAAATACAATTGATCTTTTCTGAAATACAATTGTAAAAGGTATGTACATACTACTAATAAACTCCAAAGCATAAAATTTTAGTTTTAACCTTGATGCAAAATTATTTATAATTTATTTCGATAAATTTAATTAAGTGTAATATTTTAAAGTTGTGGATGGTGTAAAAGATGAGATTGACAATTTTCGATTTATTACCTATGAATTATTTTTAATTGGGTATTAATATTTAGTTTTTTTTTTTGTAAAGCAAATGAAGCGAATTTATTTTAATTGATACGGGTAAAGGTAATGTTTCGTAAATACCAAGTTTAATTTGTTAAATTAATTCATGATCAAAGGTTTTGGTTTTAATATAAAATAGCTTTTCATTGTTATCTTTGGAAATATCATAAAAAATTATTAACTTATTTTTAAAGATAATAAAAAAGTGTAGGTTAATTAAGTTGAGTTGATTTATAACAATGATATTTGTGGATGTATTGCAGAGGAAATATAAATTTTATTTTAAGCCAATAAGTCTGTTATTCGGTTTAAACAGATTGATCTGGATCATTTGAAATATGAAGTAGCTTTTCGGTAGTTTAAATATATCCAGACGTCGTAAAAAATTAAAGAAGAAATTGTTATAGTACATGACGTGTTTCACAATATATGTAGTGAGGCGTGTTGTCTCGTCGTTGATAAATACATTTTTTAATAATGTGAATATACATATAGGATGCCAGAACAAAATGTCACATATTAATATCGTGAAGTTCTTTTATGTGGTTGCGTCATTTCGAGCTAAAGAGCTCGAAACAATACATCAAAAATAAATGAAAAATGGCGGCATTAGCACGAAATGATTAAAACCGTGTTCTGTCTATTATTAAAAAAATATTTCTTTGTTGCCAACAAATACATTATACTAAGTGGCTAAATATTAATAACGCAGGAGCGACGCTTTTAAAAAGGAGCAACGTTTCCAATGGACCATAAGACGCGCTCTTTCTTTAAAAGTAATCTTTGTTCTCTGCACAAAGTGGAACATCTGTTTTTCGTCAAGATTAAATTCACTAATGGCGCGTCTTGTGCATCCATATGTGGGTGTTCGAGTTGGACCAGAATCCTAAATATTCCCAATAATATTGTTTCCACGCCACTATCAGGTTACACCACTGACCCAACTACATAAATCTGCTCTAGGGCCTGAGATCCCAATATTCACATGACCCCAAACCTCTCTTCCCCCAAACACACATTTCTTTGGGTCGAGGGTGCATTTTTCATCATTCCTACCCAATTCTTTATTAAAATTATCATTATTTTAGTTGCCAACACAACATTTCTCTATTCATTAAAATAGCTTCATTTTTGTTTGGGCTACAATTGAAAATTTTAACGACCTACATACATTCACCAAATGCTGATTAAAAAATACAACGCTTCGGTGTAATTATATAATTTATTTACTATTTATCTTATCTAGTCTTGTGTTTTAAAAATAAATAACGTTGCATTAAAATTATTAATTATACACCAGTTTGTATTCAACGAAATTTAATTAAACACAATTTAATTTTGTTTTTGTGATCCACTTTGATATATTTGGAGTAATTTTAATATTATCATAATTTCATTGCTTTCCATTAATTACATCCCGTGTACGCATATTAATCTTTAAAATTGATTTTCTTGATAAAAAGAGTAGGTACTTGCAACTCAAGATTTTTTTTATTTATTACACATTCAACATAACTCGTGCATTGATAACAAAAAGTAAACAAATAAATAATTCTTACTGGTAATAAATTTATAAAAATCGAAAAATTATAGTACCAATTAAATTGATGCACACTGTGCAATTTTTACACGCGCATTAAATATCTTCTTGTCTACTCTTATGTTCAAGGTGTATTCAATTATAAGTATAAAATATAAATAATGAATTTATTATGGCCGATTATTATTATTTTTCACTTGCAACGTGTTTTTAATATAAGTTGCTATAATTAACAGATTAATTGATTTTTATTGAACTTTGTGCAACGAGGCTGATCATATTTTCTCTTCTGTCAGCAATAGTTGCATGCAAGTTCAATTATATTAATTTTGATAACAATTATAATAAATAAACTTTATTTAATTATTTCTAAATTTATGGGCAAATTAAAATATTTCTAATAAAATTTAATTTAATAAAAAAAACTTTTTACTTTTCAAGCATCTTTTGAATGAATCACACAGTTATACTCATCGTATATTTTTACAAGTATCTTAGGTAAAATGAATTTAATATTTTTAGCGCAATTTAAGTTTCAATTAAAATTTTATAAAATTCGTCTAGTTGTGGTATTAAGTGCACTGGAATCAAAAAGCCTTCAATAAAAAGCAATTATTGGGCTGCTTTAGGAAGACTTTAGTGCCGATTTCCACAAGCACCTTCAATTCTAGACCATAAAATCTTTAATGACATAACCGTTTCGCACATGATTATTAAAATTCCTTGTAATAAGCCAATAATAAATGTTTGTTATTTCTTTTAATGCAAATTTATTTATAGAAACTATTTATGGCGTGATTTTTCATTCGCTTTATGGAAAATTTGTAAACGCAAGTCGCTTGTAAATATTGACGGTGAAATTTTATTATGCCCATTCTCTTTATTTGATTAAATAGATGCGAATTATTAGCGGATATTTTCCTTTTTATTTCATTTAATGTTACAAATAAATATATTTTTACTGAAATAAACTACAAATGTATTCCGCATACTGTAATAAGCTCTAATAAAATTTATCAAAAAATTACCTTCCACAGGAGTTGCAAATCCTTTAATACCTGATTAATAATTTATTATATTACAATTATTATTGATTCATTCCTTATTCTGTATTTTTTTTCAATTTGGACAGCTCATCTGAAAGATTCAATTATAAATTTGTCATTTCGTATAAAATTCAAAATATTTTCTTGAATACTTCTATGTTAACCATATTGATATTGAAAACAACTTTTGGGTTGTATCTGTAGTCCGAAATAAAATTAATTTACAAGAACTATGAATCAATTATTATACAGGGAATTCGCAAATTTATTTTTTTTTACTAAAGGTAAAGGTGAATGATTTAAATCATCTTTTTAAGTTGCGGAACTACAAGGTTTTCATATATTTCTCTTTTAATTTTTATCAACAATAATACAAAAATCGCAACAAAATATGTAAATTAAAATCTATTTCTTATCTTTAGAAACTTGTTCATATTCTTAAGAAACTAGGGAAATTTTTGAAACTATAGCTTTTCTACTTCAATTACGAAAGCCTTCTGAAGTTACTTCTATGAGAAGTAGTCCTGAACATAGTTTGTCAAATAGGCGTTACGGTTTATCAAAAGTAGTGTCCATACGCTGATGGCAAGAGATTTTCTTAGAATAGCACTGGTGGGAGTTACTTCAAAAGGTTAATAAGTAAAGCAAAAAGACTACGGCTTCAAACTTTTCCCTCATTCCAAACTTGACCTCTCAGAAAAATTTTGTATGTTTTACTATTGTTACCAATTGAAAGAGGACTATTGTTAAAATTTAATTAGCGATTTTGTAATTTTTGATAAAATTCGGTGATCTAAAATTCAAAACTCTGTAGCTCTAAAACTAAAAAAGATAGACCACCACTTTTTTATTCTATTTCGATTAAATTTGGTCTGGTTTCTGTATTTCTATCCACGACGTTTGGCGAATCACGAAAGCAACACCCTGTATATTTAAATAAAATCTTAAATCATAATACATATAGAGTAGATGACCAAAAAAATTGCACATTCAATTGCAGAAGGTGAGGCTTGTGTTAGATTCAAATTTTAACTAGGTTCATTTAATTTTTCAAATATTGGTAAATGGTTCATAGGTTTTCAACTAAAAAGCCCAATTTCACTAAATTCGTTTTACATCTACCTGTTTTTGATCGTAATCTATTTAGAGTTTTCCAAACTAACCACTTTTCATAAAAACTGGAGTAAGTTCATTGTCTACATTCTACATCAAATAAAGAATTTCACCACAATAATTTTCTAGAATCTAATATTGAAGTAGCCAAAGGTTTAACAGATAAAAGAAAACTTTTCCTAGATTTTAGTCTAGATCTTGTTGAAATGATACCAAAGAATTGGTGTCAGTAAGTTGTTTCTTCGTTTCCCTCTTACTTGAAACATAAAGCCCAATGTTCGAAGGAGCTATTCTCATTAAAATATTGAGGAAACCAATAGGAATGGGTTTAAGACAACATTTTTGGCATGATTTGAACGTCCCGTTACTGGGGCAGCATATTCAGCTATGGTAAATACTACAACCAGACAAAACAACTTAATGTATGAGCATTTGCATTCCATTAAGATATAAGTAAGTTTTTGAAGAATTATATTTCTAAATAAAATTTTTTTCTTAAATTTTTAATATGGTGTTAATATGATAATAGGGTAACTCCTATATATGTTTGGCAGCAAAGAGCAAATACTAATAGTGTTTGAAAAATAGGTTGATCATTTTGTAAATATTGAATAAAGTAGGAACAAAAACATCACCTTATGGAAAACCTTGTTTACCACCTAATTCTACGTAAAAACGTCTATTTTCTAATATAGATTAAGGATGATTTAAATTTTCTTAAAATTTTTTATCAATTTATAAATTTTAGACAAGAGATTACGATGGTTAATCGTATTATACGCCGAAAAGAGGTCACCAAAAACTGTACCTGTTAATAAATTATTCTCAAAAGAATCTCCTATATGTTGGGTAAGGCTAAATAAGGTTAAGGATTTGTGGTGTATTTGATTTACCAGGACGAAAACCAGCTTGTTGTCATACACAATAGCATTTGTATAAACAGCATAAAAGTTAGATGGGTCTAAAATATTTGGCATTATCAAGTGATTTACCCGGTTGGGTATATTCTTTTCAAAAGTACAATTATTAAAAAAATCCAGCCATTATTTAGTTTTAATACCAAATCTTGGTATTTGTTCATTTTCTGCTTTACCTAATTTAAGCGATTTAATAGCTGAATCTAACTCGTTCATTTCAAAGGGACAACTTAAGGAAGTAGATTCTTATTTCTTTGAAAAAAAAAATCTTTTTTAATCTCACTAATTTTTCATTTAAAATTAGTTGATGAGCAATTTGATTACCAGAAATTCAGATTGTTTCTTCCATTTTTGTTGACATTTCTCATTAAGTTCTGTAACAATAATACATACCTTTCTTATCCATTTACTGTTGTCATAAAATCTTGATATTATGTCCAACAATACTTTCAAGAATTATATCAAGAGAATATTACCAAATTTTAACATTTTATTATCCACAATAATTCATAAATATACCAAATTTTTTTAGAGTCTACACAGTAGCAAATATATCCTACATGCATTATGATATACGCTATATTTATTAAAAATAATATTAGTATTTGGAGATTTTCAATAAATATTTTAAATAAAGTAGAATTATGGGCATTATTATGCCTTTTAAAATGCAATAAAACAAAGATATAAAGTAGGTAAAAACTGAATCTTACTTTGTATATAAATATATAACATAATAAAATTTACATACCGTCCTTTAAATTGACATGTCTTCCTTATAGGGGTGCATAAAATCAAGAACGAGCGTCCGATTTGAATATAAAGGTAGATAAAAGATGATCGATGTGGGCGAACCGTACCATTTTTTGTGGATATAATTGAGCTGAATAGCGGCTCATAAAAGTAGCATTTGTTGATGGGTAGGATAATTGTATTTATGCGACCTTTTAAATCAATAGCGGGATAAAGAGCACCGTGCACTCGCGAATGGCATTTCTATGATGAGGGAAATTGAATTGTCCGTGAATCGGAATTGGTGAAATGACAGTAGTTGTTTGAAAGGGGGTTATACAAATGACCGATACACCGTGCAAAAAGGACGGATTATTTTCACAAAGGGGAGCGGATCGTTTTCGGATTGTCTACGTTATTCCGTTATGTTTGTTCACTGTTTTACGGTGGTCTGCTTGTATGCAAACTACACAAACATTGTTGCGTTCTGTTTGCACAAACAAGCAGGGATTTTCTATAGGTAGCATTTTTTTGGCTCATTCCTTTTTTCCTCGGACCTTGCTTTAACTTTGATCTGCAAACACAAAAACATTAATGTTTTTGATTAAAGCATAAAGGTCGACTAAATCTCTTTAATAATACATTACCATTCCTGCAAATTTTATTTCAAACTCACAACCCCAAAAATTTGCAAGAGCATGGATATGGTTTAACTGGAAGTATTTAAGGAAATTTGATTAAAAATATTCTATCAACTTTAGCTGTACTCCCGTAAATATTGTCTTCAATTGATTTTATGATTTAGTTACATTTTTTATTACTTACCAAATTCTATATTTCGGGATCTCAGATTAGTGTTAAATTGGTTTTGATTCCAGTATAATATTACAATAGACATTAGACCGTTATAACTAAAACAATTGAAATTGTACTAAAGTACTAAAGTACTAAATTTTGCCATTATATGTCCTGAAGTAACAAATCAACTTGGACTGGTATTCTTAAATAGAACAGATAAGAATTACTATCGGTATCATAAACCATTTAAGCTTATGGTAGCAGTACCTACATGTTTAGAATTGGAAAAATTGATAGACACTTCAGCCAATAAGAAACTATACGAATGTGATGATTTGGTTAGGAAGACACGAGACTGCTGAGCTTTTGAAACTTAACCATCATAAAATCAAAAGGAAGGAAATAACCATCTTTTTGATAAAAGATAATAATTTATCTTTCAAAAAGGATATCTTTCTTTCCATTCATCATCACATAAATCACTAGTAGCTGATTAAAGATAATTTGATTAAAACTACTAGGGCTTAAGTACAATTATTTGCTTAATTAACAATTTTTACTAGTAATATACCATCTAAAAGTACTTTTATGCGAAAATATCATTTTCAAACTTCTTTACGTCTTTGAATGGTTTGTCCAAATACTGATATCTTTTCTAGATTTTCTATAGGTTAATTCAAAATTCTCAACGTTTAAATATAATATTCGCTATGGCGAAAAATGCTTCTATCTATAAACCATTTTTAAGTAAATACTCCTATATTTTAAAATAATCAATAATTAAATAATATACAAAAATTAACTATAAAAAAATTATATAAAGTCTAAAGGATTGGCTATAATAAGTTCATTTGGCATTCCAGTACTTATTGTAATCATTATTTTCTCTTCATTACTCGAACTATCGGAAAGCATAGACTGTCTCAAAATTGCAGATGCAACTTCTTCTGACTAATTTATTATTACCTATTCGTAATTTTAAGGAACTCAGGAACCGATTCTTCTTTTCTTGCTCTGGTTTTTCAATATAGTTGTGACAGCTATTTTTGGATAATATTTTTAAATTTAGAAGTCTTCATATGAAAATCACAATTATCGTCAAAATCATAAAAATAATCGTCCTGAAAAATGTAATTATAGAATTTGTTGAGATGTTCTTTTGATGCTAATTTAAAACAGAAGAAACTTTTTCTATTTGATTTTGATCGGCATATATATATATATATATTAGCTCAAAGACCCATATAACATGTTTTGATATCTCCGATGTGTCCATAATTGAATTTATTGAAGGAACAAAGGAATTTTCTAATAATAAATTAGAAACATCTTCTTTCTGCGTACAAGATAAGTTATGGGAAGAAAAAAACATTTTGATTATCAGAATACGGAATGGAAAAAGGTTCATCCAAAGATTTTCATTTAGGAAGTATACTTAAAACAGGCAGCAGGGGTACTGCTGAATAGCAATACTAATGCGTTAAGTATATTAGAAAAGATGTAGATCTTGGTTCCTTGATTACATTAGCTAATCGTTTTCCTATTTCACCAATAAAACGTAAAGAGGACTCCAAATTCCAAAAATTTTGATGCTCACTGGATAAAAAATGTAATTTTTTCAAGATTTCTGTATTAAGAAATTTTAGTCATTTCTCCAGTTAATACAGCTGCTTCAGAAGAAATTGAAAAATTTATTAAATTAAAAGCTGCCATGGTATCAACACAACTCCAAGGAATTATACACATTCAATTGCTATTTTGAAGTAATCATTATCGTGAGATATTCCTAAAGAAGGAACAAGGAGATCATTGAGCCATGCACCAGATTTCTTGGAGAAGGAAGCAAAAGGACGTGGTTCTTTTTATGAGAATTATTAGCACATGATAAAGTATTATTTAAAATTAAGTTCAAAGGGGGCTTTTAGATTTTTCACGACGATCTAAGATAATTAAAATTTAGGTATCTGTAACTGTATTACCTTTTTACTCACGCATTAGAGTAATTATTAATTGTTATAGCTTTGGAAAAAAATACCCAATACTTGTGTTAAACTATTTACTATTTGCTTTTTCTAAAAAGGACCAACCGACATTTTTAGAAAAATTGGATTATCTATACAGATTAATTCTGGAGCTCAACTATGTCGTTTGGTGCCATAATCCCATTTTCCAAAAAATGTCGCTTGGTCTCTTTTTGTTAAACATGGTCGAATTATAAATAAATGGTTTTTGTGACTAATAGAAAGCTTTTTCAAAAGATTCAACTGGTATGAAAGGACTACCATATAAAGGATGTAATTTAAATTGTGTATCGTTTACCAGGGTACGTATTAACTGAAATAAAAATTTTCACAAAAGTAGATAATTTTCTTTTGGCGAATTTATTTAATAAAAGTGTAATTAGCTTTCGTCGGCTCTCATGGATTAATCAAAAGCATTATTCTCGGTAGATTGGACGATTAATTAACGATTAATTACAGCGCATGACATCATTTTTATTGGTGGAAGAGTGATTGGTCGAGCATCGTTATTGTACAAGTATGTGGAACTTTAACAATCTTCGTTAAGAAGTGTTAATTAACGAGGAGCGAGAACCGGTGCGCCAAGAGACAAGAGACAACGAAAGATCGGTACAAGTAGAAAAAAAGACAAGTTGCGCGCCACTTGGCTCTCCCTAGTTAACAGCATCATAAAACCGTAAAATTTTTCATTCATTCAACAAAACTAGAAATATCCTTATATGACGAGCCAAGTCCATTTGATAAACGAGCTCTAATAAAATACACTCAAAGTCTTTACGCGTAATTGGACTACTTGCAAATACGTTTTATTCATTACATCTTAGTATACTTCGTAATAGTTTGGTATTTATATTTTATGACGCCAATATTTTTAATGCACATTCGTTATTCCAATTGTTCGCTAACGCGAATTTATTTTATTGAATTTTTAAGTAAATAAAGACATTAAAAACGATCGCAGTAATCACCTTGACACCTTTGTAATAATAATTATTATCAGTAGGTACCGCAACTGTGTTACCTTTTTACTCACGCATTAGAGTAATTATTATAAATTAATCTAAGTGTTGTGTAATTGGTTTTCATTACTATAATAGAAAATCAATTACCAATTAAATGAATTTTTGCATAAACACTTTTTAATTATGACATAATTTTTTAGAGAAAATAATGCAATAATGTTAAGGTAAATCTAAAAACGCGTCGACAAAATCGGCGGGGAAAACCAAATAGAAACAGAAAATAATATAATGAAGTAAAGAAAATATTTATTTGAGAAATTAGATTTGTTTCCCCGCTGTGCAGGCTCTAAAATTGCTCGAGTCTTTCAATCAATACAAAACAGACGACTGCCATTTCTATAATGTATATTTTTCTTTAAAAAAAAGTATCATTAAAGTCCTCGGCGTAAATACGTTATCGTCTTTTATGAAACACAAATTCGTAATTTTTCTTTTGACAGAAGGCCTCTCTTTTCTGCATTATTCAAAGAGAATAAAAACGCTTTTAAAATATTCACAATGAGCACTGGCGAATACAAGGTAGCCCTGCTTTATTAGGTTCTTTTTTATATAATTAAGTATAATGCGCTCAAAATTATCATGCTCTTAATTATTTTCGCGACAGAGCAAATTTCAAAGCACCATTTTATTGTAAAAGAAATTTATACATTCACAAAATTAATATTAAAATTTTTGATCGCAAACTTAAATAAACCAACTAAAGAAAAATTATTATACACTTTTTAACAGGAAATATCTAGGTTGAATTTTCTGAAAAGAATCATAACGAACATTTCATTGATTTAAACACAATTTTTTATTTGGAAGATAACAAGGATTTTAACAATGAATTTTCTGAACTAAAGGAAAATCTGTTCCCTGCCAGAAAAAAAGTATCCTCTTCAAAATCGGTTGCTGGCTCTGGTACTCTGAGTAATAATATCTGGACTCATTTCCAGGCATAAAATACCCTACAGCACGTTCCTTTGGTAATTGGCCAAAACAACCAATAAGTAACGAGTATCTTTCTTGAATACCACTTTTTCCCTATAGGAAATATTATCCCTGAAAATAAGGATAGGAGTCCTAAGGACGTAGAAGGTAGAAGATAGATTTTTGTAGGAGTATTAAATTCATTCTTCGGAAATAAGGCGTTGTTATAGTGTTTTACCAGATCCTTCTTTTAATTTTCATGATTAGGATACGCAAGTTTCATAAAATGACTTTTCTCTACCTTTTACAGATATTCTTTTAAATTCCTAATTTTGATTATATTTACAGGAAATAACATTTGAGTTTTTTTCATCTTTAAGGCTTTTAATTTTAGCCAACTTCATTTCCATCATCCTAATTTTTATTCTTAACCAATTTACTTACCAGTTGTTTAAAATCAAAATGTTACAATATTTTAATTCAATTACTTCATAAGACTTCAAGAAAGATCTTGGTTTTATTTTGGAATCTTTCATATTTTTTTAAAACCGATATATATTTTTTTAGCATTTTTAATTACTAAATACACTGAGTCAGATTCCATGTATGATCCTGTAGGATACATTATCCCCGAAAATGAGAATCAATCCTCTGGACTCTAAAAATTTATGGAAGTATATTTCCACTTTTACCACTAAGTTCATTCCAACAATTCTCTTCGTACAAAAAGCCACCAACTGACTTTTTCGAATGTAAGAATGTAAGTACCTAACTTGTATCATCATCATTGTAAAAGTCTCCAACTCCTGAATGGACTTAAGGTGTAATAAATATACGAAAAAATTGATTTATGACTTGGAAATCTAATTCAAATTTTATAATTTCAATAGTAACAAAATTTCGGTTAATGGATTTTTGCAGGACAGAGTAACCCTTGTTTTGTTAAGAATACTACTATCAGAAAATAAAAGATTAATTTTATTTTTGAAAACATTAGAGGAGGAAGAGGCAACTTTTCTTTTTCAAATGGCAACATATTTTTTTTTGATTGAGAAAAATCATTAATAAAAATAATCTAAATCAATTAAACCAACAATTTTTTTTTAAATTAAATTTTTAAATTTTTTTTTTATTATTATTAATTAATTTTTTTAATTTAATTCAATTGTTTTTTTTTTGTTTTTGAGTTTTTAGGTTCTTAATTTTTTTAATTTTGATTTTTACTTTATTATTAATAATTTTTAATTTAATTTTAATAAAACTGAAAACTCTAAAACAAAAAAAAACAATTGAATTAAATAAAAAAAAATTAATAATAATAAAAAAATTACAAAAAAAAATAGAAAAAAAAATTAAAAAATTAATTAAAGAAAAATTATTGGTATAATTGGTTTAGATTATTTTTGTTAATGATTTTTTTCAATCGAAAGAAATATGTTGCCATTTGAAAAAGAAAAGTTGCCTCCTCCTCCTCTGATGTTTTCAAAAACAAAATTAATCTTTTTTATCTAATAGTAGTATTCTTCAAACCATTTAATTTGACATATCACTTATTCAAATGGGATAAGAAATAACGAAGCTACGTCGTTGGCCCTTTTTTGTGAACCCCTCTGTAGATGTATAATTTTCTACTATAATATAACTATCCTGCATCTATACTGAAGGCCATTGAAGAACACTCTGTAAATCGAAAATAATTCATTAAGATTTTGGCTCTTGTTTTGTTCTTTTCTTCAGCTTTCAACAAATTTCTTTTTTTTTCGTTTTTTCAGGAAAAGGAGTTCAAAATTGACGATCTAAAACTTTTTGATCAATTTTGCAATTTAAAAAGTTTTCTCGAAACTCATGAAACACAAGTCAGTATCGTTGTCACATAAACAGTGGATTCAATATTTCAATTAGGTTCATATTGAGAAACATTAGGTAAGATCCTCTTTTGATCCTTTTTAATTATGGTAATCCTACTTAGTATAGAATAATGATAAGCTATTTCTCTAAAAATTCATTATGTAACTAAAAGGTTTTACACTTGCCACAAATAGATAATATTATACCTAATGAATTTTACTTCTTGGTAGCTTGTTAGAAAGTCATTCGGTGAGTTATTCATGTGATAAAACTTCCAAAAATGGCCACTTGGGTATATTTAACTCAATTTTGGTCAAAATTGTAATTGTAGTAACGAGTTGAGAAGCTTTTAGATATTTTTTTGGTAATATTGAAAATGATAAATTTATTTTTATCTAGTATTGTTATTTAATCAGGATTTGTCTATGGAAGAAGTATTACCTCAGGAAGAAATAAAATTGTTGTGGTATTTTGACATTTATTAAGTGATCGTAAATCACTCGTTGAATTGTTGCGAAGCACAATGTTTTAAATTTATGGCTTGTAGCGTAAGTGATACATTTTACACGTCTGCTTGGTGAAATCCATAGTTGAGGTAAGATGAAAATTGTTTATTTAAAACGTAAACAATTAGATAAAAATGAAATTACGTTATTGTGTGAAGCGCACATGTATGTAATGTCACTTCAAACAGTTGTTTCAACGCCAAGATATATCGTTGTTTTAAATAAAGCAATTCCGAAACACTTTTGATCTTGTAATTTGCGAGCATTTGGCCCGTAAAATTAGCTAAATGTTTTGGAAGGTGGTATAAATCAGAGCGGGTCAAGTCATGTCCGAGCGGAGAAAATGACTTCCTTGTAGAACAAGCGGCTCTGATGACACGTATTGTATCAGTGATTATGTAAACGGGACCTCCGCTTTATTATTCTTCGAGGGTGAGGGCGACTCAATGGGTCATGTATATCAAAGACTTAAACAATGCCACTCTGCTATCTGTTATTACGTCTTGTCATGAAGGACCGTATTAGTGATTAGGCCATTACTGTTTTATGATGATGATAATGACTTTCAGACTCCCGGCCATTGATTCTTTAAATAATAGACGGGTGTTTTGTCAAGTGTTCACTGTCCGACGTTTTCTGGGATGCTTTTTCTCTTGATTAATTTTCTTGCTACCGAAGCCTTGAATAAACTACCTGCAATTCGAAGCTGCTATTTTGAGAATTCTTCCAAAGAAAATTACAACTTGGCACTTTTTGATTGACGCATCGAGAAAGCTTCCTTACCGGATGATTACTGTTATTAGAGTTTTTATGTTTATTGGCCCAACGTACACTTTTTATAAATTTCATAAACACCATGATGTAATTAAAGTTTTTTTTTGTAGAAGAAAATGGTTAATAAATTTACTTTAATTATTTTATCAGCTGCGTTATTCTGCCCAAAATAAATTTTAAATGATTTAAGCAATGGACGATATTTATGACACGTTATTATAATAAATTAATATAAAGGTGTTTAAACCAAAAAAGTTTTTATCTGTAAGGAAGTTGGTATTCTTAAATATTTTAGTATTTCAGAAGAATATTATCAATAAATGGATAATAAAAATGCTCAACGAATAAAAAATACATATGACGATTATTATGAACAAATAAATATCGATAAATGAATACAATTCGGTTGTTGGTAAATATTTTGGTTTGGTAAACCAAATATTGAAATTTATGGAATTTTATTTCAGCTTTCACAATAAAAATAAATGTTAGGACAGTGGCCATTAATTAAATGATGATGAATTAAACTTGTTACAGAAAACAAAAAATTTCCTGCTCACGTTTCTTTAAAGATGATCGCGTGACGAGTACCTGCTGCTGTTATAATACACTGCAGGTGTTATGCAAATTAAATTACCTTTTAAAAAGTACATATTTTTATCGATATTATTAATACGGGAAGAAACCTAAACAGAGTCAATGAATGCCGCTTCTCATTATTATAATAAGGTCAGAGTATAAAAGTAAACAAACGTGCTCTTGATCCGGTATTTTTACAAAGAAATAAAGCAAGGTTTGTGTTGCAAATTTTTCCAAAGGCTCCATCCGGTCAGTTTTTCTTTATAGAATAATCGATCGCATTTATGGAGTGAAACATGTTTATATAGATGTATTTATTCGCGGATATCAAATGACGACGGTTACATCGTCTCCTCTCCCATTCCGAGATCCGAGATGATCAAAGCCTATTTATTTCCCGATGCCGGATCCGGTGAAGCGTTTTGCGAACGGATCATCAGGCTGAGGGCCGGGAACACTCTGCACAAAAGTACGACTTGTTTAGAATTGTTTAAAAAGACAAGGCTATATTTCACCAAACGGCGGATGTTCGCTTCCTTAGAATAACACACATGATCGTTGTTTACGGCGAACCGACATACATCATCATTGTCAGACTGTGCGAAACTTTGTGATATTATATTTTAGCGGCGCTTCCTTAATAAAATTTTTATTTTCATCTCTCAAAACATGAAATATTTACTTTTCTACTACATTCAATATTAATTTTACCAGAACCAATGTGCAATTTTTGGTAAAATCCGGTTTGTGATTCACCAAAGATCAGGGTTAAAAACTATATTTAATCGCCAAAAGCAGGAAAATATAGGGGACTATCTTTTTAGTTGGTACATCGTTTTGAATTATCACTGAAAACATAAAATAAATCAAAAATACATAAAGCCCATTAAGACCAATTTCCTAAACGGAAAATATAGTGGTTTAGTTCTGCAGTCATAAAAGCTAGTACAAACAACATTTTTGTATAATTTTTTTTGTACATGATCTAGAAGTCATTTCTTTAAATCCTGCTAGAAAAAAATATAATGATCTAAAAGTACCTTAACTTTGGACCCCTCTAATTAATTTTGTGCTAGGTTACAGAAGGTAACTCCTTGGCAGGATGTAGCCTAATTAATTTAGATTAGAAATCTGAAAAAACATTGAAAATCTAACGAGGGAAACTTGAGCTATGACTGCAGAACTAATGCTCGATTTCATGATTTTTCCCAATTTTTCCTCCCAAACTCGCGCGCCCTCTAGGGATTCGCATTAATTATCAGTTATTTGGTCATAATTTGCAAAGAAACTCCAGAAAAGTGGGATGGATTTTTTATTCCTTGTTATTATCTCCAACGTATATAACGTTATGTTTTTTGAAAGTTTTCTAAAAGTTCTTTATATTTTCAATGAACCCCAGAAGTGACTAATTTTTCTTTTGAAACAAATTGACCGTACCGAACGAACTGAATTCTGTCAACCAAAAACAACTTGCACCAATTTTATAGACTATTTAGTTTATCAAGTATATTGTGATTGACACCTAATGGAATGCTAAAAGTATTATAACAGTTTCATGCATGTCCACTCGTCGTCTATAACAAAGTGTATTTAAGAAAGTTCTTCTTATAGGAGCAATTTTGAAGTCTTCAGTAAGTAAAGGCAAAAATTTGTGATTTTAAAATTTTTCCCTGGTTTATTCAGAATATGAAAAAATTTCCGAAAATTTTCAAAAATCACAATCATAAAAGTTTTTATTTTAAAATATTCTTGCGATTTTTTATTAACATTTTATTAACGATTTATGTATTACTGTTGTTGTCAATTGAAAAAGGTTTAGTTTAGCTTAGTATTGATAATTTTTCAAATTTTATAGAATATTGGTTAAATTATCATTAGCGATATATTAATTTATGAGAATTGGTTAATCAAATTAATTTTTCCCGCCAAATATGACGTCAGAAGTAGGTCGGTACAAAGTGACGTAACCTCATGACAACTGAAATTTAAGTGGCAACTATGACAACGTGTTGTCAATTAACCTACTTCTAACGTTATTCCATTAGTTCTTTATTCGGCCCCAAGAGGGAGATTGCTTAGCTTGAAAAGCCAATAATCGGTGACCTAAAATTCAAATCGCTCTTTTTCGTTTGATTAACTGCATATTTTAAATATACAGGCCGTTTAGGATTTGGCGGTTTTAAAAGCGTTTTTCTAAGTTTAAATTTGTCACATCCGTAAACTGGTTTTTAAATAAAGAAACCCGGTTTAAAAAAAATCAAATTAATCAAAATTTATTTAGTTACGATTCGGACTGTAATTTCGTTACATTTACTAACCCTCTTCAATCGTTATTTTTTATTTTTATTCAAACCGAAATTTACCATTAATATTTCGTTCCTGTTTCATTTTTATTTTAGAATTATTATGGTTATCGTTTCGGTTATCGTTTCGGTTACGGTTTCGGTTCTGTTGAAATTTTGGATTATTTTCAGCTTGTGGTTTTCGGTTCGATACAGTTTTCACGCTTGATAAAAAATAAATAAATAAAATAGTTTTTCCTGGTTCTATTTTTTTATAAATTTCGAAAAGCGCTTAAAATCGTTTTTGTTTTCGAAAAACTGGAAACCTGTTTTCCAAAAAGTCGATTTTTGTAACCCTAGTCTGTTATTATAAAATTGATCTACATCCAAATTAACAGAACTACCAGATTATAAAATTAGAAATAATATACTTATTCTGAAAACCAGTAATTGTACAACTCGAATTTCTGATTTCTAGAATCGTCAGTTCATAAATTCTATATTTTAATGAAAAACCAATTGTCATAAAATACAAACTTGAAAAAACACCGCACGCGGAATAATTTTATAAATCTGGTAAGTCGCAAAATTACACAACCCAAAAATCATAATCTGAGAATTGAAGAACCTCCTAGTGTTGTTAGAATCATAATTTCTAAAATAATATTTCTCAAATAGAAGAACCATTATAGTTTTGTGAAATCGTAAATCCACTGAATATAAATTGCCAGAATTCAAGAATTCATCTTAAATTCGATTTAATTATCTGCAAAGTTTCACAAAAATTAATTAATGCATTTTTATGAATTTACTTTTTTAATTAGGGGATCTTACGTTCAGTTATAGCACTTACATCTTACATCCCCTGTTGTGGGACTGAGTGTAAAAATTTTTTAGTCTACACCATTGTCTCGAAAACCATTCATCGATATCTTTCTCTATTTTAAAGAAATATTATTTCTTAACAGCGCTAAGACTTTTAAATTAATTCTTGTTTTGTTCTATTTATTGGAAGAACTTAAGCTTCAATTTTTCATTCTTTAGTTACACTTTGTAGTTAATATTTTTACAAATGCTTCCTCCTTTATGATCAAAATTTGGCATAGGATCAAACAATATTAAGAATTGGGAATTTTCATTTTAAATTTTCGCATTAGTCAAGTTCCTATTTAAACTGCTTTAATTGCTCTTTACTTAAATATGAAAATACACATAATAATATAATTGGTTTTAAAATTAATATTCCTGGACTTGCGAAAATGGTTTCATTTTTAATTTAATATTACTTAATAAGCTGTAAGTAATATAATTTAAGTTATCTTATCTTCATAATATTGAATTATTCAATAATAAACTTTATGCTACTGAATATTTCTTAGGACTATTTAAAATTTTAGAAAACAAAACATTTTTGAATTTTTTTTAATTAATTTCCTCCACTTATACAGCGTGTCCCTGAAAATTTTAGAGTGGCATGATTCTTAAAGGTAGTTTCACTTCTTCTATCAGCACAAAAAAATTGGCATGGGTACACAGGGACATTGTCTAACAAGTACAAAAGTGGATAATATTTGCACCTGACGTAAAACTTGTAGAACGGTAATTTATGATCAGTTGTCAGTGCATGTTTCTTTGCACTTGTGTAGAAAAGCATTATTTAAGTCATGCTTTTTTTGCACTATGTAACGCTTTTGTGCACTCGTGAAAGAAAGCATGACTTTATGCACTGGCAAGTGATCATTTATGATGTAAGTGTAATAAATGGCACTTGTATAAATGCATTTTTAACACGAACATCACAATATTTTTTCTACAAATGAATAATATTAATAAAATTTATGAAAATATTAGTAGTTATTTACATAGTAACTCTTGTTTTGTTTTGTACTTTCTGTACTCGAGTAATTTACTTTCTACACTTGTTTAAAAAAATGACGATTTAACGTTGGTCATGAATGTCAAAAGTTCTATTTTTTACACGAGCGTAAAAAAAGTTTTTTTTTTCTTTTATTTATACAAATGTATTACAATAGGACCCAAATATAAATAGCCTATTTGATTGCTTCTTAGAAGTGAAATATTTGAAGCTTGAAAATGTGATGTTTTAATTTACAACGTTTGAGTAAGTACATTATAAATAATCTGGTTATTGGTAAAATGTGCGATAAAGAAAATAAATTGCACATGTTTGTAATTTTGGAAATAGTTTCCACAGTTGGAAAATCAATTTATTAATAACGTTTTGATCTTCAAGGGTAAAGGCAAAAGACATAAAGTAAGAAATGCGGTAAAAGTAAAAATAATAATAAATCACAATAGTAAAATGAAGCGTTGTTTCCTTATTGTTTGACCTTTGATTATTTCCAATCAAAACATTTATTGTAAGGATGCATAACAATTATGTGTGTGTAAATATAGGATGTTTTAATTTTATAATGGCATTATTTAAAAGATAACCCTATGACACACGATTGTTCTCTTTCTCCAAAAAGATTGGTTTAGTAATAAAGTGATGTTTGGTTGTATGTGTGTAATATTGAGGATTGGAGTTTATTAGAATCGGTTGGTCAGTAATGGTGCAAATGCAATTTGATGTTATTTTGTAGCGGAAATTGGCAAGTACCACATCTTTCTGCTTTCACTCCTTGGGGCTAATTAAATAACACGTAGGTAATGACTATTTCATCTAACTAATTTATGTAAATGGACGAGGATTTGCAAGGAAGGTGAATAACGTTTGGTCGTTTTGTTTCAGAACCATGTCTTCCAAGCGCAAATCGCCACCCACCAAGCTGCAGGAAGGTGCGACGGCGGTGGAAGCGGTGGCACCGCTGCCGATGCCGCCGACCATCATCGGCGGTGGCAGCGACGGCGGCGGCTTAACAGATCTCGACGAAACCAGCAGCAATAACTTGAGCGATCTCGGCGAGGAAGATCACACCAACATGCTCAACAATTACAAGGGCTACAAACTGTCGGAATCGTCCAGCGCATCCGTTTCCGGCAGCGAGGTGGACGACGGCATCGAAGAGGACAGAACTCCTCCCAACAAAAAGCAGAGGGTTTGTCAGGAGAGCAGCCCCAATGGCAATACAATATCCGCGATTTCGCTTCACACGGATCAACTGAGAAAAGAGGCGGCCGACTGCCGAAGACGAAACTCGTCCGAATGTAGTTCACCGACATCTGATATTAAAACAAGTATACATTATAATAACAACAATAGTAGTTTACACAATAATAATAGTTCCTCGCATCCTGTAAAACGCTCAATGGACGACGTCATTAAAAGACTTTCAAAAATGAATCACAGTACAATTAAAGAAGAAAACAAGAGACCAACCCCCACTACAACGCCAAACAATTCGTGAGTTGCAATCATTCCAAAATTTATTTATTTAAAAACTACTAATTTTCTAATTATAATTAACAAAATAAAACTGCGTATTTTCCTTAGTATTGTAATATCTTTCATTTCGCCTTGACTTTTTAACCCCTTTTCATGAATCTGTCTGCGATAACTAACAAACCGATTAACCCAATTCTCCCATCGCTTCTCTAACAACTCCATATCTTTCCGTCATTTTTATTTATATTTCATTCACACATAATACGATATTTTTATATTTTCTTTCATTTTATTGACGATTCGCCTTTATCAAAACGTAACGCAAATACTTCCTCATTTAGTATGTCCTTTGCATTATGTCAAGTTGTAATCAGTTCTGATAAGTCATACATTACAAGGTAATTATTCCTTTGAACGTGTGAACAAAAAAGGTCAAAATTTGTATTTACGTACAATGTGATAAGTACTATATTTTTGATATTTCGGGACTTTTCTTCAGTTAACTGATGTCCGGGTGGGAGAGCTGCCCATTTTTTTTTAGATTTTATATTACTTGTTCTGGCAATTACGTATCTAGTTAGTCCTGGTTCACTTTTGATTATATTTGAAGTTGAAGCTCATCCCTGATTTTTCACTTTCTTTAAATGTACTTCTTTGGACGACTTCCTACTTGTCAATCACTGTTTAAGATAAAGAATACAATCAACACGAATAACGAAGACTAACCTTAGGTCGTTTTAAGCACTAATAACAGTATTTGTTTTCGGAATTTCGGCATTTCCACTTGGGGCCATATAAGACCCTCCAACGTGGTATAAGTAACAAATATGATTTTCATCAAAACTTTTATTTAAATAAAAACATACATTTAAACTTGAGAAGGAGTCATATAGGATCTCAATAGAGTAGGAAGGTTAATGGTTTCATGTTTGTTGTTATTATTTTTTAAACAAATTTTCCCAAATATAATGCTAATTGTTATGTTTTCATAGGAAAGTTTCGAATCTTTTTTTTATTAGATTTTAGTGTCTGTTGCGTGAAATATTTACGACTTGCGATTTTGTAAAAAATTGCAATTGGTTAACGCGAAATAAGTGAAATGGTGCATTATTTTGATAATTCGTGACTTTGTCGACAGAGAATGGTCTTACGATTAAATACGACACGTTTTCAATGATAATTTTCATCAGCGACCTCCAATTTAAAAATGAACTGTAAAGGGACCAGAAAAAGCTGAAGAGTTTTTTCCGTCTTTTATGAAAGTGCGATAAGTTTAGTCCAACGAATTTTACAGCAAAATTATTTTTTCCATATAAATTTCACCTCGTTCACGAACTGATTGGAGATGATGATAAATTTTTTCTTTGGAATGTTATTTTATTGAATGAATTTACTTAAATGATAGAGTCAATATTGTCGATATTGGGCAGAAACAAATCCACATTTATTCAGAGAAGATCGTACTCAAAGACTGAAGAAAATATATGTATAGGTCGGAATTTTAGACTTACATGTAATTGGTCTATTTTTTAATAATGGAAATTTGGACAGAAATCGATACCTGGAACTTCTAGAGAACCAAATTTTTCTAGCTATCCGTGTAGTGACAGTATTGATAATTAATGATTTCAACAAGATAGATCTCCTCCACACTTTCGTTTTGCAGTCGCATGTTTCCAAACCTTTGGATTTGAAGAAGATGTGAAATTGAATGGCCATTTGGATCACCTAATTTTTTCATTCCTGAGTTTTTAAAAAATTGGGTGTTTGCAACAATACCAGAAACACTATAACAATTGGAAAATTGCATACGAGAGGAGATTTCTATCATCACTGGTGTTATACCTTTTTAGATTTGCAAAATGCCATCTATGAATGTTTCGGTTTTTGAAAGAACGAAAAAGGACGATAATTTAAACACCTCTTTTGATAAGAATAAAAGTTAAGATAAAAATGTTGATAATATCTATCATAATATTCTGATTTTGTAATAAATCCTTTATAATTTTTGAAATAATTAACATATTTATTACTGGTTTTTAGAAATGTGTTTTTCTTTTTATTACCTTTAAAATGATATTAAACTCGATAGAGGTTGCAATTTAAATACGTTAGAGAGCTCTCTCCCAGATATGGAAAAAGGTGCCAATATATTAAAAATTCATATACTTTTGGGATGCCTTGTATATTAAAGATTGTGCATCATTTTTAATGGTATTGAAAGTAAACTTTTCAAAATTAATTTTGTTTTGTATTTGGTTTAAAAAAAAATAAATAGTTTGATAATCAAGCCTTCAAGTAAAAAAAAATCCACGAATATAAATGAAATTTCAAAAATAATTTTTTTGGTGCGTCATATTCCTTCTTCATAATGAAATTTTGTGAGTACTCTTCCTGATATATTAATAGGTATAAATTTAAATTGAAATAGTGGTCCAGGTATAGAAAATGGATAAGACGATTTTATCCTAGAATTTGAAATGATTCCTTGATGAAAACAGCACGTGTTTCGGGATTTCATTTAAAATATAACTTTATTGAATTATGCAGCGAAACTGAAGTCAAAGGTGTTTTAGTATAAAGGTAATTTGATCCTGGAAATGCATTACATTATACATAAACTATACAAATTGAGTCTCTGTTAAAACTAGGGTTGTACCTACGTGCCTAGTATGCAATCGGGGCTGGGTGGGACGTGCAGATTGGGTACAAGACGGTCAAGCTCGTGCATAATACAACAAGCTCACTCTAACAAACTTTGAATGCGCCCTGGCATAAGCTCGGCCACCTCCTCCTCCTCGTCCTCTGCCTCCTCCTTGACGACTTTATTGAACGGATCTCTTGAGCTTGCAAATTATACATGCGTGGAAAATTGTCAAGTTTGCGATGGAGGCGGAAAATAATGGGGAGCTTGATTAAACAGAGATGCGCCAGCGACGATTGTGGCGCCTACAAAGGCCTACCGCCATTAACCGTTATTTACTCCAACTCTCCAACAATACACTTACATTTTCTCTTTGCCTTTCCTCTTTTATTTGCGTTTTCGAGATGGAACGATAAATATACACGAACGTATAGCTTAATTTTTATCTTTCCTTTGCAGAGATGATGGGACTGCAGCTTTGCATCAAGCCCTTTCTGGAGATAACCTCATGGAAAAGGAGAGGAGACTTTCGGAAATGATCTTCCAGCTGCAGATGGTCAGGGAGCAGCTACTTTCGCAACAGAATCAACAAGTATCTGAAACGAAGGTAAGTTTCCACCATTTTTCCTCACGTAATAATGCGGGGTAAAAGTTGTATTGAAAGGACGCGAATAAAGGAAATGTTGTATTCGCTACAATCGCAACTGTGTGAGATGCATATTTTACGTGGCACTCGATCTGCATTCAGGTCACCTTGTTGACTTGCTCTTTTGATGATGCGGACTCCCGAGAATGGAACAACACAAAGCGAACGGGAAATTTCAATAGAAGGCATAAATAACGTGAGGGCGGTTTCAGCTTGTAAAGAACATGTTAAATTAAATACACACAATCGTACGCAACTATTAAACATGAAACATGAGCACACATAAAAAAAGTGTAGTTTGTATCCAGAAATAGTGGGTGGGTGGATGGTTTTTGTAACAATCACTCCGTCATTACTAAATTATACATGGAATTATGGTGAAGCGAAATGAAATGAATTGATGTGAGACCTTATGTTCATTACTAATTGAGTGTATTCAAACAATACACTAACAGCTCACCCCCTTGATGGTAGTTTTAGGGAGAGCGCTTTTCTCCTCATCTCTCGATCTATGAATGCCGTGGTGCGTGATGGGTTCAAAGAGCTTAGCTTCTAATCCTCCTCTGATTTTAATGCGCATTATTTCGGTAGCTTTATATGATAGGTTATATCTGATTATCGCCTTTTCTACCGATTCATGCGTGCCAATAAATAAATAATACAAGTCTTATTTGGGGTTGTTGTTTTTAATTTTTCAACTGATTTATTTTCTTGTTTGAAGGAATAAAAGTATTTATTGTCTCCGAGGAGGAGCTTTTCTCATTGATGACGGTGACGCAAAGTGAACCACAAGCTTTTCCCCAAGGACATTGCACGCTGCCTGTCATCTGACGTTTTACGCATGACGTGCAACGTGGAACAAGACTTTCAACATTGGCGCAGAACTAATATTGTTCTTTCCGTTTTTGTCCTATCAAACGGCATATGCCTTATGCGAACTGACGCGTTCAATGTAATCATAAAATAATCAATCTTTCGATGAAAAATAATTGGAGTAAATGGTAGAAATTTCTTGTAAAGGTAATTTATCAGCAGGGAAGAAATTGAAAAATTGACACGTGTAGTAATTATCTAAACGCATGCAAGATGGATACCCTTTCGCTTTTTATAGAACGTCCTGTTTTTTGCCAGACACGGAATATTTATCTTCCCACCTCAGCTATTTAAACCTAAACACAAAAAAGTTCTTATTTCGTAACTCATCACTTATTAGAGGATTAGTGCACCCTTCTTCGCACCGAATCTCATTTCTAGCTTCCAATTATTCTAATCGAAAATAATTCTTTCCAAGTTATAAATACACATTAGTAATTTGATGATTTTACAATAATAAAGTGATGACCTTTGCAATACAATCCCAAAGTCCGATTGTTCGCCAAATAATGTTATTAAATACACGAGTTGGCTGATAAGATTATTAAAAAAGTCGTTTCATCGGCAAAAGTGGAACATTTATCAATTGTTTATAAACTAATTTCACAAGCTGTACATTGTATAAGTAATAATTATTAGAATTCGTCGTATCCTGTGTCGAAAGCTTGAATGGAAAAAGACAATCTGCTCTAAAATTGTCGCATGCTGCACGTGCATATTTATAAATTCACCGACTTGATAATTCGCTCTAGAAATGCGGTGTATTCTTAAATTCAAGAGGACGCTTCTAATTATACATGCGTAGTGAATGAATATCACAGCTGTTGGGTTTCTATGAGTACTTGCGCTTCTTACATCTTCACCAAGCTCTTGCATCTTTTCAATGAGATTTTGTTTATGCCTTTTTGTTTTCCACAAGCCTCTGAGGAAATGCCCAATCTTTTTTAACTAAAAGTAACAAGAAACTAATTTGAAATGATTGTTACCTTTATCTTATTTTTAACTTGACAAACTTTGTTTTTGGAACAAAAAAGTTGAGGTTGTTTGATCAATTCACCACCAGACCTATTTGCTAAACATTCTTCTTCTAGTGGCGGATTCTCGTCTTTCATGCCAACTCTTTGCACAAAAAGTGTAATTATCGTGCAATTAATATGCAAAAATAAATGCCTGCTGTGCTGTCGATACGCTCATGTAATGTCTAGGTTTATAGGTATCATTTATTATCATAATAGCACAGTTTACCGGGTTCGTCTGCATGTTTGCTCGACACAGTATATTAATCTGTCGGCTCCGGCTGATAACAGATCGTAATCGCTGTAATCGTCCTTTCTCGGGATTTGCTGCGGACAATAATATGTAATATTCCGGGTGCCTTTGTCAGCTTTGCCTATATTATGATTGCTTCCACATAGATTTGATTGCATTTGTACTTGGTGCTCCATTCAAATCATCCCTTTACACATAATCCCGCACCCTGCCTAAATACAAACATTAATATTATTTCCAATGTAATTCATTCACCTTTGTGGGAATAATCATTTTTAATCCCATTTATGAAAAATTACTGAAACAAATTGAAAATTTCAATTAAACCAATGAATGAAATAAGACACCTTTTTTTGGGAGGAAAAATAATTTGAAAGTTCAAGTGGAAAATATATATACAATTACTTATTTTCACCTGTTTTCACATAAATAAACGTACTTTTAGATACTCAAAAGCCTCGGTCTTGTTTGTTTCTTCAATCATCATAATAAAGTGGAATGAAATCGCTCAAACGGAGAGCAAACAAAACTGCTGTAACTTTTAAAAAATTCCACGCGAAAAGTTTCGCGTCGTTATCTCATTAATGTCGCTCCGGGAGCAATTCAAAGAATTATAATTATAATTTACAGAAAGCAAGACAGGGAGAGAATCCGGGAGCGATCCGCGCTTCAAAGCCTGCAAACTTGCTACGCTTTGCCTCTTTACTTGCCTTTGTCTATGCGAACTGAACCAATCAGAATCTCTAGTAACAATTCTATAAGATATAGACGTGTACAAAGGAGACACTAAGCTCTAAGATGTCTGATGGAATTGAGCTACGCGTTCCTTTGACGCAGTTTTCAAACAACGTAAATAAATTCCTTTAAAATATACACAAAACCGTTGACTTAAAACTAAACTAAGACTTGCTGTAAATTTAAATCAAAGAAATCTAGAGTTGTTTGTATAGGTGAATTAGGTATTACAACTCTATAGTCAATCCTACTGTTTTACTGTATAATTTTTCCATCAAACGTACTAGTCAAGTTTGTGTTCAAAAACTGTATTTCCCCTGAGCGGAGAACATATTGTTCTAATTCAGTTTTTTTCAATCATTTTCAATTGACTTGCAGTAGAAAAACTACAATTGTGTTTTGGGAGGAAGATTTCTTATTCCTAGCTTTTGCTTAGTTTCTACAGTGCTTTGAGGTCTATAAGAAGAATTCTGGAGTCTCTGGGGTTATAGAATTCATATCATTATGCCCAAACCATTTCTGCTGCGGATTTCAATAATTTCAAAACACATAAGTCTCCAAAAAGTTTGTAAAAATTGCAGTTTTGTTTTATTTTCGGTACGAATTGCAGTTTTGTTTCCATTTTGTCCGTTTGGTGGAAAACCGGCATTACATCCAAATTTGAATGAAAATCTAGAAAATGTAGTAGATCAAAAACGATAGCAGGGGACTCTCTTAATTTTCTGAGTTTTATATTATTATCTCTTGTATCTAATATAAGCCACATCTAATGCAATAACTAAATAATTTTGAAAAATGTTTTTTCCTAATTTTTTTTCGCATTTTCTATAGAACATACACATTTTAGTAAAATAATCTCTTTTTAGTTACTATAGCATGTTCATCTATTCAGTGGCGTATCCCAAAGTAAAAAAACAAATATATTTCATTGTCTAATAAATTAGACGAGGATAATTTAGTAAGCATTGAAAAATGCAAAAATTGCAATGTTCTTGTTATTCTTTTGCTAAATAAAATTTCCTTTAGTTTGTAATCCTTTAATCAAGCTACGTTTTAATCAAATTTGATTTTCAAAAATCAAAGAAAACAATCCAGTACTTTTAGATGATTAAATTAAAATTCCATATACATACAATTTATACTTATATAATTTTGCCAAATACGTTTGTGCAATATCTGAATATTTTTTTGCTAAACTACGCTCATATAAGTGTGTGGATACCTGACAAAAATTCTAAAATTTAGATACAATAACAGATATATCTTTTTAGTTTGGTATAGATTTTTTTAATGTTTCAACTCAAAAATAGTTTTGAACAATAGAAACGACTGTTTTTTGACTTTTTAATCAGTTGAACTACAAAAATTCTATCAATAATTTACGAGAAGTAAGTACGCGAATAGGCTTTTTCTTGCAGAATTTTTATTACGTGTCATATTTAATTAAAAAAATTTGGAATAAATTCGCGAGTTTTATGAGACTTATTTCTTATTTCAACAAATAATTTCGAGAATTTTATTTCAAAAAATATTATTTTATATTATAGAAGACGTCCCACTTTCCATCACCAATTTTTATAGGTATACAATGTCTAATAAACTAATATCAGGTTTTTAAAAGTGATTAGTGACTTGAATGGTAGGAAATCTAAATTTGCCACAATTAGTTGAAATCAAATAAAAAATAAATATATTTCATAGTAATTTTTAGAAAACCGAAGTGAAGTTAAGTTTAATATAATTTTTTTAATTTTTATTATTTAAATAATACCAAAAAATCAAGGTGCGTTGGTTAGAAGTATGTATTAGAGATCATTAATACATTTTCTTGGATTTTGAATTAGTTTCCTGGTTTCGCTAACAAGATCGACTTCTTAAGTAGTTACACCAATTATAAAATTTTAAAATTAGTAGGTACACTATTTATTATTTACTTTTTATTAGTAGTATTATTTTTTTATACACCTATATCAAGTCCCTGTTGGAGGAGAAAAATTGATCAATTCATAGTAAGTGTTTTTAGAAGGTAATTTAGTATCTAAAAAAATAAATCATTATACTTTGCCTGTTAAATTACCAATTTGCAAAGGTTTTCTCGCATCTTAACATGATCTAACCTTCATTCTATTTTTGTTCTTTTGCCTAGATATTTTAAACTTGATTTGATCGCAATTATTTGTCAGAATATAGAATTTAGAACATCAACATCGATTTATAAAAATTTAATTCAAGTGCAAACTGATTTACACCTATATTTATTTTATCACAGACCGATGTAAAAAAAATATTAATTTTTTTTGTAAAATTTAGTTATGAAAAATTCGCGTACACGTTCATTCACGATACGTTGTTTGGAAACAACCTTTAAACAAGGATAAATAATTTAAAAAATATTTGGATAGAAATACCGAAGTTATTAGCATCTTTTAAAAAAGCAAGTTGGCAACGTTGTTTTTAAAATTGACTTTAAAAATATCATTACCTCTTAATATTTAATTCAAATTATTGTTAAATTATGATTACAATCTAATATAGGTGATAAAGTTGAAATTAACATGTATTCCTAAAGTGCAAGAATTAATTAGTCAAAATACAAACTACTTAATTAATACTTTTTTATTAATACAAATAACAGTACTTAAGAGGATTGGGAGACTAAGTAGAACCGCGCTACGATAGTAAACGTATATTTTAAGCTTCTTCTTGAATTTGGGGAAGAAATCTTGACCCAAAGTACATCCCACATAATTAGGCTGAAAGTACCAATAAAAATCTTCATTTCCGTTATAAATTAAAATTTGTATCACCTAGACTATGAAGGTATTTGCTGCTTTTACAGTTAAAATGCGCGTTCAAAATTTACGAAATATGCCTTGCAATTATTTCAAACTACAACCATATTTTGTAAATAACATTAAGTTTTATAATTGCATAGTTTAAATAACATTCATGGCTAGACTTCTATACGAAGACTTTTTGAAAAACTAAATTATTAAGTCCAAAAAATAAGTTTAAAATAGGCTAAACTGTACGTATTTTTAATAATTTTTTTTTGGCCATTTTGGATATAATATATTAAAAAACTGCCGCATACAAGTCTTAAGCAGAGGTTCCACTTTTATATGATATTCTTATTTTGTATATAGCTCAATAAATATTCGCATAGTTTGAAATATAAAAACAGGGAAAAAACGCATATAATTTTGTAGACTCCATATCCTCTTAATAAAGTAGATATTGGAAGTTAATTTTATTAGCTTAAAATTTTAAGGAACTAAGAAATAATTGTAATATTTTGTACTGTTACCATGTATAATTTTTGTCAAATTTGTGATAAATTATAAATTTTAAAATGCAAACAAATATCTTTATTTTTGCAAAAATAACTAAAAATGTATAATTAAAATTTTCGACGTTATAAATTAATGTCTTGATTAATCTGCTAGAAAGATTTTTTTTTAATATTTTTCTCATATTCAACGAGTGTAACTTAACAACGCAGCGTGTACGCGATTTTTTCAGCACCCTGTACATGATCTTACTTTTTTTATCACATATTTGGTGCTTAAAATACAAACACTTTTGTAGTAATATGTATTTCGATTTGTTATAACGTCTTGAAAGGGTAAATTTTTAATGTGGGATATAGATTCACTTCTTCGCATTAAAAAGTTTGTAATGTCAGACTTACGGTAGAATTTTGTTTTTCAGGTGAAGTAGAAATATTTCGAACAATTTCGATTAAGTTAGGGATAAGATTATTTTTCGTTAATCGTTTATAATGGAGTATTTTTAATGTATACAAAATCATTTATTAATGACCCCTATTAATGCATGATTTTTATTTAATGAATGATTTTGGAGGTGCCCTCTGTTGATGACGTTTCTAACAAAATTTTCTACGAAGTATACGACAATTGTGAATATAAAGTTAATTTAATTTGTTTTAACCTAATTAAAATTATAAATTAAATAAATACATGTAATTTTAAATACACTTTAAATAATTTGTACGCCAATACATATTATTTATTTTATAAAGGTGAGGTTATGTACACATCAAGTCATCATTAATTGACTATTGGCGATTCAAATTAATATTGCAAAGAAATAATCAAACGCATTTAATAATACAAAATAAATTAGGTAAGTTGACATTATTTATTTGACTATAACAGACGTTAACAAACATTAAACGCTAAATTCGTCTGCACAACTATCACCGACGTGACGTCATTTCATAGTTCCACGCTATGCCGCCAGAGGGAGATCACTTAGCTAGAATCGCCAATAGAACTCTCTTATAGACAACCCTGTTCGTTTAATTCGACTTCGGTTATGATAGATCGGGTTCGAATTTTTTAATGGTGACATTTCGAAAAAGTCTTGTAAAAGTGATAGTTTTTTCTAATTAACCAAATGCACGTTCAACGAAAGAATATTGTAACCAACTCGTAGGTTAAAAAGCGATTAATAATCTCGAAAATTAACGCACTCGCGTTCCGCTCGTGCTTTAAAATTTCTCAATTATTAATCGCCCCTTTTAACCAACTCGTTGGTTAAATAACTATTATGCTATATCAGAGGAATCTTATTCGCTTCTGTTATATTTTTCTGTTCTTTTTGAAGAGTTTCCGATCAATATTTATATATTAAAATTGAAAACATATCATAGCGAAAGCAAGATATTATCTAAATTTACAAAATTGGGGATTTTGGGTTAATTAATATCAGAATTGATTACTAATTATAAAAATAATGTGTGATGCTTGATATTATTAGCTTAATTCGTTGATTACATTTACAAAATTTTAATTGAAAGGTTTTATCAATTAGCAAACGAATGACAATTGACCGGTCTTGACATAAATCGTAGATAGTAGATACGACCACAGTATAGGCAACTACCAGTAGCGACACTTCATGCAAATTACATGTTATTTGAAGGGACAATTTTTGGTGACCTTGACGATATATATATGTATACTCAGATACGCACGCGGCAAATTTAAATTTACGTCACTTTTTCTAACCATAAAAATGTAATATACATTTGCAACGTTTTGATTAAAATTGAAGTTTTTAATGATTTTGACAAGCTTAAATGTAATAATATACAGTTTTCATCAATTATTACATTAATTCCGGTATTTAAATTCAAATGGCGACACCTTTAAAATTATTTTGATCATAGAGAAATGTCACCATTTGTAATTTGCAGTTCTAAACTCAATGGTACCAGATACGCACCATAGAAATGGTACTAGGTTAGACACGGGAGAGTGTCGCTACTGGTAGTTATTTATACTGTGATATGACGAAAACAGTAGACATGACTTATTGATCATAGAGTAAAGTAAAACAAACAGGCGAGAAGTTAGCCATAAAATTTCCAGCCACAGTTTTTTACATGTATTTCTCCATAAGAAGAAAAAGCATTATAACTTATTTATTTTATATTTTATAACAAAACTAATTATACCACTGGAATGCTCAAAGAAATATCTATATAACAGTACTACTGCCAATGCTTGCCTTTTAATAAAAAAATCCACAATTTGCATTTAATCAGATGACTACTTTAAAATATCAAAAACACTTAAATGGGTGTAACTTCTATTAAAATAAATTGACAACTAAAATAAAATAATCAGTATAATCTGCATTAAATTCCCTACATTCTCATGTATAAAACAATGTCAGCCACTAATTATTAACGTATTAAGTAACCAAAAACACTAATTTTTGAGTAATTTTTGATTCTAATGGCTACCAAAAACCGGCCATAAAAAAGTTATTGATTCCATTTGATAGAAAATTTAATAAGCTTTCCAACGGTATATCACTCAATGCTAGCCTCATCATGATAATTAAAAATTTAAACTTTTAATTAAATTCTCCGCGAAAACTAAATAGTGCATTATGCGCTCTAATTTTTGAGAAAATGATAACAGAAAAAAACTAAAACCACTTTTGGAATCTGTATTATAAAATGAAAACAATGATGTGTAACACAATGCTAGCCACTAATTATTAACTTTTTAATTAACCAAAAACACTAATTTTTGAGTAATTTTTGGTTCTAATGGCTACCATCAATATTTTCATTTTTTAATATAGATTCCAAAAGTGATTTTAGTTTTTTTCTTTTATCATTTTCTCAAAAATTAGAGCGCATAATGCATTATTTAGTTTTCGCGGCGAATTTAATAAAAGTTTAAATTTTTAATTATCGTGATGAGGCATGAGGCAAGCATTGTATGATATATTGTTGGAAAGCTTATTAAATTTTCTATCAACTGGAACCAATAACTTTTTTATGGCCGGTTTTTGGTAGCCATTAGAATAAAAAATTACTCAGAAATTACTGTTTTTGGTTAATTAATAAGTTAATAATTAGTGGCTGACCTTGTTTTATACATGAAAATGTAGGCAATTTAATGCAGATTTTACTGATTATTTTATTTCAGTTGTCAGTTTATTTTATAGTGTTTTTGATATTTTAAGGTAGTCATCTTTTAAGGTAGTCATCTGATTAAATGCAAATTGCGGATTTATTATTATGAGGCAAGCATTGACTGTAGTACTGTTATATAGATATTCTTTGAGCTTTCCAGTGGTATAATTAGTTTTGTTATAAAATGTAAAATAAAGAAGTTATAATGGAGAAATACATGTAAAAAACTGTGGCTGGAAATTTTATAGCTAACTTCTCGCCGGTATAAAACAATTAGGTACCTAACGACAAACGTATTATTTTAATTTGGTTACATAGATATAAAGTTCTATAAACTACAAATCAAGATATTTAATAAATGTAATTGCTCTCTGTTTCAAAGCTTGTACAAAACTAGCTGGACATATTTAGGATATAATTCACTAATTCTTTCCGAATTTTGATCTAGATAGAAATAATGTGTATTTTTTTTTAATTGAAAAATTTTGAATTTTGATATTGTTCAGAATTTAATCAAATTTCATATAGGTTATTAGTTGATTGTAGTGAAAATGTAATTCCTGAAAAACATGTTTTTCGTTTTGTATATGAGGCTAATGAGATTGTTGTGATTAATCATGACATAATCTTTATTGTTTGAAATTTCCGTTGGATTAAAATATGTTGTGCTCTGTTAAAAATAAAAAATCAAATATAAATCAGGGCTTTGTTTATTTTAGTCCGGCTGAAAAGCTGATGAATCGCAGGTTTTGTAATGGGCCAGAGGCGCGGAAAGATATCAAAGCGCTCATTGTTTTCAAAATGATATCCGGTGAGCGTGACGTGACTTCACCCACGCGCATTCTCAACGCCATTGGCTGCCAAGGCATTGTAATCCTCTCATTGGTCAACCCGTGACAGATCACTTCTTTTCTCTCCTCTTATCTGACAGGTGGGATAATAGATTTTGCCGAACAATGGCGTGCTGCTGCAGGTGGAATCCCAAAATCCACTACAAACTATCATCATTTTAAACGCATCCATAAAACTAAATGATTGTCAAAATTGTAATTTATACCGCAGCAGCAGCAGCAGAAGGAGATTCACTTAACTTTCACAAAAAGCGAGCTTCTTTATGTTGGCTTTTAACCGTCCGTGCACTTTCATCACAAATCAATTGGCGTTGGTTTTATTTCCGAGACTAAAGTAAACTTAAAAATAAACTAGCCGCCCTAGTACTATCTATAGAAAATTACCGAAGACTCTCTCGATATTAGCCAATACATTTTCCATCGAAGTGCACTTTCCGACTTGATGAGTCCAGTTAAGCTCACCGGACTCCGGACTCAGTCGTAAACTCGGACCGAGATGACCATCGGTTCCTTTAACTCGCATTTATGGCCAACTATTAAACCAGCACCGCTCTTAGTTTTATACAAGTGAGGTTAAGGAGCAACATAAATTATAATATTCATACCCATCCTATTGATAACTATAAAATTATTTCGATTTCCAATTAATTATTATTATACCCGATACCTGCTTCCACTCTTACTATCTTCAAGTCTTTTATTTCGATTTATTGTACCTATAAAAAACAATTCTTGAAAAAAGTTAATCGATTGCAGAATTGATAAACCATTCCTCACGAACTGGAAAAAAATCATTTAATCCTGAAATTTAATTAGACCTCCCACCGTGATTAAGGAAATAAATGTATGTGTAAGATTTAGTGGATGAATTCCACAAATTGTATTTATTGTTTACACAGAAAAAATTGAGATTGGACTTTGGAGTATGGAGTATGTCGTAATTATTACAATCTGAATGTTTGATCGACAAACAACCCTTCTCTAATTATAAACGAGTAATTAGAAGGCATTTTATTTATATACTGGCATTATTTAAAAATACATGGTATGCATAATAAGGCATAACATGGTCCTCCGTATTTGGTATTCGTGGACAAATATTTATAATACTTTATTTGCTCATCTTGTGTCTTTGATGTCAAGTGCGCCTACCCTTGTTGTAATCCTGATGAAATAGCATAATATGGGAACCGCAACGATTCAAAGGGGGCATATCCTATAATGCGTTCTCAACACTCAACACTGAACATATACACATACAAATAAGGAAGGGGTATATGTAGAACAACAACTCCATCAAGTGGGTGGATTTGTTTGCGGCACGTGGCACGCTTGTTAAAGCACCGCTGATTATCCTCACCGCAATCCGCCCTTCCCAACCTCACTGTCAAAACGCTGTCAATTATTATAAGACCCGTAATACGCTTTATGAGACCGAAATTCCCTTTTTTTTAATTTTTAATCTGCATTTTTTCATTTCTTTACAAACCAAAAATTCAACATCGATTTATTGCTATCTTGACCAATAATGCACGATATTATCATTATCAACTAAAAAAATATTACAAGATTTGACATATCACATATTTTTGGACGATTACAAATGATGACATCTCAAAAATCCAAAACTTTGGAAAATTCTTTTGGAACAGTTAAGATATCCTACAGTAAACGTTAAATAACTAAATTAAACAATTTGCTAATTAATAAAAAAATTCATTGGCAACGACATTATTAAAAAAAGAAGTGGAATTACTTTTAATTAAAAACGGTTGAATTTTTATATTTCATAATATGAAAGCTTCTCATTTCTCATTTCTTATTGCTATTATTTGAATATTCAATTTAATCATTTTTATGAACTTTGAGACAATTACAACAATAATCAAATTAACTAGTTATGAGTTATGTTAAAATAACATAGTTATTGGAGGGAACTTTTGCGAAGAAGGATAATTTATGTAACTAATCTCAGGGTACAAATGCGCTGGCGAATTATACGAAAATGTACCTTACCGATTTTTTTATTTTTTGGGCTTTGGCTTAATAAGGTCTGAACTTTTATTATCACTATATTGGTAGTACAGAGGGTTCAGCTTAATAGGATCATCGGATAATTGGATCATCCGGTTATTTTGGCCAAAATGTAAAGTCCCGATCCCATCTATGGATTGTAAAATTGGGCCGCTTATTTGGTCGAAAAAGCCAATTTTTCAAGAAAATTTGATCAAAAATAGGTATTTTTACGCAAATTTTAGTGATTTTTTTTTTAATTTTGAAGTAATTGTAAATTCAAATTATTATTTTGCCGTCATATTAATGCTCAAAATAGTTCTTTCCAACTTTTCGGAACCTAAATATTGTTCTTAGTTAATATTTTTCTTGTTTTTTTTTTAAATAATCATCAAATAATTGTACTTATTATTTTTTTTTGTACGCATATATTTTTTATGTTACATTTAGATTTTTATTTCCATATCATTTATAACATTTTGAAATTCTAAACACGTTGGGAGTTTAAATGGAAATTTTTTCTTCTTGTTTTGTAGATGAGCTTTCTAGCATTTATATCATTTTTCGTTGTAATATTGTTTGGAATTGGAATTGAACGACTAATCCGATTATTCTACATTCATAATTAAAAATGTATGCTTTGATTTTGACTCGGTCAACTTCTTGATTGTGGTCATTTTGATAACTTAAAACCACATTAAAATTTTCAGCAACTATATAAATTTTTGCATTGCACTTTATTTGCTTAGATTTTAACACTTCTGCACTGCACACACACTTATTATGATTTTGATAAATAATCATATCGTTGCCTGGATTACTTTTAAGGTGAAGGAGATCCATCTTAATAAAAGATATTCTATAAACTAAATTGTCATTAAGGAGTATGTCTAAAACCTCCCTGGAAGACATTCCAGCGCAAAAGAGAAACACTATTAGAAACCTTTTATGACCACTGCAATTTCCTGTTATTAAATCAGCGCAAAAGTTCCGCAGCCCTATTAAAATGCATTTTTTTAAATCAAACTTCAGTTATTGTACTTCTCTTAGTTGTATAACCCATGATCTGGTTAAAGAAACTGATAACGATATAGTAACAATCCTCATTCTTTTATATTATTCTAAGACTTTCAACTTTATCAATCATGAATTGGTGGTACCAATTCATACAATGATTTTTCTTGGTAGAAGACGAAAAACCTTATACAATAATATTTTCTCTGCTGAGTTCCAATTATTCACGTGTGCCCCAAGGATCGATATTGGCTCCATTATTAGTCTCCGCATATACCATATCTTTATGCAAATTAAATACTGTGACTATCACCTAAGTATATACAGATGACTCACAAATTTACTTTTCCTTTCCGATTGAAAAGATACAAGAAGCTGAAAATTTAATTAATTTAGATCTAAATAAGCTAGTTATTAATTCAAGAAAACGCCGTGTCCAACTAAATGCACGAAAAACTAAATTACTTATCTTCGACCTCAAAATAGAGCAACGTGTGGTTCAGAGGAAAATGCAACTGATTCTAGATAGTACACTTTTATCATTTTCTGAATACGAAAAAACTTTGGTATGTTTTTTCAATTCAACGCATGTAATTAAAAAATCATTGCTGTGTAAGACGCTAGTATTTTAACCTTTGTGACTCATTTTACAACTTTTATATTGATAATTATTCTGTATAAAGAAATCAATGTATCAAAAGCAGTGCTAGAAAACCCTGAAAATTTTCGAAGGGTTCGGTTCCATTAAAAAAAATTAAAGGGTTCGGTTCCAGGTTACGTTCCATTAAAAAAAATGAACGGGTTCGGTTCCGGGTTAGGTTCAAAAAAAAAAGTTTGGAACCGGGGTTCCAGGATTCGGTTCCGGCAAAGACGGGTATTGCGCCAAAATTTCAATAAACGGAAATTCTACAGATTTTATATTGCCCGCCTCAAGGCTTTGACTGAATCCTGTCATAATCCCAATTTCAATCCAATCGGAATCGAGTTACACGAGATAAACGTTAGTCATAGACTACTCAATCCAGCTTGAATTCGGCTCGGCTTGACCTCTACCATTTGAAATACATGTAAAAGGTCAAATCAAGCCCGAATACAAGCTGGCTTGACAAGCTCGAATTCAACGTAGTCATTATTTGCTCAAGAGTCGTTTTTTGGGTAATTTCAACGATAACCAAGTTTTTAAATAATTTTAGTAGTTTCAAATTTTGCTCAAAAAAATAAATATTTTCTTTATTTTTCTCTCTTTAAAACAAAAAATTTCTAACAAACATCTTTTTATATAACCACCTGGCCACTAAAAAGCTAGATCTAAAAAATTATCCTTCATTTAATTTTTATTTTAAACAATTTCTAATTGAAAATTTTTCTTTGCTGTACCATTTAGTTTCTTAGATATTTATTTGTCTCAAGTTAAATGATTCACCCTGTATAAAAATAACTAAATCTACAAAAAACATCTATTCAATTTCAGAGATCATCAATTGTAATTCAAAAACGTTAATTGTATTTCAGAAATAATCAATTGTATTTCAGAAAGAACAATTGTCATTAATTCAAAGTAAATATTGCCGCAGAAATTTTAAGTTACCTAAATATAGTATTTTAGTCATAAACTGCAATTTCTTACATCTTATATTGCTAAAGCAGCTGCATGATCGATTATAGTATGGTTCATAACGTGCACAATTACCGCCAAAACACCTTTATTTCCACATTTTTTTACAATTTTTCATTTCTGAAATTATATTCATTTTTCTGAAATACAATTGATGCAGTCTTCAATACAATTGATCCTTTCTGAAATACAATTGATGATTCTGAAATACAATTGATACTTTCGGAAATCAAATTGATTTATCTGAAATGCAATTGATGTTTTCTGAAATATAATTGAGAAAGGTGTAGTCTCATTTGGCCCATCTGTAGTTTTTTTGTTAAGTTATTACAGTTTTTCTTAAGTGGGTCATACTGTATACAGTTTCTGAATATTTAAGCAAATTGTGAATCATCCTAAATATCAAAGAATTAACCAAATGATGTTGTAAAAATATTAATTGTCCTCTAAATACAAATAGGTGTGTGAAATTCTTGCAACGCGTTATAATTGCTCCATTGCATTTTTAAAGTCAATAAACAACAAAGGCTTGGAGGCTCCCCGGAACGCGTGGTTAATTACCCCTAATATTGTTTGGCTTATAACGCCGCATGCTTCATAAATCATATTTCATGTTCAAGGGGTGAACAACACAATAGCCAACCCACATCTTCACGCTTTAGTCAAGATCAAATACAAATAGGCGAAATCGATTATCCTAAAACGTTAAACCAATTTACAAGATAAAGAACTTTTTTACGTCGATTTTTTTAAATAATTTTCTGCCTGTCATATATTTTTTTAATAATTTGTAAAACTTATTTAAAAAAAATACTAAAAATATTTTTTAAATAGGTTTTAAAATTAGCGTTGGATTAAGAAAATTTGGTCCAAATTTTGGAATAAGATAGTTTGATCTACTGTTAATTACCAACTTTTGTTTTAAGTATTTTAAGTACGTTTTTAGTTACTATCAGAATACTTACAGTAGATCAAACTATATTTTTCCAAAATTCGGGTCAAAGTTACCTCATTTTACGGTATTTGATGTATAGTATTTCATATGAGAACGAAATATTTAAATTATATTTAATTGTGACGTCACAAGATTATGGCACCTTTTCTTTGTTCTGTATTCTGTATCATGTTAAATTGAATTCACAACATTTTTTTGCCATAATTTTTACTTTTGTACCTCAATCTTTCGTTACATGGTGCTCTTATTGAGAAGAGAATGAATTCAATAAACGTTGCCAAATGAGTCTTAATTATAGCTAAAATATCCATTTCTAAACAGTTTATAACTCTTCATTAAAGGCTAGGTACTGGTAGTAAAAATTTTACTAAATAAAATGTTATAAAAATAATTTTGGTTATTTTAGTATATTAAAATAGTCTATTTTTCATGAACTTATAAAAAAGATCTCCTCAAGATGTGAAGATGTTGCGCATACTTAAGGTGTCGTATTTAATCCTTATCAAGATGAGGGAAGGTGAGCGTCGTGATGGCGTGTTACAAATGGCATTTTTTTCGAAAACATTTTCGGCTTGTTTCTATAAATAGGATCGACACACTTTTTCACTTACGAGTCCGCATTAAATAAACACTAATTGTATGTCGGTATGTTTATTTTCGTAGGCAACTTTTTATCATAATGTTGTACTTGTATGAAATGGCATAGCTCAACCGCCACAATCTCATCATTTTATACATAGTTGGCGTTTGTTTATTGCTTTAAAAATTAATTAAAATGGCTTTCACTGGACTTGCCATACAAACATATATGAAGGATGAATTACCAATCCTAGAATTTATAAAGAGCATTCCTGAGAAATTGCAACATTTTTTTAAGTGACATGGTTTTTTTGTAAATACATGTGCTTAAACTAAATTTAAGTTTTTTTTTATAGTATTTTTTATTATTAAAAATAATATGAAAGTTGTAGTAGGTAGTATATCTTTTTTTAGAAATCAACTTAAAATACCTAAGCCTTTAATAGTTGGCATATTTTAAAGAGTTTATGAACTGGGCTGAGTCCGAGGCTCAGTCGGTGCTTTGGTGAACAAACGCTAATTGGTCTTACAGTGTCCATTAAGGAGGCCGTCACTATTAATCTAGTTTTGTAGACTTTAATTGTTGTACGCTGAAATTAATCAGAAAAGACACTTGTTTGAAATAAATAACCACCGGGAATTATTTTTTAACTGAATGACGTTGAGGTGAGTTGTATTATTATCTTTATTAACGGCCAATAAAATGCTAAATTTAGAACAAAAGAGATATTAGGGGGATCAGCTATATTTAGCCTTTTTTAGATTTATAATGTTAATAAAAATATTAATACAAACCTAATACACTTCAGGCTCATAAATAAAAGATGATTTTTTAAGACGGGGCTTCGCTAGCATTTGCTTTCTGGGATATTTTTAGTTTGTATTATTTTTCTTTGAGATAAAGTGACAGCGCAACTGCTATTGTACGTACGCTTTTAGGATCGAAAAAATAAAAAATTTTGTTTTAAAAATGTTCTAAAATTAATAGATTGGACGGAAGGTTTTCGCTTGTGGTGACTTGCATTTATAATTGTGTTAAATTACCCGCACTCTCTAGATAAGCAGTAATTTAATAATGCAGGTAAAATCAGTCGAGTCATACTACTATCGGGGAGTGCTTCTGCAGGATCCTTTAAAATACACTTCGTCGCATACCATCATCAATAATGCATGTATCAGTGGCGAATTCACACAACACCATCTTTAAAAGTTCATTAATTATGATACGATTTAGGCTAATATTTGAAACATGCAGAATATAAACGGCTTTGTGGTTCTAACTATCTAATTAGAAATTTTGAAAACGGTTTTCAAAATTTATCCTTCATATATCAGGTGTTTCGTTCGTCGTCCATTCCAATGTTAGAAACTACTTTTGAATTTTAGATTACCAATTTTTGTCAACAATCACCAGAAACCTAAAACAATTCTTGTTAAATTGGTAACTTTAGTAATTTCGAAATAGTTGAAAACTTAACACAATTAATTGCAGACGGACTTGCTCCAACCAATTCAATTTTATCTGTTGAATTTTCAAGTTGTGGAAAAACTAAAAGATGTTCCAAATTTTGTAATTATTAACCACATGAACAAACAAAAGAGAACCACCATAATCCAAACTTCCCATTCTTCATTAGCAACAGGAGGAAGTCATTCTTCAAGTCTTAAAAGTAAATTTCTATCATGATCATTTAATGATTGTTCCTATATTTATATTTCATTTTTAAATTTAGAACCCTGAAGATGTCGAAAAGTAGAAATAACCTTCTACGAGATTTTCGAGATTAGGTTATGTAATTTTACCATATAGTGGATGTAAAATATGATTTATTTGAATATTACATAAAGTACATGTCGCAATAGATATTCTAATATTTAATAAAACCACCTTACTAACAATTTGAATATGGCTAGTTAATGTAAAACATCCAGTAAATATTCTAGAACTTCAATGTAAAACAGTATCTATTTTTTTAATATGACAAAATCTTTCTCAAACTGGAGCAACATATTCTGCTGCCAAAAAACATAAAAATAGTGCAGTTGTTCTTCAGGTATGAAGAGAAGATCCCAATTAGAATAAATCAATTTTTGTAAGATATTATTTTTAGTTGAAACTTTGGCTTTAGTTTTTTCCATGTGTTTCTTAAAAGATAATATTATATCCAAAAATCCAAAGTAACTTCTAAATATTATGTTGGATATGTATTATGCTCAATTTGTTGATTAATTTATTTAGACTGTTTTTACAATAATATACAGGGTGGTTGAAAATTATGCCGGATCTTCTTAAAGGAAGATTCCTCTCATGAAACAAGAGTTCATACAATATGTCCAATTTCCCTTCATAAAGGAGTGTTACAGTTCTTTGAAGGCGTCGATAAAAAGTACTAGTTCGTTAATTTAAAATAAAATAGTAGTGGAGATTAGAAATTGGGTATAAATCATACTACAGTCAGGATAAGTTTTCCTATTTTTTTCAAATATTTTTGCATGTCAAAAAATTATTTTGAAGGGGGTTGTGGTTAAACAATGTTATAACTTTTTTGTGGTTTACTTTTAGAATAATTATTTTTTTCTAATTTATGTTTCCCATTTAATTCTCAACAAATAAGGTGTCTTATGTCAGTAGAATGTACCATTTTGGAAAAAAATGCAATTTCCTATTTTTGGACGATTTTTTAAATTTCAAATAAATTTAAACAATGATAAAGAATATTATTAATTACTGAAAAAATGTGATTATTTTATTACTTTTAATAACTTCTTTAAAATTAATTTTTTTTAATATAAATTAAAACTACCCATAATGAAGGTTACGGTTTTGAATCACCCTGTATAAACCTGAACAATATTTCGGATTTTAACTAAGAGTATCTGTTAAAACTAGTTTACCTGATCATTTATTTATTAAAACTAGTTTTTACGCAAGAAACCAGTTAAAACCAGTTACGATACAGAGTGTTTCTAAATATTTGCGAAATAAATAAGGAGGCGATTCCTTGGCCAATTTTCAATTCGAAGATAAAAGCTAAGAACAACAATTATTTAAATGATGAAAGCTTATACCATTTTGAGAAATTAATGTCCTATGATGATGTGCCCGAATCATTTTACTAGATTTTCATGACCAACTTAAAAACCTAACTTCAAAACTAAAATGAATCGGCGATATGTACATAGCATATTTTTTTCCTAAAATAGCATCAGCTTTCATATGGCAAATTTCGTCGCATTTTATTCATTTTGTAGCATTAAAAAAATATTTATTTTATGTTATTATTTTAAAATTAGTAAAATAATCTTAGCCATGAGAATTTGACATGTTTTGAAGCCACCTCAGTTCAATGTAAAATTGGCATACAGTATCGTCCATTTTTTCAAATAACTTTTAAACTGTACAAGATTTGAAAAAATTAAACAAATCAACATTTTTTTAAACAAGCATAAGAAATTTATATGTTGCATTTAAAATTTTTAGAGGGCGTAGCACCAAAAAGTTATGATGTAAAAAAATGGGGTCTACAGGGTGGTCACCATTGGGATCTTGTGAATCTAAAGAGTTACAAAGTTGCTTAAATTAGAAAAAAGTTGCCCCTTTTCAAACTCCTTTGGAATCTATTTAGAAATCCGAGATATCTTGTTCTAGTACTGAAATATCATGAAAAATCTGAAATTTTGCATTTTCGTTTTCTTTCCATATTTTTATTATCGCTTAAATTTTTCAATTGCAATTTAGCAGTTTTGCATAATTTGACATTTTCTATCGATTGGGCTTAAGAAGAGAATTTTAGGTTAACTTGATTTCATTTATTTTAAACCAACTTTTGATTTTCATATGGGCGAGATATTTGATTTTTATACCATTGGATACAGAAAAAAAAAATACAATTTAAATGATGTAACACAAATTGTTCTTTTAGTTTAATTTAAAAAAATATTAAATTTTTATTTACAAAATCAAGTTGGCATAAAATAAATATCTGTTTATTTTTAAATAAAATAATGAATTTATTCTTTTGTTATTTTATGTCAACTTTTGTAAATAAAAATTTAATATTTTTTTCAAATTTTTCAAACCATAAGAGTGACCACCCTGTATACTCCATACTAAGCCCTAAAATACGTCACACTATATTTTTTACGATATTTGATAATTTTATCTTATTACGACAGTATAGAGTGTATTCCTTTGATCAAATTATCAAAAAAATAAGAATAAAAATAAATATAGAAATTCAAACATTTTCGAAAAAAAAATAATTCTTAACTTTTATCATAGAATAGAAACATTTTGTATAATTCAATTCAAGATTTTACGGGTTTCACAAAACTAGTTCGAACAAATTGGTATATGATGAGGTAAAACTAGTTTTGACTGAAACTCTCAGTTAAAACCCGAAATAATGTTGAAGATTCATTTTATTCGGATTACTACAAATATATTCAATTAGTTCGCGTTTTTACTAGTTAAAACTAGTTTTAACAAATACTTCAAGTAACTTCTAGTTAAAATTAATTTTTACTCATACTGCAATTTTCAATTCCATCCTCAGGCGACGTAAGTTTTTGTACAAGCCTCGATTAATAAAATTTGTTTGTATCTCCTACGTTTTTGGAAAATTTTTATTAAATTATAAATAAAAATTTTGAAAACTTATTTTCGAAATTATTATAGTTGAGATAAATCTTGCTACCCTAACATGTTGTGGAAGATGGTAGATAAGTTTCTGGAGGTGAAAGGCCTGGAATAAATTAGGGTAATTAAAAGAAGCAAAGTATTGTAGCTAGGAATTAAGAAGAGTGCGTGTATCTTGGGTGCCATGGAATGCTATAGACGGTTGAGATAGAGACGTCCATCCAATTTGTCTCATTGTTGACACAAGGCGTCTTTGTAAGAATCACTGTGACTAATGGTGCAGCAATCAATCAAGCTGTCAGTTGTTTTTAATAGACGGTTTATACCTGGGAGGTCCTTGTTACAACAAAATAAGGCGCATCTTCACTCATTACCTTACGCGCGCGCCCTCTACACCGAAACCGCACCATTAACTTTCCAAGAAGAAATCTAATTTTTCAATTTTATTTAAAAATGTACTTGTTGATGGTGGTAGGAATTGCAAACTTGGGTGTAGTTTTCAAGTAAATATCAAAATTGATATGGTCATTAAAAAAATAAAGGCAGCACTCGAGTTGTTTGGCGCATGGTGGAAAATAGAGCCGTGTAGGGTCCTGCGACACAATCCTGCAGGAGCAATACAATTATACCAGTACAGCGCGTATTGAATCGAATCATACGCCTAGAAAGTCCCATTCTGTAATGGCAAGTGCACATTATTTTACGAGTGCAGTTTGTTTAACAATGCTCCCTTTTTAAATTCTACCGAACTGGCCTCCCGCCAACACTTGACTCGAGAAACGAGCCTGGAAACGGCCTGCTGCTTGGACGTCGTGCCCACCCCCTCGGAAGGCAAATTAAAAAAAAAGTACAATCGCCCCGGCAGTCTAATTACCACCGCTTAATTGACTTTTGACAAAACGCTTTTTTTTATTATTTCACCCTAAGAGGGCGAAGCTTGTCAGAAAATATGAGTTTTAATTATAAATGTTTTTTATTTGATTTTGATTGTAATTAGGGTTAAGTTGTACTTGGATTTTAAAGCCCAACGATTTTATTTTTTAATCAAAAACAAAAACTTTTCAAATTTCAATTTATACATTTACATCACTCATAAAATACTGTCACACTTAGTTTGCATGTGACTTGGCAGACTAAACATATTTTTATTTTAATAGATTTATTTTATAAAATTAATATTGTAAGTACTTACTTACATTTTTTAAATAATTAAATGCTACATTTTATTCTAATTGTTATTACTGTATTGAAGTAGTTTATTGTACATTTTTGGTAGATTTTTTTCCTTTTGCGGATATATATTGGATCATTTGAGTTTATATTCTAGTATCTTTATACTCCATTTCATATGAACCTTATCCTAAAATTTAGCCTTATATTTAGTTATTGCTGACCACTTCTTCTAGTATTTTCGACTTCTTCCTGCTCAAGATGCAGAACCTCAACATTTTCTAGAGGAAGTTTCATTGGATCTAGTTCGTCTTTTAAAGTTTTTCCTACACTGTGTAAAATGAAGCAGGACATGATAAGTCTTGAAACTATTTTTATAGATATCCGAAGTTTATATTGTAGAATTGGAAACGTTTGTTTTAATTGACGAAAATATCTTTCAATTACTATACACTCTCTTTTGTAAATACTTTGTTGTATGATTGCTCCTGCGGTGTATTTGAGTTTCTAAAAGGTACCATTAGCCTCAGCTTTATCCCACATCCTTCATTTCTTAAAAGTTATGCTTGGTTATTACCAAAATTATCTTTGGCTACTTTAAAAATCGATGAGTTTGACCAAATTCTAGAAGCATCTATTCTTGAATTCCCATATTTGTATGCACCTTGACAAATTTAACATTTGGAATCGGCCTTGGTGAGAATATCAGCTAATTGATCTTGAGTATTTACATATTCCACTTTTATCAGCTTCTTCTCGTGCAGATAACGAATAAAGTTGTTAATGTCGATGTGTTTAAGTCGCTTGTGGTTCCCATTTTGAAAGAAGACGAATACTTGATTGATTATATCTTCATAAATCGTGGGTAGAATTTCGCTGTTCGTGTTGAAAGCACATCGTACATTTTTCAACCATATCAGCTCTGCTGCTGCTGTTCCTAAAATATTCAGCTTCTGTGGTTAAGAGGTAAAGTAAAGTTTGCGTTGTCTTGGTCCAAGAAAGAGTCAATTTACTGTCCAACTAGCTGCCAGAGTCTGCGTCGACGTAATATTTCAAGTTTTCTGCTCCTCTTTGCTTGTAACAAAGTTTGTAGTTCAGTCTTCCTTTGATGTAGCGAAGCCTTTTCACCGTGCATCAGTTTGCTTGTGTTGATACTAAAATAATTTACAGTGAAGCTCATGTCAGATCGAATAGCTGTTATGCCGTACATAAGGAGTTCTTTGTATGGTTTCTCTTCCGGCCCTAGTTTTTGTTGATTTTCTAAAATGGATTTCGATTTCATAGGTGTATTGGTGAATTTAGAATTTTTCATTTCGAAGCGCTCCAGCAAATTTTTAAAATAACTGCGTTGACTCATTCGAAGTTCATTGTTTGTTCATTCAATGTTGATTCTGAGGAAAGTTCGAGGAGTGCCGAGGTCTTTCATACGAAATTTAATCTTCAAACCATATTTGACATAATCAATCAGAAAAATTAAATTAAATTTCCAAATATAAAAACGTTTGTGGAGTTCAGAGGTGGGATTTTGTTTCTACGGCGGATTCTAAAACTCGCCAAAACGTCATCATTTAGGCGAAGAGAACAATGTAAATAATGACGAATTGGCGGAAAATGATGACGATTTGGCGAGTTCATAAAACTCGCCAACAAAACAAAATCCGGCCTCAGAATTTTGAAGTCCCAGTTCCACCAGAAAATTATCCCTGCTTTCAAAACCTTCTGGAATTTTCATGAACAGATCCTCTTTGATTTTTCAAATTAAAGTTGCCAGCCTGCGAACAGGAGCGTACGTCTCTTCATAATCGAAACCTTGTTGTTGTGCACATCCCTTAATCTTGCCTTGTATTTCGTATTTTCTTGTTCTGAAATTTCATTGTTCTCACTTAACGACGTTTCTTCTTTCTTCTCGTCCCCTTTTTGGTGTTTTTTTCTGCAGAATTGGAGAATTCTTTTCTTCCATTGAAAATTCATCTTTTTTGTTTCACGTTTTCCGCGTACTCTGTTTTGACGCCTCCGCCATAATGTCACAATTGGTTGGGGTGACTTGGTTTAAAAAATTAATTGCTAAATTTTATTCTAATTATTATATTGCATTAATATATTAATGAAGTAGTATATTGTACATTTTTAGGACATCTTATCCCATTTTGGGCTGAACATCGACTGCCTTTCTTCTCATTGGTCATCAGCAATTATACTTGAATACGCTGATTAATGTACGCAAAATACTAGATAATGTTTCAAATATATTTACTTTGTGACAATACAATGTGTTAGAAATTCTTACGGTATACTTTTTTTTGAGATTAATATGAACATGTATAAATTTAATAAAAGAAGTGTGAGATTTTTTTCAATATTTAAATTTGAAGTGTATAAAAGCCATTAATAAAACAATTTTAGTTTGTAGAATTAGGTAACATCAAAATGATAATTAAGGCATTATTAAAAGCTCACTTATTAATTTGATTTATAGCGTGTTGCAACAAAAATAACCGTTCACTTAATTGCTTTTTGACTGATTGTTATTTCGTTGGGCTTCTTTTTTAAAGCGCTGAATAAATCACTGATTAAATAATCACATTATTTTTAAAGTGTTTATAAATACAGAATTATAAATTACGGATGCGAGCGTGGAAATTTTTAATAATAACGCGCGTCTAATTAAAATAAATCACCAAAGTTGTAGCTCTTTAAAATGAATTTTTTTGCACGCGTCGTCGCGAGCTTCCAATTAATTTAGAAATTCAAAAATTATGCGGCTCATTGGGAAATATTATACTTGATGTCTCGTAAATGTTTCAATTCACACGAACATAAAAATTGTCAGAGCATGGTAATGATTTTAGTTTAGGCGTGTCACTTCCAATTCGCGCATCGTATCTCATTAACGCTAGGTGTTCTTACAAACTTAGTTTTAGGCCTTGTAAATCGCTCATCACCAACAAAATCCCGCAGCTGATAAAGGAAGAAGAAGAATTGATAATTATTCCCTTGACATTCCTACCCAACGTGGCTTTAAAAATAAAAATATTAGTTTTAATTTAGTACTTGAAAAAATATTTTCATTAGATAATAAAAGAAATAAATTTGATTGTTTGAAATCATGTACCTGCTTTAAATTTGGTCCTACAAAAATACGCTATTAACGTAATTTGAGACGAAAACTTACGAACCACTTTAATTATCTGGCAGAAGAGCATAAATATTTCGTGTGAAGTACCGGCATTTTAAATTTGAAACGATCGATCATCGTGTAACGTAAATTATTGGTTGCAGTATTTATTATGACTAATATTAAAGGTTTTTTAATCAAGTTTATTAATACTTACTTAACTTAAAGCTCACGATATAATTTTTAAACTCACCAATAAAACGGTAGTTAGTCCTCGCATCGATCGTAGTGTGCCAATCAGGAAATTATTTAATTTGGGTAAATTTTATGTAAATCATTTATGCAAGAATTTTTTAATACCTAATTATTTTTTAATGCATATAGTCTAAATTACCGAAAGTCATGCAGATTGCCTTCTTCAATTTTCTTAATATTTACGGTGATGAAACAGGAAATAATCAATTTAATATACAAAACTAATACATTTTTAGAATGTATCTATCTATATTGCATGTATTTAAAAAATTATATTTAATTATAAAATAATAATTGCTTTTTGAATTATTGGTTTCATTAAAATTTCGAAATTTGTTGGAAAAATCACCTTTACCACAATTTTTTTATTATATTTATCAGTGCTCCATAAAAATTTAATACAAAACCTTTAAACCGATTACTAAACCCTAGAACTAGGACCTAGACCTATAGCCTATAGTTTTATCATGAATATTTTTCTTTTACTTTTGGAAATTTGTGCATTAATGTGAAACTGACGGAAGCCCCAAATAAAAAATATCATTAATTAAAGAAGCTTTTCAGTTTAGGTTTCATCAAAAACGTTGTTTTCACAAAAAGGAATTCTGTCATCACTACCGTAATCAAGTCAAGTAGAAATATTATACAGGATGATGATAAATTTTAGATTAAATCGATTACAGTTTTTTCTCGGTGTAGGACCAGTATCTTAAGCATAATAAAATAAGGCATTTCATTTGCTGGTCCTAAACTCAGAAAAAAACTATTTCATCAATTACATAATTATGACGAAAACTTTTTTGAAATTCACACCTGCCTCATTTAGTTTTTTTGAAAATTGCTCAAACTGCAAAGCAATCTTTTCAAATAAAATTTATTTAGAATGTAAACGTACCCACACGTCAAAGTTGTTAAAATAACATGCTGACAGAAAAACATGTTAGCAAAAAAAATGTTATCAACTTTCATTGAGTCTATGTATATAAATGTTACTATCTGCATGTCAGAAATAACTTAAATTATATACAGATCGTAACATTTATTTATGATTCTTTTAAAGTTTAACTTTGATTTTTTAAGGAACAACATATATTTTTATCATAAACGTTTTCTTTTTTACACAAATGAAAAATCATGAAAAACTCTTTTTTGTAAATTTTAACCATAAATAAACATATATTTTTTTCATGAACGTTTTCTTTTTTACACAAATGAAAAATCAGGAAAAACTGTTTTTTGTGAATTTTAACCATAAATAAAACTATTAATTGGGTATTAAAAAGAAAATCTAAAATTTAAAAACAATAAGCATAAATTTCATTAAATTTATGCCGTTCAAAATTCTCTAGAAAAAATATTTTATTCCACATTTCCGAAAATTCTTCAGTTTACAGTAAACTGAACTATTTTCAACAAATACACGAAGTTGTCATTTTAAAAGAGCTAAAATGAATTGATTGAATCAATGAGTCTAAGTTAGTACGCAGAAGAACAGTACGAGTCCTACACTTACTAATTAATAAAAATAAGACAAATGCCATCATGAAAGTCATGCAATATATTAGATGCTAGGTTTTTGAGATTTATTAACATATACCTATCTTCCTGGAAGACTAATACTAACCTTGACCGGACTAAAAAAAGTCAAAAAATAACAATATATTTAAGTTATACAATATTGTATTAAACCTGAATAGAAGCCAATAAAACTTAGTATTACTTTTTGTGGTAATACCAAATCTAATCTAGGCCAACCATTTTTTGCAAATTGCTCAGTGCAGTATGTTCTTCCTGAAAATGTTGGCAAACCCAAATGGTTTCAAGAAGTACTTCAAGTCTTCTGAACATATCAAAGTTGAAGCGGTCATGTTTAAATTGATTATCTCAAAATCAACTTTTTGGATTCAATAAATTGCATCTTCTCAAGAAGATCTAGTGTTAACACTAGCTATTAGTGCTGCAACTATTTTCGAAATTTGAAATGGTTCTAGAACTAGTAACCATTACGTGTTGTAGTGGTAATATTTAAACTAAAAATTATTGATGCCTGTACCACTTAAGTGATTAAAAAATTCTTACCATATTTTAGAATTACATCATTGCTATTGAGAAATGATATAATCCATTTGGATTACCATTAGAAATTCACTTACGTACTTGATTTTAAAAGAAGATTTATAATTTTTCATAAAAACCAAATAATGTTTTTATATTAATTGGCAGATCAAAAGAAATGTGTTTCAATTTTTAACATTATTGATGAGATCAATAATACAACCTGAATGAAGCAGTAATTAGCAGTTATTGTGCAAATACGTAAATAGAGTATCAATAGCAGCAATATTATTAAACCGATATTTGACAAAGGCTTTTGTGTGGTTGAAAATTAATAAATGAATGTATAAAATGTATAGGTTTGTAATTGATGTTTAAACGTGAATACATGATTAAAAATAAATTACAGCCGTATCTGCTTTACAATGATACCAATTATATTTGTATATCAATGCAAAAGCATACATGCATAAATGGGATAATATATTACATTATTGAAAATACATGTTTCAAATAAATTGAACAATACTTTAATTCAAACCAAATTATTTTTTTAATTTTTCATTAACACGTTAGTTTACTATACCTTAAACTTAAACACATAATGCCATCTTATCTAAAATCGAATTTACATAATTGCAAATGTAAACGAGAGCAAATAGCAAAGTTACTATAACAAACTGAGTGTATAAACTGTTGTACAAATAGTGCTTAGATCAAAAAGCAGAACTTTGATTCCCATTACTTAATTACACAGAAACAGGATTTCAAATCGAGATAGGGTGAAAGGGCCTTCCCCGCTCTTCCTTTATCCTTTGATGGTCCAAATCAGATGTCGGCGCTAATGATAACACGATTATGTACAATTAATTCTAAAGTAAATATAATACGTAATGCAATATTTCATAGTCGTACGCCTCATAAGCTCCAAACATGTCAATTTCCAAATATTTTGTAGTAGATATTTTGGTTTTAATTTTTCATTAGAATATTAAAGTTATGATAGTATTAGTTTAAGAAATATCAATACCTTTGCGCTCGAAAAAATCTACGAAAATGGTTCCTATTGAAAAAATGGTTTCAATTGCGTCGCCTTGGCGATAAAATTAGCGCCTCTCCGGTAATTTAGTAGACATGGTGTGTAATACATACGATGTTTTTATTATGTAATTTATGCAAAGAATGTAAACGATTTTAAGTATTCCGCATTAAAAGTATCAACAATAGTAAATTCGCAGCACGCTTTGATGCATTAGCGCAGGAATTTACGATTTTTGGAAGTTACTCTTGCATGACTAAGTAGCCGACCTCTAGAAATATAAGTTTTAAAAGCAGAAGGCGATAAAATAAGATAATATTTATGTGCATAATATAACATGTACTTATTCGAGTGTTATTTTTAAAACGCTATATATTTAGCTCGACGAGCGCGGAATAAATCTTAATGGTTCACGCCGGTTTGTTAATTCGAAAATTAACAAAGCGTTATCCGCTGAACAATGAGCGAAAGCTCCAGCATTGTTAATGAAGTCACAACCAGCGACACTTGAAATCATTAGAGCCGCTTTTTAAGAAGCAGAACAAACGAGATTTTCCCTTTTCCGTAACAAGAGAGGTGAAAATTGCAGTTAAGTCTTATTAATACACCCGGATATCCAACCCGAGCATTTTCTTTTCGCTAGATATTTTTTGCGTCACCCGCGTTATTTTTGATATGAATTTGCTAAATTTAAATTCTAAAGTATTAAAATATTCTCCTGCGACTATTTCTATAACTTGAATTTCAATTTTGTGCCAATCACTGACGTTTAGAACTGTTGTTAGTTTACGTCACATACTCACAATTTATTACACTTGGATGACAACTAAGAATAAAAAATTATTCTTTACCTTTTTTTAAATTTCAAAAAGTTAAATTATATCACTTTTGTTATTTATAATTCACTTTAGAAAAAAGAAGCTTTTATAAACCGAGGTTTATTATAAACGAAATAAATTGAGATAGATTCCAAATTACCAAAAATATTGTTGATATAAAACGGTATTCGTCATAAAAAGCTTTTTCAAAATTTCTTTTTCTCGCTCACTAAAATATTTTGGGCATTGTACTTGTAAACAAAATAACTGTAGCTTAACAAGAAGAATCTGCATGAGTAGCAGTTGAAGCAGCTACTAAAATCAGATCTGGAGCATTAACCCAAAGTATCACAATTATTTCCAACAATAAGCCTGTCATCTTTCTATAAATGCAGGAATTTTGCGGTCATCTGAAATAATAAATGAAAAATGAAGCTCCTCCAAGAACCTTCTTAACGGCTTTACCCTTTCTGTAGACACAACATCCTTTCAAGAATTTTTTCAGCGTTTCGTTCGTCACCAACTTCATATAAATTAGAACGGCGAAAACAAAGTGCACATATGTTTTATTATTTATTCTTTCCCCGAAAAAAAATCCAAACGAAAGGATAGGATGCAAACAACCGGATGTTATATAATCTGGTATAGATGGATCCCAGCACGTTCTTGGAGGGTTGATATTTATACACCCCTTTACTCACACATATTTTTAATTTATTGCTGTTGGAAATGAAACGTGAAACAAAACAGTCGCGACTAAACAAATATATTAATAGGCGCCCACCGCGTTAATAAACAGGAACCAATTATAATAAATTAACATTTTTACGAAATAAAAAAAATCTTCCTCTCTTCATTCCAATAAATGAAAAACGACGGGGCGTGTTAATAGCATGTTAAGTGCCACATTAAATAATCGACTTCGTGAATAATTTATTCATATATCTACATGAATTACACTGTTCATAAGCGATTTTTCCCTACAATTAGTTTTAATTGGGATACATGGCTTCAAATAAAAATAGTGTTTCCCATTTAAATTATGCCGGCCGTTATTTTGGGTAGGAATAAAATTTTAAAATATAAGCTGTGCCCATTAAATCTTTGAAATAATGACAACAACTGCCAAAAATAACAAAACCATCAAATTAATGCCCAATTAATCTCCACGAATTACTTGATTTATATTATTATTTTAAGATTTCACAATTCTTAGTCACAGATATTTTGTAATTTAAATAAATTTGATAATCTAAAGTTTTATTAATTAAGTTCATTCAAATTTTTACAAAAATATAGGTTTTCGTTTTTTGGCATTTATACTCGTTCTCATTCTTCTTCTTACATTTAAGGGCACATCGTCCCAATAATCCGGGAAGATCAGTTTATTAGTCTTATAATTTTGACCATTTAAATAGTTTGGAAGAAAGTGAAGTCCTATGAGGAGCTTCCAACCACACCTCCCCAAACATTTATTTTGAAATTACACTGATGTTTGTAGTTTTGTGGATTATCTTGAACCAATAAAGAAGGTTATAAACGTTTTTAATTCCTTTACGACTAAAACTAGCTTCGTCAGTCCAGAAAATACTTCTTAAAAAATTATTATCTTCAATATCAGTGTATTAAAGATAAAAACAGGATTTTGTGAACAAATCACCTTCTGCCAGACCTTGTATTGGAGTACATCTTTTTTATTTTGAGGACAGACCAAACTTTCCATTTTGACAAGTCTAACTTCCCAGCAACCTTTCTGATATTATTTGCTTGAGCAAAAGCTTCTAAAATATCTTCATCTACCAGTTTCACTGATGCGACGAAAAGTATTAAGAAAAACTCTTTTATTTCGAAACCTATTGCCGTGAAATCTGCGTTCGTATTCTCGAAGAACTGTAGCAGTATTACCGTCACAAAATCTGTACATATACAAAATATTTGCATATTTGATATACGTAAATGTAGTCCATGCGCTTGAAGTAAAGAATCTAGGACTCAACTGGAAATCACTTCTTAACACATGTTTATTATTTATGAATAACGAGAATTTTTAGGCTTAATGATATAAACTATATAAAGAAATTATTTCGTTCTCGAACTGTAATGGCTTTGAAAAAATATTGTTGGATAAGTTTTTCAATGTTTGAAATATTATTAAAAAGGTTAACGGCAATCTTTTTAAGAATATTTCTAGTATTTACTCAAAAATTAGTATATAGTATCAAAGTTGGAACCCAAAACTATTAATAAACATTTTGTATGGCTTTAATATTTGTTTTTTTAATTTTAAGTTTAAGTTCCAGAAAATATTTTTTCCCAAAAGATTTTAACAACAATATCAAGCGTACCAACGTAATTGATAGTTATCAAAAAAATCAGAAAAACAATTATATCTCGAAATCTGTGACTTGTAGTATAATGATATTTTAGTTAGAAATGCTTTAATTAAGACTCCCAAAAAAACTCCTTAAATTAACGCATAGACCTACCAAATATCCTGTATTATAGCATTTCTAAAAAAGAAGTAAAATTTAGTTAACCGTGATGAAAAAATAGTAAATATGGAAAGCTCTAAAATCGAAAGATATTTTTAATTTAAAGATGCCTATTATAAAAAATTGCTTAATTAGGTTATGAAAAGTAAAATTCATCTAATTTAGTTTTATAATTGATTTATTCCTTTTGTATATTTTCCCAACAATTTTTTCCCAAGGTTAACTACAATTTAAACCAGAATTTTATTGTAATGTAAAAGGGTTTTTTTCTATATATTTTACGGCCTTTTTAGACGATCTAAAATCAACTCAGATGGAACTGCACATTGCGCAGTTGCATCCGAGTCGGTTTGGGAACAAAATTTTGGTAACAAATTGAGCCCGTCTAAAATAGCCTTTATAGAAACCTTTAAAAGATTTGGAACCACTCTGTATAATACTAGAAACTCTTAAAGTGAGAAGTGAAAATATTTCCTAAATCTGCGTTGAAAGAAACAATTTGGTATTATTTATGTATAATCTTATGCATGTGATTATTAAAATGACCTAAAATTTTATTTAAATTAATAATAAGCTAAATTTATTGGTAATTAATAATAATTATTGCGATTGAGACTTGATTTGATATTTAATTATAGTCTTTGTTGATGGATTTTGGTTTTAAATTAAAGAAGCGTTAATGCTCTTCTCCTTTTTAGGATGCCTGGCTTACTGGCATATAACTTTAATTAGCCCAATTTTACTAATTTGGAAGTTATCAATTTGTGCCTTGCAGCTAAGTCGTGAATAATTTAAGAAAAAGTTTGTCATGCTGTAAAATGCTAAAAAGGGATTTAAACTTGAATGATTAATAGAATAAATACGATAAAACATTCATTTTATGCTGTAATATGCAAACGTGGCTTAATGTATTAAAATTAAATAAAAACATGCCTATTTAATGGATGTATTAAAGCACCTGTAAAAATTACAATGTAAATGAAATTTATTAATTTTGTGGTATAACGAAGTTGTATGATTGGTTTCAAACTGGTTTATCTCTTGCCTATGAAGCAGTCAATGCCCTAGAATATTATTTAATTCCAGCATTCTGTATTTAAATTATCTGACAAGTGTAGTTTAACTTTTCTTGTTCGTTTTGCCGCACTATCCATTGCCGATGCTGTAAACTAAACCTCACTCGCCAAGATTTTATGTCACAGGTTGTCACATGAATACAAATTTAAATAAAACGATCTTCTTTTCGAAGCAAAAATTGGAACTTGTTTTAAAAAAATATTTTAAATCAGTGGCACCCATAAACAATATTACTTTAATTTTTATATACATACATAAAAATTCTCGATATAACAATTACTAGAATATATTTTTTAGTTATTAGTTTTAGTTTGAAAATTTAAGTAAAAAATATTAAGTACCTATATTTGCCATTCCGACAATAATAGTTTATCAGATTTTTTAGATCTACTACACATTAATATATGTAACTGCTTTAAAATGTATCTAGATTGTCAAAAATTCATAAATTTTAGAATATGTCTACGTAAGGGTGCGCCAAAATTAGGGTATAAGCTCTTATTACATTATTTGGGGTCTTTGATAGAGTACCGGAAAATATTTAAAAATCTATTCACAATTCGTGATTTCGGAGATCAGAGTCCGTAAGCTATACGATTGCTTTTGTATATCCAAAATGTTGCTACGGTGACGGATTTTGTCTTCTTTCAACAAATACAAAACGTGCATAAGGAAGACAGATAGAAAATCTGTCACCAAGCAAATTAAGGCCTGTTTAGACGGACTAAAATGTTACCAAATATTTGTTCCCAAATCGACTCAGATGTAACTGCACATTGCGTCGGTTTGGGAACAAATTGTGCCCGTCTAAAACGGCATTTAGTCATCAAACGATTTTTTCGTTATACTAAAACAGTCGTATAGCTTACAGACCATACTAAAATTTGACTGAATTGCTTCTTATTTTTTTAGTTCTATAGGAGAAAATCATATAGAGTATGATTTGCTGCGCCTAATTTGGTAAAAAAACCACAACCTAGATGCATAGTGAATTAATTGTCATTTTTTACTATGAAACTATAGTTTCCTTACTGAATTTTGATGGAGATTCTCAAAATATTTCTTCAAACCTTGACAAAATAATGTCACTTTTGGCTGAATTATTATTGGTAAAATAACCTTATTTTTAATAAATTTTAACATTTTCTTGACTATTTCTATTGAAAATTTGTATTTCTTTAATCTTCATCTAAAACTTGCTTCCAAATATGATAGTTGTAGAGAAATTTAGAAACTTCAAGTCTTGTTTTCTCATAGGAAATACATAAAACACATTTTTTCTATTATGCGTATATAAAAAAGCTATATGTATCAGCACTCAAAACAGTTCGTTTATGGCTATAAACGAACTATTTTGAGTGCGTTTATAGCAGTGGAATGTATCTTTTCGATGTTGGTAGCACTGAAATTTTTTGAGTTGAAAATGACAGTTCCCAAGCAATTTGTAGGTTATTTCATGACTTGACAAATATTATATCAGAGTTGCCTATTACCACAAAAGTGACTAAAATTGAAAACTTTAATATTTCATTTTAAATAGCTAAAAAGGTGCAAAATAGAAAAAATAGTATAAAGAATTAGTTTCATAAGTCGATAGTAGCACTTGTTCATTAAAATTGAATGCGCACTACAATATATGTAACTTATGAAACTCGTTTTTTAATATAGTATTCCGTCACTCTACCTGTCACTCACCCTGTATACAGGGTGTTATTCAATAAAATTCTAAAAAGTGTTTTCTAAAATATATCAAGATTACTCCTTTTGAAGAATCTCTAAATTGGTATTGGGTATAAAACTTATTCTCTTGTAATTTTTATTAAACAAAATGAATACTTTAGCGTAATAAATTCTAAATAGTCTTCTTCTTTGAGATCTACTTCGTTTTAGTTTCATATTCCTTTGTTATGTCTTTGTCCACTGCAGTAAGAAATATTACGTGCATTGAAATTAAGAAGATTAGGTGTAGTAAAAACGAATTAAGACGTAGGTGATAACAAGTTTTCTATATACATGTATATAAGTAGTGTGTTGGTTTTTTTTAGATAGAGTGTGCAAACATAATCCCGTGTTAGTGTGGGGAGTATTATAAGACCCGGTGTATTGTGAAGTGACGTGACAAACCCGAAGGGAATAAGAGACTGTCTGGGACTGGGGTTTATTTCCCAACGCATCTACTTCTGTATTCTCTATTTCAGATCCAGATTACATCTTTTTAGAAGTCTCTGGCTTCGTTCACACAAATAGAAATTCGTTTCGCGTGTAATTAATGCGAAGATTAAAACGAAATGTTGTTCGTCGATAAAAAATATTGTTTAAAAATTTAAATTGTGTCATTGGAGAAGTTAGTTTTATTGTAATTCAAGCTGCTTTCCAATAAAACATGACTCGTGGTCAGGTTTTGAAAGAGCAGAACCCAGCAGCATCAGCCACCGGTGGATTTATACAGAAAAGAGCGCGTGAAGGCTGTTGTTTCTCGCGGCCCATCATTCATTCGAGTAAACATTGTAAATCAGTCCTCTAGTTGCGCTCCAAAGTTCCCAGTTCATAAAGTTAACACGAGTTTATTTGTTGGAATGGAACATTCGAGTTGCTCTAATGCGTTTGAATGGTTCGATAATAAACAAATGCTCTTGCAGTAAATTTTAAAATGGAACGGTTCGTGTCCAGTGCGTGTATAAAGCATTAAAATATGAAATTACACGTGCATCAACCAGCCATATTTAAAAAATTAACAGTATTCACTGTTTATTATATGCGTTTATTGGCTTCCTTTTATTATTACGCCATAATGCCAAAAATAATAATCAAGCAAAGCCTAAAGGCGAAACATAAAATGCCCACAAACACCAGAACATAATTAAGATTATTATGATCAAAATGATTTATGTTAATCCAAAAATAGCTTCATTTTTACTGAAACTAAAAAAATGTATAAAAACCGGGTCTTAAATAAAAGTCACCGTTTCGTGAAGAAGGGTACATGAAAGAAGCGCAAACCGAATTTCTGTACATACAAACAGCCCTGGATTGCGATTATGATTAGTACCGGGAAATCTGGATGATGTCGGGCCATCAACATATTCTTAACGGTCCCTTAACATTTAAAATTACCAAGTACAATTTTGTACCTACTCTCCAACAGAGTGATTACAGGTGTTAACAGTTGTTTCTAGGACAGACTCTTATTTTTGTATTTGAATGACAAGGATTTAATGATAAAACTCGTATACGACATCGTGTCGTGTGATTCGAGAATAACCCCTCATTGAGTTTGATCTCTGTCCCTGTTTAAATCCATACCGAACTGGAATTGAACAGAAACTGTATTGTAACCGAAATCGAAATTAGAGCCTGAACCGTAACCGAAAATGGAACGAAAGAAATTAGGAACGTAATGTCGCGTTTTGGTAACAATTAAGTTAACTGGGGTAGACCAGTGCAGATGAGGTTAACAAATAAAATTTTCAATTTGCTATAAACACAATCCAAGTATTTATTACTTAAAATTAGGAAGACGGGTGCTTCCTTTGAAGGAAAAATTACAACTGCCACTTTCAGCGTCCGGGCAAAGATATTTCAAAAAATTTAGACATCATCAATTTTAAATTAGGTTGCTGAAATGATGGAAATGTAACATGTTAAAGTTTATTGACTAGTTGACTTAGCAAAAATTTATGAACATTGGAATATGTTTAAATAATTGAAGTGAAAGCAAATTTAAATAAGGCTAATTAATTTTAAATTATTTTATAAAAATGTTGACTTTACAGCAGTAACCAGAAACCGGAATTAAATAAATTTCTGTTCGACTCTCTTTTAGAAATAAATCCGAAACATTTTTAGAAAAATGATATTTTAGTTTATGGGATTCAACTTTCATGAGCTTTTGTTTTTTTTTCTCTCCCAACTGCCTTTTCTTTTAGATATAATTGTAATTTTTAATATTTTATTAAGACAAAATTTGGAGATCATAGGACCGAGAGTGATACTTAAAAAGTCGGGTTTCTGTGGGACAAAATTCTCCGTTGACGAAATTTTTAAGAATTTCAAGTTCAACCATTTTCCTTAATGGGGGCCTATAAATTTAATGGTTTTTTACTGCATCAAAACTTAAAAATTATAGCACATAATCTTGTTTGCGCCTTATCATAGGCCACAAACAAAATGTAAATTAATCTAAACTAACCTGTTAATTCGTTATTACTTGTCAAAAAAGTTGTCTCCGCAAATTAATTATAGAAGACCTGGCAGTACCAATTTTACGCATTTATTTAAATGTACTATATTAGTCAAGATTTATTTATTTATGTATAAGGCTTGGCTTATTCACGTTTAAATTTATATTAACATCTATAATTCATAATTCTTCACTCAAGGAAGTAAAATCATTGAAAATCATTAAATTTAAAAAATGTTGGAATGCAAAGGGGTTAAGTAAAAAGTATTTCTAGGTTCTTAATATGGTTTTGAGTAGTTCAAAGTTACTTTTCAGGGTAAATTATAATTCCGATTAAATATAATGCTTCACATTACTTATTTTGGTATATTTTTCCTTGTGCGCTTTTTCCTAGAGTGCTTTCGGTTCACCCAGTATATGCTGGTATGTTTTATTTCAAAGCGATTCATGTAAACAATTCTTTCTTAATCACTCGTAATCCAAACATTGCATACACTTTAAAATTAAAAAATAAGCAATTTAGTATATTTCTTTTAATTAACCTCGCAACATTGTTGATGGCTGCATCCATTTAATATTCAAATATACTACAATAAAAAATTTTATGTTGAATTTATCACGTCCTGTTAATGCACGTGAGTACTTTGAGCCCAAAGAAATCACGAAAAACAATCAATTAAAAATTAACTTTACGAAATGATTTATGAATTTATATCTATCTTCATAAAGATACCGATTTTATTAAGCTTGAAATCGATTATTTTATACGACGAACGTGCTTTCTTGAATGCGCTTTAATTTTATTTAATAGCTAGTTTTATTACCTTCCACTATTCCCTAGTATCTACTATTATACAACATACAGATACAGCTAGAGATAACGTTACAACGTAGGCAAGTTAGTACACATGCTATGAAAGTTGCATAGCTTAATTATCTTTTTTCCTGGGGTATCCACTAAATAAGGACTTTAAAAATCTTGGTGTTGGGTTAAAACTATTAATAAATGCTGGTTTTAAAGACAAAATATAATTCAAACAATTAGTTTTAACTAAAGCTAACTAGTTTCGACTTTTTTCTGAGGCGAAATTGAATTTTAATTTTACCAACTTAATTAAAAAAAAATCTTATTGTTTGTTTATTTTTAGATCAAGTATTTCGCAACATAAATCATTCACTCATAAAGCAATTTAAATTTCTCTCAGTGAAAAGGCTTTTATGTTTAAAATAAAGATTTCTTGTGTAGCTCAAAGTTAGTTTAAAAAATGCGGCTGATTTTTCATTTAATCCTATAATGTTTTCAACGCAATACTAAATAATGCACAAAGCATTTTATTAGTCACATTAAGTTTGTAAACAAAACTCATTTTTTGAAAGATATCTTCACGCTTTTACCACTTAAAATGCTTACTAAGCCCGTGATTTTCTTAAGAGCCACAAAAGTAAGTTTACTTTATTAAAGTCATGTGAATAATTTTTCAATTGGAGCAAGTTTTAATTAACAATTCTAAATTATTAAAATCGATGATTACTATAATCGAAATAAATGAAATAATAGCAAGTTTTGATAATAGTCAAGAAAATTAGAATTATACAGGGTGTCCCATTTGATGTTGGACTGTATGGGTATCTTTGTTATTATTGGAGATAGAAAGTCGGTTAAATGGACAAAGTAGTAGAGATTTTTTCAAATATTAATAATTCATTTTCAAATAATTTGAATATCGCATCATTCCAACGCTATCTTGAAAAAACCACAAAATGCGATTTTCAAAATATGGCTATAACTTCGTTATTTTCGGTGGTACCAAAAATTTTTTTTGACTTAATACAGACAATTTTTGTGTACAATGCAGTAAAACAAATGAATATTTTTTTTCGCCAACGTATTGCCCGGAAATGAACCAAACTTATTTTTTTCTTATGGCAGCGATATTGGATTTACACATATTCGGAATTAGTGTATTTTTCTGAGTAATTTGATATATCATACGTAATATTTTAAGAAAAATAGAAATAATTTTATTTTACTATCCAAAAATGGACTTGAATAGATGTAAACTGTCAATACATATGTGTTAAGATTTATTTTACATTTAATATTTTAAATAGTTGCATTTATGTTATTGACAATTTACATCTCTTAAAATCCAATGTTAGTTTGTAAAATCAAATATTTTTTTTTAATATGATATATGGTATACCAAATTACTCAGAAAAAAATACTGATTCTGAATATGTGTAAATCGAATATGGCTGCCATAAGAAAAAAATAAGTTTGGTTCATTTCCGGTAAATCCGTTAGCGAAAAAAAATATTCATTTGTTTTACTGCATTGTACACAAAAAAATGTCTGTATTATGTCAAAAAACTTTTTTGGTACCACAGAAAATAAAGAAGTTATAGCCATATTTTGAAAATCGCATTTTCTTGTTTTTTCAAGATAGCGTTGGAACGTTGCGATATTCAAATTTTTTATAAATGAATTATTAATATTCGAAAAAATCTCTACTACTTTGTCCATTTAACCGAGACTTTCTATCTTCAATAATAACAAAGATACCCCAGTCCAACGTCAAATGGGACACCCTGTAGATATTAATCAAGTCCTAAAAATTGTTTTAACGATTTTTTTAGCTATGGAAGCTTTAATAGAGAAAAACTTTTTTTTGGTAAATCATTAAACAATCAAGGAATTTAAATCAGTAGTTAAAAAATTCTTAAAAATTAAACTTCCGCTCTGAAAGGGTTAAATATTTCAAAATTATTTGTAGTACCCAAGATAAATTTTTACTTAATTCAATTACGTGATAAAATATTCATGGCATTCAAAATATTTATGACAATAATAAACTGAAGAAGCAAATTCTTTATGAAGAAGATATAAATAGAATGCAAAAGAGTAAAATTATAAGGGAAAAGGTATCCAAACCCAATGCCATTAATAATTTTCAAAAACTTACATTTGGGTAAATTGTTTTACGTTTATAATATTATTAATTATCTTGAAGACTTAAACAATGGAATTTAGGTAAAAGCTACCACAATACGTTAGTCGAGTAGAAAATTTCATTATTTCGGTATTCACAGGTGTGTTGGTATTTCAATTTCCAGCATTGATTGTTTACTTTTAAAACAGTGCCTGGGGACTGTTTTTTACTTCATTAGCTTTTATGATAATCACCTAAGGCTGTAAATTGTAAAAGGCATCAGTGCGATAATTTAACAAAGCTCGATTGTGTTATTTGAAAGCGTCTGTTTCGGCTCAACTAAAGACACTAACATATACATTGCCTTGTTTTCAAAGAATATCCGCCCCATCAATCTCATACATGTGTTCAACATATGCAAAAATCATACAAGGCCTGTTGTCTGATTCTGTTCCACTTATATAAAATCAATAACAAATTTAGGTAATAACTAAATTATTTTTTGGCATATTTTTGGAGGGCAACTTTGATCTCTCTACACTACATTGCTTCATTACACTCTTTATCGTTCTTCTGATTCATTACAAGCCTAGCCTGTCGCTTGTCTGTTCACAGTAGACGTCTGGTACTGATTTTATGTGTCTCACGTGTGTTTACAAAATTTACAAAGCGCTGCCTATACTTACCCTTTAAGCTTAATAATTAAGTACAATCTAAAGAAGAAAATAGAAAAGTTGGATTTTGTTAAAGCACGTGCTATGTACACCAAATGTAATGTTTTGGATTTATTTAAACATATGAAACATTAATGTCCCTGTAGCGGTAAATTGAATGAAAGATGGATAAAATTGTTAATCCAGCTCTTGTTCGCCGGGCCAAATAATTAACACGCACAGGAAGTGATGTTTCATGTCGTAATAATGACCCTCACCAGAATATCTTGTGTTCATATTGCTTTTATTTTTCACCAGACGCTTGCACTGTCTCCACCAATCCTTGTCCAACGTTAATGTGCGTCTTTAAATAATATTATTCTCCAAAACCTCTAATAAAAGATTCTTTCATCGCTTTAACCAAGCCTGCCTTTGAAAACGGAAGTATAATTACTTTTTCTACTTTTTCCTTCTTAATCGAGATGGATTACAAAGATAATCTAAATGTACATCAATAAAAATACAATAATTTAAATTTCAATATTAATAAATAAATTTGTGCATTTTTTTTCCTGAGTATGAAATGTGGAATAAGTTGCTCAATTGATTTTAGCACGATCCACAATTAAAATTTTGTATGAAATATTACTAATTATAAAATTCTTTTCGTAACTCATGTTCTTTACAAGCTTGTTTTCAATTTTTTCGTTATGGTTGTGATACGACATTGCAATGCGGTCGTAGAAGTTGCAGTGAATGGATGATAAAATTGGAGCGTTGCCGAAGTAAATTTAGTAACAGTAGGCGGCTTGGCAACCTGCGAATACTAAAAAAAGAAAGGTAATATAACAGATGGACTAATTTATCTGCGTACAAAACAATAATAAGAAATTACTGGATGAGTCCTTTATAGCCCCAACTAAAATCATCATTTAGCGCGAAGTTTTATACCTTTTTTTTGTTAACAGCAGCAGCTCATCAATGACGTCTCCAAGGAACAGGAGTTGCAGAGGCGCCATCAAGAGCAAATGCTCGCACACCAGCAGAAACTGCAGGAGCTGCAAGGGCAGATCACCGCACAGTATGGCTCTGCGGGTGCCGTCGGCCCTCAAGGTCTTATGCTATGGCCGTTATTTGAGCAACTTCGAGCAATGCCACCTGGGGTTGCGAAATCATCGCTTTCGAACCACGTGAGTAAACTTTAACATTTCATTTCATGCCAAATCAGAAAAAAAATTATGTCTCCTGTCATTCCTCCTAACGTTTACTCCAAAATGTGCCCTAATAAGATTTTAATAATTTCCAAGCTTCAATCAGTTAATTTAAGAAAAATTTATTTCAGATGCTCCCTCCACATCAAGTACCAAGCTGGATAACAGCGACGGCTCACTTAGCCCAAATGTCAGCAAATATGGATAAACGGTCTCCCACTCCTCATCGGACACCATCACCGGCACCACCACCTTCCGATCCTGATGCACCTTTAAACTTAAGCAAACCGAAATCTTCAAGTTCAGGATCGGCAGGTTCCAGCCCTCATAATTCAACCGGGGGATTACAGAATCACAATGATCAACCAGTAGCAGCCACAGCTCCAAAACTCTTGCCACAGAGTTTGTTGATGCCAAGGGCCCTTATGCCATACGGTGGGCTCCCTCCTCAATTCAGCTCTCTTCCACCAAATACAGACAGGATGAAACCATCGAAAGAAGTAATGCAGAACCAGGATAAGCACCCTCATGTTCCGATGCACATGTACGGGTTCCCTGCCGCTCCTCATCACGGTAAACGGGAAGAGCTCTCTGGCAAAGAAGAAGCCGACTTCATGGCCGCGTGTCATAGTAAGTTACTGATTATTTAAAATAGGAATAATAAAATACTTAATAAATATTTTTTTAGTGTGGGGAGGTGCCGATTCAAGCTACAAATTACCGGAAGAAGCAACCGAAAAAGCGAAAATTGTCCGTCAACAACCAAAACGTGATAATGAAAATAAACCTCACATTAAAAGACCCATGAACGCGTTTATGGTATGGGCAAAAGATGAAAGAAGGAAAATTTTAAAGGCATGTCCTGATATGCACAACTCGAATATTTCAAAGATTCTAGGAGCTAGATGGAAGGCGATGTCTAATGCTGAAAAACAACCTTACTACGAGGAACAATCAAGACTATCAAAGCAGCACATGGAAAAGCATCCAGATTATAGGTATAGACCACGGCCGAAACGAACGTGTATTGTAGACGGAAAGAAAATGCGCATATCTGAGTATAAAACGCTTATGAGGCAAAGACGTCAAGAAATGCGACAGTTATGGTGTAGGGATGGATCTGAAATGGGTTTTCTCTCAAATAACTCTGACATGACATCTCCTACAACTTCAGCAGGTGGCCGACCTTCCTTGTCACCACCGTTAAGTCTTATGAATGGAGCAGGCCCTAGTTCTGATAGTTTTTTTTATCCACACGACAGTGTTTCCCCTGATGGCATGAACTTTCAGCAAGATCACGCTTCCTCTCCCTACAATTCTAGTCCTAGACATGAAGATGACTGAGCCTGGGCCAACAGGGAAAGTCATTTCCCTTGGTATTAAAATTTTAACTCAAATTTCATGACAACTATTTATAATTCATTGTAAGAGTTCATCAAAGCTGAATAAAAAGATTTTGCTCATGTATGACGAGAAGCTTGTAAAGCGGTGGAACTAGTGTTTTGTTTTTAATTTTTTAAAATGGGCAATCTAAATTCGGTGTGCCATTTATTCATGAACTTATGATCTCTTGGAAAACTTGCCAGAGAACCTTTTATAAAATTTAACTTTATATTGGTGTTGTAGCTGTATTGTTATGTAGATATAATATCTTTAAGTTATTTATTACAATTTCATTATTATTTACATTGTTTTTTATTTGTAAATTCATGTAAAGTTTTTTATGTTATAATAATTAGAGGTTCTGTTTTTATTTTCATTTTGCATTGCGTTGACAAACGATTGGCTTTACTTATTGGAATTTAAGAGGACTCGTTTTTTCTATTGCCTAATGGAAAAGTTATCATGTGCAATTGAATACTGTACTTTTTTTAAGCTGTTGATATTTATACATATATTTTAATATAGAGCCAGTACTTTAGGTAATATTTATATTCTCAGCAGTCGTTTAAGGAATTATTTTTTTTTCTTATGTAATACGTACTTGTACAGAGTTGTTGATTATACCTATAAGACAATGTATTTAGAAAAACTAATTTTACAAAACCCCACATATTCATATTAATAATTTATACTTTAAGAGCGTTGTAAAAGAAATGATCTCTTGGAGTGAATTATTATTATTAATTTACAACAATCTCTTTGTATTATGTACTTGAATTTAATTTTATCTTCATTTTAAATTTGGGCATGTTTCAAAAGTTGTTAAAATAGATTTTGAATAATTTGTGATACCTGCAATCAATAGGTATATTTATATTGTTAAACTGGTTTTAAAGTAGTAATGTATTTACAATATTGTATTACGGTCGAATGCACACAGCATTTAAAATATTCCATAATGAATAACATAGGGCTAGTGAATGTTTATAATACCATTCTCAATGTAAATTACAAACAAATGTAATGTATATCAAGTCATATATAAAAATACAACTGTTTACTAGAACTAGGCTCACTGTTTACTGTGCCAAAATAAATAAACATTAAAATGTACAAATTATAGATATTGTTTTCTTTTTTTCAATACCTACTTACTTACCAGCTACAGGTGCTAAAGTTTAAAAGGTCTACACATGGTACATTTATGATCATGCGAAATTTTTAGAGGTAAGTAAACTTTTTACCTACCTGTTGACTATTAATTACTAGTCACTATAATCGAAAAATATACCTCTTATCTAAACAGGAAATGGCCTCAACGAGGCAAACATGGATTGATATGCAGTGTCGGACTGGCTCATTGGGGCCCACCCAGGCAAGCATGTGCCTGGGGCCACCAACCTTTTGCAAATCTCGCCCTATATGGTACGCCACTGAGTAACTACAAAAAATTGAAAAATATAATTTCAATTACCTATTGAATTGCAGTTCATGATGCATAAAGAATTTTTGAAAATCTTGCACCGTTCTAAAGTCATTAAAGTTTTTCCAAAATTATTTAAGATTAAAATTGTTCTTTTATGAGTATCGGTGCAAAAAAAACGACATAGTACGCCACTGAGTAACTACAAAATATTAAAGATTATGATTTTAATTACCTATTGAATTACATTGATGCATAAAGAATTATTGAAAAATCATGCACTGTTCTAAAGTGTATAAAGTTTTTTCAAAATAATTTAAGATTAAGATTGATTTTTTATGAACTTCGATGCAAGAAACAACATGGTACGCCACTGAATAACTACAAAATATTGAAAAATATGATTTAAATTACCTATTTAATTGCAATTCATGATGCTTAAAGAACTTTTGAAAAATCTCGCTCCATCCTAAAGTTATTAAAGTTTTTTTCAAAATAATTTAAGATTAAAATTGATTTTTTAGGAATTTCGGTACAAGAATCGAGATGGTACGCCACTGAGAACTACAAAATCTTAAAGATTATGATTTTAATTACCTATTGAATTGCATTGATGCATAAAGAATTTTTGAAAAATCTTTCACTGTTCTAAAGTTATTAAAGTGTTTTCAAAATAATTTAAGATTAAAATTGTTTTTTTATGAATTTCGGTGCAAGAACCGACATGGTGCGCCACTGAGTAACTACAAAATATTGAAAAATGTGATTATAATTCAATTGCAGTTCATGATGCATAAAGAATTTTTGAAAAATCTTGCACCGTTCAAAAGTTATTAAAGTTTTTCCAAAATAATTTAAGATTAAAATTGATTTTTTATGAGTTTCGGTGCTAAAAACGACATAGTACGCCACTGAGTTACTACAAAAAATTGCTAAATATGATTTTAATTACATTATCATACATATATAAAAAATGCAATATCGAACACTTTACACATTTACTGTAAGTTAACACCGATGTAAAGTAACATTTTCGGTGTTAAAATAACGTCGATCAAAACAATAAATAGTTGAGAATAATTAGTAAATTTAAAGTGCAATAAGTACGTAAATTCCGTTCGTGATTCACCAAATGTCAAGGTTAGAAACTAGAGCAAATTTAATCGACAAGAATCGAAAAAAGTAGATCTATCTTTTATAGTTATGGAGCTACAGCATTTTGAAATTTAGGTATGTAACCAATTTTTGCCAAATATTACTAAATCGTTAAATACTTTTTATCTAAGGTGGCCAGACGTCCCGATTTTTTAACACTTGTCCCGCGTCCCGCGGAATGTTAAAAAAGTCCCGCTTTTTGTTTTGAACATCTTTTTTGATTTTTTTGTTTATTATTTGTCAAATTTGGTTATGTTTCTTGATGATAATGTTGTTTCTTTATAACTGTTTTTTGCTTTAAATGGTTCTTCATGAAGATTTCAATAACAGAAAAATCATCTCTAAAAAACTGAAACCAGCTTCTTTCAACTGGTAACAACAGTAATACAAAAATGGTTGATATAATGTTGAATAAGAAATCGCAAAGAAAAAAGAGGAAAAATATTTTTTTTTTCAGTTTTTGATTTTTTTTCGCATGACCCTTTAAGGGTTCTTCATATTTACAATAAATCACAGAAAAATTTGAAACCATAGCTCTTTTCCTTTTCTCTTACTATAGCCATCTGAAGTTACTCTTAGAAGAAGTAGTCTGAGCACAGTCTGTTACCATCGGCAGGTGGATGGGCGTGAAACTGTTATAAAATATTTGGCGTTTCATCAGGTATCCCTTATATCTTATAGCACAATTGACAAACTATGCACCCCTTAGGACCTTAGGATATAGCGCACAGCCTATTTAACAAACTATATTCAGAACTACTTTTGATATAAGTAAATTCAGAAAGCTTTACTAAGTATGTGAAGGAAGAGAGCTATACGATTTTAAAATTTTCTTTGGCTTGTTGAAAATATGAACAAATTTCAAAAAATTAAGAAAGAACATAACCGTAATCGGTCTTATTTAGGAGAAAAATTAAAAAAAAACTGAAAAAAGTGAAGTTATTTTTATCTTTTTCTCTTTTAGTTTTTTTTTTCAACATTTTAGCAATTGTTTTCTGTATAACTGTTAAACTGTTATTACCTATTGAAAGAGGATGGTTTTAGCTTTATAATAGTTTTTTTATCCGTACACATATTGGTTAAGATGTAATTAGCGATTTTGTGATTTCTGATAAAAATCGGTGACATTTTTAATAAATAATAATTGGCTCAAATTTTGCACATACCTTACTATAGTATAGTATAGTATATATACCTATTGGCAGCCGTCTTGAGATGAATTGGCAAATTTTCAAAAAAAAGTTAGGTTGAAGTTTTTCGGGTGAATTAAAACTCTTGAATAATCCTCTTTAACTTTTTTGTATAACATCCATAGTAATGAAAAAAATTAAGTATTTACTTAAGGCCGAAAGGGACAAAAGGCTGACATGGACTAAAAGCCGACATGGACAAAAGGCCGAATGGGACAATAGGCCGAATGAGAAAAGGCCGACTTGGACAAATGACCGAAGGAGAAAAGGTCGAATGGCAACAGGCCAACATGGACAAAAGGCCGACGTGAACAAAGAGCCGAATAATAAAAGGCCGAAAGAAAAATGGTCGACAAAAGGAAAAGCCTGAAATACGTTTATGCGCAGATTTTATTTCGTCCCGGTCTTTTGCTGCGTTAACTATAGCTATTTGTTTAGTTTATAAATATAAAAATAGTGTAATAAACATGAAATTAATTAAGAAATGATTTGTCTTATTCGCTTTATACAATTCTTGTTTAAAGACTTACATTCAAAATATTTTTCCAAATGACTTAGTACATTGAGTTTGACATCCCGTCGAAAAAAAGTATCAACTTAAAAATCACCCAGTACATGGTGAGGGTGAGTCACACAACCTGAAAGATGAAAATATTTCCGAAACTAGGGATTTTATGAAAAAAAAATTTCAAATAAACATTTGTTTTCAAAGGAGAAACAGAATAAACATATTCTTTTAATTTTGTGCACATTAACTTTTATTATCGGCCTTTTGTCCGCGTTGACCTTTTACCGTTCGGCCTTTTGTCCATGTCGGCCTTTTCTCCTTCGGCCTTTAGTCCACGTAGGCCTTTTATCGTTCGGCTTTTTTTCTATCGGCTTTTTGTTCACGTCGGCTTTTTGTCCATATCGGACTTTTCTCCTTCGGCCTTTTGTCCTGGTCGGCCCTTTGTCCAAGACGACCTTTTATCGTTCGGCCTTTTCTCCTTCTGCCTTTTGTCCTAGTCGGCCTTTTTACATGTCGGCGTTTTGTTATTAGGCCTTTTTTCTTTCGGCCTTTTGTCCAAAATTTGCTAATTCATCTCAAGGCGGCTGCCAAAAGTAAGGTATGTGCAAAATTTGAGCCAATTATATCATTAAAAATGTAGATTGTATGTTAAACAATTGAAAAAAATGAGTAAACTTCAATGCCCTGCATTTCCGAAATGGAGCATTTTAGCGCAAAAAATTATTCTTAGGTTTTGTCTGAAAATTGGTCCAAAAACCCATTCCTATATTATTCGACACTTGTTCAGAAACACCTTGTATATACTGGTTTTGAACTATGCGTTGCGAAAATCTCTTCTTACTGGGGAAGTGGGCTCCGTAACATTGGCCGGGACACTTTCGAATTTTAGAAAAAAAAATAGTACCAATCAATTGTGCCAGTAATGCGTCAAAATGCGCCGTAAAGTTTAGGTTTTGCGCCAACATACAAAAAAAGTTATTAACAAAATAAGATTTTCCTGGCCAGTGTTACGCAGCAGGGATACTTTTTCAAAACAAGCTGAGGTTTATTCCAAAGTTATGCGCCAAAACGCGCCACTTACAAAAAATTTTGCGCTACTTCCAGTGTTCCAAAAATTTGATCCAAAGTTGGCCCGGCCAGAGTGACGTAGCCGGGAAACTCAAAAAATACAAAACAAATTGGTACCATCTTAAAGAGAAAATTATGCTCCAAAATGCGCCGTAAAGATAACATTTTGCGCAACTATATCAAAAAAGTTATCAATAAAATAATATTTAACCAACCGATATAACGCATGACGCGTATGGTTTTTGAGTTTCCCGGCTACGTCACTCTGGCCGGGCCAACTTTGGATCAAATTTTTGGAAAACTGGAAGTAGCGCAAAATTTTTTGTAAGTGGCGCGTTTTGGCGTATAACTTTCTTCGTCCCTTGGAATAAACTTCAGCTTGTTTTGAAAAAGTATCCCGGCTGCGTAACACTGGCCGGGAAAATATTATTTTGTTAATAACTTTTTTTGTATGTTGGCGCAAAACCTAAACTTTTGGCGCATTACTGGCGCAATTGATTGGTTCTATCTTTTTTTCTAAACTTCGAAAGTGTCCCGGCCAATGTTACGGAGCCGGGGAAGTGGGTGTTGTGGTATCTAGTATCTAAGGTATATCGTATATCTCTAAATTTCAAGTTCCTATCTGATGTGGTTTAGACTCTGCGTTGATAGATCAGTGAGTGAGTGAGGACAATTACCTGTATATGTATAATAGATAAATTTAGAGTATATTGGTACAAAATGTAGGTAAAATAACAAATAGAAAAAAATCAAGAATAAAGATTTTTTGAAATTTTTTTTTCTACCTTCAACTGAAGCGAATCGAAAAATAATTGAAGCGTGGCATTCTCAAAGGGTCTTAAGTTATTTTGAAATTCGTTTTTTGCAATTGCGCATTTTTATGGGTATTAAAAATCAACTGGCACAAATGTTGAGCTATGTTTTATAAGGGACAAACAGTTCAAAAAGAGGTACCAGAAGTGGTAATGTTTTAATACTTCGGTCAAGTTTCAGCACATAAAAAAGATGGCACACTCTTGAGTACATAAAAAACTACCGAATTAACAAAAAACCTACCTATGTTATATGAGGGAGACTTTAGTGCCGTCGGCTCTCCTACTATTATATCATCATATAATAAAAATATCAACTTTGAAAATTTGTATAGAAAAATAAAAGAAAGTTTTATGGACAGTTCATGTAGTTTATCTATATTAAAAAATAACCACTTCCGGTACCACTTTTTGAACTGTTTGTCCCTTATGAAACATAGCTCAACATTTGTGACAGTTGATTTGTAATGCCTATAAAAATAGTTAATAATCATTTAATATAATATCTCCTCAAAACTTTAAATTTGAGCAAAATTAGTATAATAATAAAAATTAAACAATAAAAAAGCTCCTTTTATGATTTTATTAACATAAATTGTTCAAATTGCAGGTATTTTTTTTATTCAAAAAAAATTCAATTCTTCTATGAGATTTTTTCCCGGCAACCAAATAAACAGTTGCAAAGCCCGCCATCCATTATTAGGTAGCTGAAACATTTTATAAGTCCCTATAAGTAAAAGTTTAAATTACTAAAAATGGCACATAAGTAATATTATAGGTTCATAAGTCCAAAATTAATTATTTCCTAAACTTAATACTAAATACATGGCAATACTGCTTTTTGCAGTTATCTTTTTTTATATCATAATCCCACTCGTAACTCATATTTTATGAAAATTAGAAATGCAGCCTTACTGCATTGCATTTGCGAAATATTGTTTTAATTTATAGTTTTCCAGATTTTTTTGTAAGAAAATTTTAAAATAATTACAGCTTCAAAAAATATTGTACAGATGTCAACAAAAGGTATAAAAGCAGCACGCAGCCCAACATACATTAAATTTTTGTAGGTTATGTTATGGTGTTATGGTTATGAAACATACGACACAAGCAATCATTTATGTTTTAGTTTTAATGATTTAAATGATTGAATATATTTTTATAAAAATTTAAAAATTAAATAAAAAGTAGACGATGTCGGGTACGATGGTACATTTTGGCTTGGTGTCCTAAATCTTACCGCTTTCTACAACAAGCTCAATGAAATGAGAATTCCAAACTTCTTTAAAGGCATTTTAATAAGCTTACCAATTGGTTTAACAATATCTGATACTGTGGGGTATGTAGCAAGAGTGGATGGTATTTCAATGCAACCCTCTTTAAATCCAGGCAAAGAAACCACCGATTATGTGTTTTTAAGCCGTTGGGCTATTCGATCCTTAGAATTCGAAAGAGGTGATGTTATTTCTTTAATTTCTCCAAAAGATCCTGATCAGAAAATTATCAAACGAGTTGTAGGATTACAAGGTTTGTTTTAATATGCTTTACTGAAATTATAGTATCATTTCGATTAACTAGTTTGTTAGTATATTGATGTGATACTATAATTTCTAGTTAGAATTACTACAATTTAAAATTCTTTTTCACGTTTTTGTTTTTAAATTACTTGGTAATAAACAGTGGTGTAGCTTTAAACTTGGTGCCTACCCCCACGAAAATAAAATACCGAGTGTCCACGAAACTAGGGCCACCTCTGTAATTTCTTTGTTTAGGAAAATACAAATTTGAAATTTTAGTATGTTATATGGCATAAGAAAACGCATTTATTGAACTATAAAAAAATTCAATTTCACTTCCGGTTTCACCGGAAATTACATCAACTTTCTGATTTTAAATGTAACATGTTATTTTTTTGTACTTTTTATTAAACACTGGTATGTTCCAAGTATGGTAGTGATAAAACATAACACAAAATGTTTTTTCTGACCTTTCAAAAAACTATTTTGAATTTTTTGGTAATTTTTTTTTAATAAAATCTATTAAAACTACTCTTAAATAATTTAAATAGGTAAAATAAATTGTAAATTATGAAATTCATTCGGCTGTTTTTGAGAAACTAATATTTAAAATGTGTTTTTTGCAAATATTTTCATTTTTCCAAATGGCAGGATAGTGGGGCCACCCCCTATTTCGATAGAGGTTTTTTTCGGATAACAGTGATATCTATCATGTAACATGTACTTTAAGTGTACTTACTAATTTTTTTTAATTTATCAACAGCTGTTTATAAATAAGTAAGTTAACTTTCTACCTACATCCAGGGGTATCACTGTCGGAAAAAATCCCTTACCTAAATAGGAGGTGGCCCCGCTATCATGCAATTTGAAAAAACACATTTTAAAAATTATAAAAATTAATTTCTCAAAAACGGCCGAATGAATTTCATAATTTACTATTTATTTTACCTATTCAAATTATTTAAGATTAATAGATTTTACTTAAAAAAATTACCAAAAAAAAATCCAAAATATTTTTTGAAAGTTTAGAATCTTTTTTGTCACAAACATACTTGAAACTTACCAATGTTTAATAATAACTACAAAAAAATAGGTTGTTATATTTAACCCGTAACAGCGCGCACTATGGGTATTTTTCACTCAGACCTCACAAAATATTAATTTATTTCGTTTACAAGAAATGTACTCGTAATTGCGGTTCGGTATACCTGTAATTGTAATTACCCGTCCTATTTTATCCCTTAAACTTTATTTGTTAATAAAATAAAATAAAATATACTGAAGCGCACGCTCTTACGTTACACATAAAATTATTATTTGTTGGAAGAAGTTAATAAATTTTTGTGCTATAAGTTGGTTTTTTTTGGTGTATAATGCTTTTTTGTATATTTGTGAATATGGATCAACAATGTGAAATAGTAAAAAACTAAAATGAGAGATTTCGTCCTCTTTCTCAAAAAGAACTAGAATCATATATTTTGGATCCGGATGATGATAATGGAATATTATCTGATAAATCTGGCAACTCAGAAATTGACAAACTTTTTATTAGTGACCACGATAGTGATACGGACAATCTGCGGATGATGAAGATCCTGAATTAATTTGTAACTTAATACACAAAAAACTGAAAGAAAACTGGATGGGTGAATTTTACCCAACGCACGCACTAACGTTCCATTAAGAAGCGCGCCCACTGAAGGGTTAAAATAAGAAAGTTGATGTCATTTCCGGTGAAACTGGAAGTGAAATTAAAATCTTTTTTTAGTTCAGTAAATGCGTTTTCTTATGCCATACAACATACTAAAATTTCAAATCTGTATTTTCATAAATATTAAGGTGCCCAGACATCCCGAGTTTGGCGGACAGTCCCGATTTTTTAAAATTTGTCCCGCGCAATTTTAAAAGTCCCGCTTTTTGTCTTGAACATTTTTTTTTATTATTTGCCAAATTTGGTTTTGTTTCATGAAAATGGAGCAATTTTTTTTTTGATTTGTTGAATAACAAACCCCCACCCCCGTCGGTATTTGTCTGGTCCCGCCTTACCAAAATAATAATCTGGTCACCTTAAGTCTACTCCAACTGCTCCACAGTAGCTATGCCACTGGTAATAAATTGTGATATCTAATTCCTAACACTTTGTCGATTTTTACATAAGACCCGTCCTGCTTTTAAAATGAACCTGGTTTCGAGTATGTTTTATTACTAATATGAAAATGAATACATAATTACGAATACTGCAGGTTTTAATTTTCGTCAATATATTCAACAAAGTCGATATTGACTGACTAATATATCGATCGTGTAAGGAGGCCTAAAGCTTAATTGAGAATTTTAGCATTCCGATCGCCCTCTGGTGGCGAAATTGTGAACCTAGAAAGCCGGTGGGTTACGCCATGTGTTTACACGTTTAAGTGCGCTTGGATGAACTTAGCTAGCCGATTATCTGTGTTTAACTTGAATTTTTCAAAACCTTCGATTACCTTTATTTGTAAAATATAGTGTAAATTATATCATAATTATAATGGGAAAAGTATCCAACACAAGCTGCAGAGTTTACGGCTGCGATTCCTATAAAGGACACGAACCGGACCTTCATTTTCATAAATATCCCGATTTTATAGGTAAAGTGCAGCCTAAGCTTAAAATAACTACAGTACCGTCTGTTAATTTACCAACATCCTCAATTTCTTCTAGAAAAGTATTTTAGGTATTATTAAGGTCCCGATTTTTTAACATTTGTCCCGCGTCCCGCGGAATTTTAAAAAAGTCCCGCTTTTTGTCTTCAAGATTTTTTGTATTATATTATTTGTCAAATTTGGTTTTGTTTCTTGATAGTAATGTTGTATAACTGTTTTTTTGGTTTAAATCACATTTTATGAAAATGGGGCATTTTTTTAATACACCCGCCCTTGTCCTGCCTTAACAAAATAAAAATCGGACCACCTTAGTTATTATTATACTTACCTAAGAACAAGAAATACTAAATTCAGAGCTTATAATTTAATAAAACAATAATTTATTTTAAATAAACTCTTAAAACTGCACAAAACAGACACAACCTAATGCAAATACACTTGTTGCCTGTCAATTACCACCGGCTTTCCTCCATATTTGTTTACATTTACAATGCCATCTAGTAGTAGTTAAAATTCCCAATAGGTCTGTGAAATTACCAATTTATTAATTTATTCACTTTGTACTTACAGGTGATGTAATATCAACATTGGGATATAAAAAAAATATATTAAGAGTTCCTGAGGGTCATTGTTGGGTTGAAGGTGATCATACAGGACACTCCATGGATTCTAATAACTTTGGTCCTGTCTCCATTGGACTTATCACTGCAAAAGCTTCTTATATAGTTTGGCCACCATCTCGTTGGCAATGTATTAAATCGTTTTTACCAGATACTAGAGTGCCCTTAAAATACGCTAAAATTTAATTTATCCTTGTTAAATTGTTGTGAAAATTCTTGTTTTAAGATTTAATCAAGTTAATAAAATATAAAAATTACAATTGATGGTTGTAGCAATTTTATTTGAAAAACATTTGCTCAAAACAATTATTTTTTTTTACAATAACTTGAAAGACAAAAGACTAAAGAACTAAGATTTAGGTATTTAAGACATAAGGCCCCCATACACGATAGAACACTCTAACAAACGTGCATGACGGACTTTTTTGAAAAAAATTCCCCACACACGGGCGAACATTGACGCGCGTTTAAGAGGGATTTACTCGAATATGGTTATATGGAATTTGCATGTAAACGCCGGACATAATAATGGTAAAACTGTAATAGTTAATTTTTTTTGAATAATGTAAATACTCCTTATTAAATATGGTAAAATTAGGGGTTTTTATAGTCACTGTAAATTTTCACCCATTTATTAAAGCGACAAAATCTCGTGGAGAGTATTTTATAGAATCCATAATAATTATTATGAATAGTTTAGCAGTTACGAGATTTTAAAGTTAGTTCAGCAACGCCGCACCGATTTTTTTTAAATAACCACAAACCGTATAACTTTCTTTGAATCATTTTTCTCAAAATAACTCGGTGCGGCGTTGCCGAACTTACCAATTAAAACTTTTAACTCTTGTAACTTCTAAAATATTTACTTTAGTAAAATAAAAAAATAAGTTTCATAAATCTCCAAAAGCAAGCTTTGATAATACGCAATAAAAATGGCTGGTTGCTATTTAAAAAAAGTTAAGTGATTATCGCCTGACCTTCAACTGTTCATGATCATGGCAATATTTCTAAAAAGTGCGTCACTAAGAACGTTACAACTTTTATTTGAGACATTTTTCTGTAAAATGCTTAATTTGTAAAATAAAGCAGCTATGCCGAACTTTACGTATTGAAAATTGAAACCCTTTTAACTTTTTTTATTTACTCTAGAAAAATAAAAAAATAATTTAAAAAAGGTTAATTGATTATCGCCTGACCTTCATCTTGCTGTTCATGGTAATTTTTTCAAAAATGCTTCATTTAAAAAATAAACGGGCGCTGCCGAACTTTTTGTACACTCTGTATAAACGAAAGGCCTATACAGGTTGTTTCTGCGGCAATGAGACGACCCGCGTAGGCTACTAAAGGCAGCCGCGACGATCGTTCTAGCGCGCCCATTCTAAGCGCGCTACAATATTACGTAATAAAAGCCACACGCGATAAAAAAAATTACTTAGATTTTAATAATTTTAAGGAAACAAATTTATTAATTACCAAATAATAACATCCTAAATTTAACGTACGTGTAAATTTTAATTTAAAATCTCGTTTTATAATTGTCATTTAAAGGTTTATGATAAAGCTGTAATTTAATTGATTTTATTGGTATCGCAATTTTCTAGATTTTATATAAAACTGATTGAAATTAAATTAAAAATTGTGTGGATGTGCATTTACTTTAAATTAAGTTAACTTAAAGTTGTGATTATAATAATGAGTAAAATAATTAAAATCAAAATACCAAAATCTAATAAAACCTATTCCTAATTATTGTGATTACTTACACAATTATTTTTAAAAACTAAAAGTAATTCACAATACTTGAAATAAAATAAAATAAGTTCTTGTTCGTTATGAATCCTATTCAATATCAGAATTAAAACCAAAGAATCTAATTCTAATAAAATGTGTAGTTGGGGTTTTTATTTAGACAATCAATTATTGTGACGTTAAAAGTAAGTAAAGTAATGCAAAACACTTTCAAAACAATTAAATCCGTTTTTATTCGCAGCGCATATGGAACAGGTACAAAATTTACATTGCTGTTTCAAGCGGAATGAGACGGCCGGGCCGTCGGTCGCTATCGCGTTAACTCGCAACACGATTATTTATTATTGTAGACAAAATTTAACCACATTTTCAATTGTAAAGTTAAACTAGGTACATTTTGAAAATCAAATTCATTGATAATTTCTTACTTAAAACAATAAAACATTAAATTTTCAGTCCGCAGCTTTATAATTAAGAAAGTTAAACTATTTTTTGAACAGAAAAAAATTACCGAGAGGCGAATTTCCAACGTCTACGCGCAGACAGGCATTTTCACATTTCAACTAAGTTTCACGGCTCAAGTCGTGTCACTCTTGTTAGTCGTTCATTATTGTTTATTGATAAAGCAAACCTTTTCTTTTTTGTTTACAATGAATCGTTGTACATTAGAAAAAACTGATATGGTTTTGTGGTATGCTGCAGGAAACAGTGCACAACAAGTCTGTGATTTGTTTTCCGTTAAATATCCAGATAGACCTATTCCAAACAAAAATACTGCACTTAGAGTGTATAAATTATTTAAAGATACTGGCATCATTAAATGTTTGGGCTGGAATAATTGGGAACAAAATTATTGGTCCATATTCTACATCGACGGTACTTTAAATGCCCAAAAATATCTTCAATTATTGGGAGATATTGTTATACCTGTAATTCGAGGACTGCCAGATGTAGATTTCAATCAAATTTATTTCCAACAGGATGGTTGTCCAGTTCACAACTCACTTAATGTGAGACATTTTCTTGAGCAACAATTTCCTCATCGATGCATTGGAACATACACCGAACCACTGTCTTGGCCAGCTCGTTCACCAGATCTGTCCCCACTTGACTTCTTTTATTGGGGTTATTTATAAAATGAAATTTATCAAAGAGACCCGTTTACAAATTTACAACAACTTCAAGAACGAATAACCAACGTTTCAAATTCAATTTCTGAAGAAACATTAAACAAAGTTATTGGTTCGTTTTACGATAGGTTGGGGTACTGTCTGGCACAAAATGGCGGTGACTTTGAGAAATTTTTATAACTTCATTTATTTGTTTTCTTTAATTTTTTGGGTTTGCACTACTTCACCCAAAAGTTGACAAATGATGAATTGGGATGACATCACTGATTATTCCCTGCTAATTGAGTTTACTTAAAGTAACTCTATTGGTAATATCTGACTTGTCAACTAAAAAACAAAAACGCATTTCTATTGTTTTGTATTTCAAATTGGAATTTAGGCACAATAATCAATTTCTTGATTATTTGAATTTTTGTATCCACATCAATTTAAATAACATTAAAATAAATTCAGATAAAATTATTGGATGGCAGGTTTAAATAATTTTACGATTAAAAGCAAAATTTTTGTCTTAAAAAAACAGTTTAACTTTCTTAATTATGAAATTGCACACTGAAAATTTAATGTTTAATGTTTTATTGTTTTCAATAAAAAATTATTAATGAATTGGATATTCAAAAAGTAACTAGTTTCACTTTACAATTGAAAATGTGGTTAAATTTTGTCTACAATTGGCGATTCAAATTAATATTTCCCGCACAAATGTATGTTTGGTTACATATTCTAGTGACGTCACGTCAGTGACAAAATAAATAAAAATTTAAACTTGCAAAGAAATGATAAAACGCATTTAATAATACAAAGTAAATTAAGTAAGTTGACGTTATTTACTTGACTATAATAGACATTAACAAACGTTAAACGCCAAATTCGTTTGCACAACTATCACGGACGTGACGTCATTTCATAGTTCCGCGCTATGCCGCAAGAGGGAGATCGCTTAGCTAGAATCGCCAATAATAAATAATCGTGTTGCGAGTCAACGCGACAATCCGGCTCGGGCGTCTCATACCGCTTGAAACAGCAATGTAAATTTTGTACCTGTTCCATATGCGCTGCGAATAAAAACTGATTTAATTGTTTTGAAAGTGTTTTGCATTACTTTACTTACTTTTAACGTCACAATAATTGATTGTCTAAATAAAAACTCCAATTTAGGATGTTATTATTTGTTAATTAATAAATGTGTTTCCTTAAATTTATTAAAATCTAAGTAATTTTTTTTATCGCGTGTGGCTTTTATTATGTAATTTTGTAGCGCGCTTAGAATGGGCGCGCTAGAACGATGCCTTTAGTAGCCTACGCGGGTCGTCTCATTGCCGCAGAAACAACCTGTATATGGAAGGTGTGATAATTTCACATCGATATACGTCTTTTAGTGGGGGAAACTGCGAGAATCTCCGCTAACATCACACCTGTCTGTCAAGCTGCATGCTGCCTGTCATCTGTCATGTTTTATTATTTATTTGAAAACGGAAACCGTTAACCGTTATAGGTTATAAATTATAAAAACCCGAGTAAAAACCTATAAATTGTAGTGTATTTATAATATTGCTACAATAAGTTTGTTTAGTTGATTTATGGACTCCAAAAATTGTGTAAGTTTTTTCTTATATAATTTGTTGTTTAGATCAGGTTTTGTTAAACTAAAAGTATTTTCATGTATTATTTTTGTTGTATTTCAGGTTTGGTTAGAGGTGGGTAGTATTCGAAATCAAAGGAATTCAAATAGTATTTTGTTTTTGAACAATTTTCCTAAAAAGTATATTGTATTTTCAAGTACCAAATTGTATTTCAATTATTATTTATTCCTATAATATGTAATTCCTGAAAATATTTTTCTATAAAAATTTTACATAAGACTATTTTTTTGTATTCTGTATCTGTTTTACTTACATAAAATCAGAAAAGTCTCGTAATCTCAATTATTTTGTTCGACGTTATTTAAACAGCGAAAATTTTATTTTTTGTGTAAGTTCAGAATGGCAGTATTTTGAAATCGGGTGGAGAAATTTGAAATTAATGGTGTATTGTTACCACTAACGTTTTTGTTCAGAAAGACAGCGATTAAATTATTTTAAAAATATTTTTGTTACCTTAAACTTTTATTTTAATTTCAAATAAAAAAGTATATTGTTTTATTAGGAGTAAAAGAAGTACTTTTTTTGGCCAGTATGTAGGCTTATGGGATGAGCTCTGCGAGTCCCGCCGATACATGCGAGCCACAAAAGTTCTTTTACTCCGAATAAAATATGCTATTTTTTCTTCAAACGTCGAAAGTTATAAATAGCAGTAATATAAAAAAAAATTTTAAAATTTAACATTTAATTTACATGCAATACCCAATACAATGTCAGTGTATATTGGGCGAGATATTGGGTTGCCTAAAATGCATTTCTACTCCGCGTTTCTAATCCTTGTCAATTCAAAGTATACCCGATTGTAACTGATTTACTTCGGAAATGCACGAATATGACCATAGAATCAAGGAACATAAAAATGACTTGTTAAAGCCTGTTAAGCATCACATAGTACAGCCTTAATGACGTTTGAAGATAAAAGTATTTCAATTACAAAATATTTGAAATACTTTATAGCTAAGTATTTTAGGCAAAGTATTTCAAATAAACCTAAAAAACAAAGTATTCTGTACTTTGTATTTCAAATATGTAAAAAAAAGTAACATAATCTGGGAATATACTTCACCATTTCATCTGCAATAACTTGACTATTTCAAGATTAAATAGAAGGTTTTATAGCCGGTGTTTTAGGATCTAAACAGATTGATTTTTACAATTTTCCTTTCTCGATGATCAGGGGTTAAATTACTCGTCATTTTTTTACACCCAAAAAACTAAAAAAAAATAAAAATTTTTAGGTATAGTCGAGGAGCTGACCGCATTAAAGTCTCCCTGATATAACATAGATACGTTTTTTGTTAAATCATTAGTTTTTTATGTGTGCCATCTTTTTTATGTGTTGAAACTTGACCGAAGTATTAAAATATGACTTCTTCCGGTACCTCTTTTTGAACTGTTAGTCCCTCATAAAAGATAGCTCCACATTTGTGCCAGTCGATGAAGAGTGTTAAGCAAATTGATAAAAAAATGTACTGCCACCCCCAACCCTGATAGGAACCGAGGCAGCAACCCGGAAGTGGGAATCATTTTCCAAAAAATGACTACTACTTTTACTGACGGCATCGTAAAGGTGGTTGCCTATTTTTTGTTTGCAGGAGAAATTAATTTGAATCACTAAAGTAAGCGATAATTGAGGCGATTATATTTTAATATAACAGAAGGTTTTAGCATCATTTAAAAAAATACCACGTTCATTTGCAAGGCATGTTTCATAAAAATCGGCTTTCCAGAATTTGCACGTAACATCCGTCATAAAACATAAACATGCTTTTTTTGTTAAATATACCTCAAACATTCATGAATTTAAATAAAGCATGTTGCCATCTCTAGGGTTGACAATAAAATTTTGTGCCGTTGATAAGTTGGGCAAGTTCTGGGAACCCGTTTTTTATACAACATACTTACCTTAAAAATGAACATGGTATTTTTTTATAAATGAAGCCAAGACCATTCATTTTTAGGTGAGACTTTAGTGCTGTCGGTTCTCTTACTAGTAGTTTATGTAAAAAAATTAATAGCATAATATCGATAATTTTTAGAAACTTATCTGTACAAATTTTTGTTTCCTAATTTTAATTATTAAGCAAAATATTAAATTTTTAAAATACACCTTTATTCATTTATCGGAATGTTATATTTTGTATAAAAATTCATAACTTTTAAAGGAAAAGTCGTAGAGTCCTGATTTTTTTTTTAATTTCTTGAACTATAATTCTACATTATTAACTTTCAAATTGTAAATTTGAATTGCACGACTCATATATGTCTGTAAAATGTAAAATGGTGTGTTTTTATTCCCTATTGACTCTTTTATAAATTATAAATGTGTTATTATTTAACAGAGAAGACTACAAACTTAAAAGAAAGAAACAATTTTGAATCACTTTTTTCAATAATGGATATATTAGAAGAGGAAGACTATGAACTTCAAGCATATAATGGTTTTTCAGCCAGAAAAATAATTAACACACGTAAGAAACATTTTTTTTACAAACTTATGCTTTCAATACTTAATAGTTCCAACATTTTTATAGAAGTTTATTCATTTTGGTTACAATTTAAAAAACGTTTTTGTGTAAAGATTTTAATAGAAATTTTTGGGTTAATTTTTTTGGTTAAAGAAACTACAACAATGTCATAAAATTGGGTAAAGAATCATTTTACATCAAGTCTTGAAGTTATTTTAATTGTTTAATAATCTGGTTTAAGAAAACTAAATAAAAGAATTTTGGTTTTTTAACATTTTTTTGTTTTGGATACTGTTGTAATAAAACGGTTAAAATCTCTATTATATTATAAATAGAAAGTGTTTAGTAAAGTCTAAACATCAAAATCCTAGTCCACAAATATGTTAATGACATTTTTTGGAAAAGAAAAATAGTAAGTGTGATGATGCCTATTTAAAGCCAGGTCCGCTCCGTGCGGGTGGCAAAGATGCCTGACCAAGGGGGCGCCAGTTTAAAGATATAAAATGAAAATTTTTATAAAAAATTAAATAATTCACTATTAGGGACACATATTATACATAGTTATGAATTAGGGGTAGGGGCGAAAAATCATTTGTATTATGTATAAGCAGGGCCGGAAATACATAATCTGATAATAAGTTGATTTGACCCTATTTATCTATATTCAAAAATGGTAAAAATTTTACCAATCCTTGATTACTGGAAATGGTACGAGAGGAGATAAAACACTTAAAAACTTTTTTGGTATCGAGGATTGGTAAGATTTTTACCAAATAAGCGATTTTTATAAAAATGCGTGGATACAAAATTTCATCATAAAATTTTTATTACTTTGGCAGCAATTAAAAAAAATATTTTCTTAAAAATGAACTTCAGAAGCTTATAACTAAGCAGGGGTGCATTTTCGGATATAGATAAGTAGGGCCAAATCGACTTATTTTCAGGTCTACTATCACCGGTTAAGCGTTGTCGGTGTAGTTACAGGACACCCAGCATTTTAAATACGTTCAAACATTACCCGGTATTTTTTTGAAAAGCCATAACCAAGTTGTGTTTCCCAACTGTCACGAAAATATTTTGTCTTGATAATTTTTTAAAATTTTGCCTGTAGTGCTGTTATATGGGGGTTAACGCACGATGATGTTACGAATCTTAATTTTACAATTCATAAACATTTCCAAATAGTTCTACCCCTCCCCTGAATAAATTATTTATACAACAGAAGTTTTATTATTTATGTTCTTAATATTCCTGATAAATTCATTTGTAAATTTTTGAGGACGACTTTATAAATTTGGTTGGGGGCCACATCAGCCTTTAATGCAGCTCTGTGTATAAGGTTGGTAGTTTCAAGACTTTGGTTAGTTAGGTTAGTTTAGGGGCCACCTAAAATCTCCTGCACAAAGGTGCTTTATAACCTAGGAGCGGCCCGGTTTAAAGCAAATTAATAATACCAAGAAAATGAGAGTATGGTTCCTTTGATCTACCTTAGGGGTGGGCAACCTATGCGGCCCGTGAAAAAAATGCCTTGCTGTAAGATACAGCAAGAAGCAATTACTCGCCTTGCAGAGTGATGGATGCTCTGTTTTGAGCTTTTTACCACTAATCAGAATCACATACTGCTTGCTTGAATCCTCCTCGTGGTGTCATAGGGAGAGGACTGCATTGTTTCTCACAACACCTTGGTTGGCGCTTAACTTAAACCACCACTGAAATTATTTCTCTGAAAAATATGAAGGAGAGTAATCTCTTGGCATTTATGTCAGTTTGTAGACCGATGTGCTGCTAATGAATACTAATAAGCCTAAAATGCAGCGTCCGTCACTCTGCTTCTTGCTATACCTTACCACTATTTTGTAGCTTAAATAAATCGTCTCTCTAATGCATATATAGGGTGTCCCAGACCAACCGTACCACCTCTTTATTTTGACAACTTGTTGCTGTACATTGATGATAAAAAAAAATTTACCACCAAAGTGTACCTAAAGAATCTTTTGATATAATTTGTAATTTCCAAAATAAACTGGAAGTATCTGAAACCGGAAGTAACTTTTTGATACTTTAAATGGCAACCTAGGTCGAGTATGGTATTGTTGGAAAGGTCTTTCAAAAGAAACAACTTTAATATTTTTTTAATATCTTACATACATTATACATTAAACGAAAAAAAAATAAGCTACAAGTGTTATCATAAATTATGGAAAAATTAAAACATTACCATCATCCACAATGGGCGACAGAGAATTTTTTAAATGGAATAATCAATTTTTTCGATTAATATTTATTAAAGGGAAATACATAACCTAAAAAAAGTTGATTATTTTTAAGGGGTTAGGCCACTCTAGGATTTAAAAAAAAATTAAATCTTAAAACAGGCATGGATCAACTTAAAATCGGTTAGAAATTACCTATAACAAAAAATCCAGAGCCGGATCTAGGGTGGAGCGAGTGGAGCACTCGCCCAGGGTGAAAGTCAAAGGGGGGCGCGAAAAAGGACCATTTTTTTAATTTAAAAAAAAATTGTTTTTTTTATGAAATTTCAGGATCGCCGATCATCGGCGGCCGATGTCGACATTTTTTCACGATGCATGTGTTTTTATGATTCTTATTATTTTTATGCAGGTGTTCACTGAAAAATACCACTTACGCTGCAATATTATAAATTCTAATTTAATCTTCAATTGTTCGCCACAAGTTAGCTATTTTTCATGTGACTTGTGCGTTTTGTGTATATACAGGATGTCCCATAATATGTGGGACCCACTTCTAGGGTGGGTAGTAGATGTCAGATGTCAAAACAATAAGAAAAGTTCATATTTATGTTTCGCCTCATAAGGAAGAAACAGCTCTTTAAATGTGTTGTTACAAATTAAGAAGTAGGTTTTCGCTCGTTTATTTCAAAACAAATTAGAATAGAGATTTGAAATTTGGTTGTGAATCATAATACATCTAGAATACATTTTTGTGAATTTTTTCAAATTTTTTGCTAGCTTTGAAAGGGTACATTCAGGGAAAGTTGAGATTAAAAATTGTCATAACCTTTTTGTGGATAACTTTTACAACATTTTTTCTTTAAATTCATGTTCCCCAATTAATTCTTAACAGAAAAGGTACTCTTATTTAAAGTCGGTAGTATGCGCCGTTTTCGAAGAAAATGCATTTTATTATTTTATTGATGGTGAACACAATTTAAATTTTAAAAAATCATGTTATAAACCTTTTATTTATTTTTTTGTATGACCAAAAACTGTTTAAGAAATTGAAAAAAATCACGAAAACATATCCTAACTGCATTATGATTCATACCAAATATCAAATCTGTTAATTTCTACTTCAATTTGTTTTGAAATAAACAGAAAAAAACCTACTTTTTAACAGCACCTTTAAAGAGCTGTAGCTCTCTTATGAGGCGAAATGCGAAATTAGCAGAGGTGGGTAGTATTTGAAATAAAAGTAATTGAAATAGTATTTGAAATACTTTTAGTATTTAGTATTTGAACAAATTTCTTAAAAAGTATTTTGTATTTTCAAGTACTAAATTGTATTTCAATTACTTTTTAGGTTTTTAAAATCAATCTTTTGTATTACAAATTTTGATCCAACCTTTTATAGATATTGAATCTTTAGTATATTCATATTATGACAAATTGTTAGAATTTTCTTCCTTATTGTTTTGATCGACGTTATTTTAACACCGAAAATGTTACTTTACATCGGTGTTAACTTACAGTAAATGAGTAAATAAGTGTTAAAAATAGCATTTTTTTATATACTGTGACGACATTCGAAATTACAGCTATGTTACCAACATTTTTGTTCATAATGGCACCAGTTAAATGTTATTTTACATTAAATTTATCCTTAATATTTATTTCAAATAAAAAAAAGTATTTCAAATAAAGTATTTCAATTACAAAGTATTTGAAATACTTTATAACTAAGTATTTTGGTCAAAGTATTTCAAATAAATCCAAAAATTAAAGTATTTTGTATTTCAAATACTTAAAAAAAGTATTTTGCCCACCTCTGGAAATTGGACATAAGTTTATATGAACTTTTCTTATTCTCTTGACATCTACTATCCACCCTAGAAGTGGGTCCCACATATTATGGGACACCCTGTATATGTGATTATATTTTATGTGATTTGGATTAGAGTTGTAATACTTACTACTTATATACTTAAACATAATAACAAAAATCAGAAGGTAAATAAATTTAAGTTGTAATTTTGATATTGCCCAGTTCTTATTTATTTTCCGCAAATACTTACATTACTTAATATTTTATGTGATATTATCTGAGTGGGGTAGTATTTTGGATTTAGTATTTCAAATATTTTTTTAAAAAATATTTTCATATTTTTAAGTTTGATATACTTTAACTAGCCATTAATACTTTTTAGATTCAATCTTTCCAAATCGAAAGAAATAGACAAACAAAATAGATTTCAGATTTTGTTTTTTGATTTTGGGTTCAGATGGGTATTGGGTCTCAGTTGAACTTTTTCAAATAAAAAAGTATTTGAAATACTTTTTATATTTCAAATACTTTTTTGGTGTAATATTTTATAGAATGTATTTCAAAGTTTAGTAAAAAAAGTATTTCAAATAAAACAAAAAAGTATTTTACCCTAATCTGGATATTAGACCATGTAATTCAGCACATGGGTATTTAAAAAAAAATATAGCTTGGATATGGAATTTTTATTTATAAATTACAATTTTTTGCTATAAAAATTTAAATTGAGTCCTGTAAGAGTACCTTTTTTTATTCAAAATTAAATAAGGAATAATATTATGAAAACAAATATTTTGTAATGTTGACCATAAAAAAGTTAACGCTATTTTTACGCTTAACCCTCCTTAAAACTATCCTTTTGAAGAGGTCAAAAAAATAAAAAAAAATCATAAAGTTATATCTTGAGTGTATAATGATTTACACCAAATTTCAAATTTCTAGGACAATCCGTTTTCAAATAAATGACGAAAAACCTACTTTTAGACACAATATTTCAAGGGCTGTAGCTCCCTTGAGAAGCAAAATCGGACATATAATGTTTATAAGAAGTTTTTTTTCTTAAAATTAGTTGTAGAATCGCCTCCTATGTTTTGTCGCATAATTTCTGGACACCCTGTATACAGTATTATTTTTTAATAGTCTTTATTTTTTGTTGTTTTAATTTTTATAATAAAAAAATATGTTTGATAATAATATATTATAGAATAATTTTGTGTGTGTGTGGGGGGGGGGGCGCGCCAAATTTGCATGTTGCCCAGGGTGACAAAATGTGTAGATCCGGCTCTGAAAAGATCTATTCAATATAATAAAAAAAATCCTAAGAACTTCTATAGATCTATAGAGAATGTAATTTTGAATATACAGTTAAATTTTGAAGTCAATAGGTCAAGAATTGTATGAGTTAGGAGTCCGGCAGATTTGAGAAATATTGTTTCGGAAAAACGCTTTCAAAGTTTTTTTTTATGTACCTAGCATCAATCTGCGATGCCTGTACCATACAATTGGCCTTCCCCATTAATATCCTGCTCCTGTGCTTCTTTTCTAACCGATTTTAAGTTGATACATATTTTCAATATTTTTAAAATCCTAGAGTGGCCTAACTACTTAACGAACTAAGCAAATAATGCAAAAAATATATCTTTCAATTTAAAAAATCATAGTTTCCTCTGCCCTCGCCCATTGAGGATGATGATCTATGGGTTGATGGTAGTGTTTTCATTTTTCCATAAATTAAGAAACAACTTTTCACTTGCTTGCATTTATTTTTTAATTTAATTTGTTAATTATGCAAGGTATTGTGATTTTGTGTGTGAATATACCTGAAACATCGATTGATGTCTTATGACCATTAGAAGCGTATATTTTACATTTTATTATCAAGTAATTCCCAAAATGGGTTTTTTAAGTTATAAATATTATTTTGTCATAACATTTTAATAATTAAAGTCGCTATCGTCCACAAACTTGTATAAATATAAGTTGTTAATGTAAAACTGTATTTTTATTGGTCCTAACAGCCAACAACTTATATTTATATAACATTTTAAGTTATTATGTGCTGATATTATTTTTTATCTTAGTGTTAAAAACCCTTCAAGTTTCTGTAAAAGAAATGAGAATTCCAACTGATGAAGATGAAAATACTACAAATAATGTACTGAATACTCAATATTTAGATGAATTAAAGAAAAGATATATGGAGACTGTTTTGGAGACAGTTAAAGAATTTCAGGTAGGTTTACAAGGTACATAGTGTTATTATATTTAACACTAGAATCTAAATCTACTTAAATTTTATGAGTGGCACTGTAAAATCAGACGAATGTTTAATTCTTTGTTTAGAATTTTGTGAATGCCTGAACTTAGGAAAGCGCAGTTTTAATTAATCGGTGGAAATTTAAAAAATTACCTTTGTTTTAACCCATTGGGATAGAATAACGAACCAGACTTGCGGTATATAAGTTTTGCCAAATGTAGAAATAACGAGGCTCAGTGATAAGTTACATAATTTTTGGTTGTTTTCAGTTTGATAAATTTTGGGTTTAAATTTATTATTTTTTTACATTTGAACATTTGTGTTTCAAATATATTTTTAGTTTTGTGTATTTTCCTTAATAAATTTTGAAATATCTATTTTTTATTTCTTATCCAATGAAAAATAAAAACTGCATTTTGGTCAAATCACAGTATATGAAAATACTGTCTCAATGGGTTAAGGCTTAATGGACGATACCTAAGTTTTACAATGCCACACTAATGTTACACTAAATGTTCTGACGGAATAGATTAGTTTTTATGGCGTTTATACAAGCTCAAAGGTTAAGTTTACTTTTAGTGATATCGCATGACCCGACTGTACTAAAGCCTCCCTAATAAAACAGATATGTTTTTTGTTGAATCAGTAGTTTTTTTTCTGTCTTTGAGAGTGTCACCTTTGTGTATGTCATCCTGAAACTTGACCTAAGTATTAAAAAATGGCTACTTCCGGTTTTAAACTCTAAATCCGTTATACAACATAACTTATGTGCCAGTCGGTGAAGAGTGCTAAGCAAATTGATAAAAAATTGTGCTGCCAATCCCCACTCTGACAGGAACTATGGCAGAAACCCAGAAGTGGGAGGGATTTTCGCACATCCGTCATAAAACATAAAGGTACCTTTTTTTGTAAATGTTCCTCAAACATTGATGCCCTTGAGAGTTACTTATGTTACTCACAAAGCGCACTGATATATAAACTAAATACCCAATTTAAATAAATAATAACAACATACAGAGTTTTGCATAATAATTGACAACTATTGTACATATTATTTATGTTTATGAGTTTTTTGTCATTGCTGCGTTTAAATTGGGCAACTTTTGCACAAAAATAATGTTTCATAGTGCCATTTTTTTTTATTAAGCCCTATTGTGGGGTGCTGGCTGGTGGCCAATAGAGAAACACTGCGGCCTATTGTATTTTTCCCCACAGAAGTTACATGTGAATAAATCCAGTCCTTGTGTAAGATGAATCAGTTTATTCAGCATGTTGGTCTCAGTCATATTTCCATGAATATCGAGATTGTGTCTTCGTATCGTAATCACTTGGCATTCGAAGATTACAGGCGAGGTTGTTTCCTCCTCATTACATAGCCTGCATATGGGTTCTTCTTTCCATATGCCCATTTTATGCAGGTGTTGTCACAGTGAATGTCCTATCACTGACTTTAGTTGCACCCTGATAAGGTGCAGTGCTTCAGAAGCAAGTTTGTAAGACGGATTACTCATCATTATCCTGCTGTGTTGGTGTCCACTTATTTGAGCCCATCGTTCACGGTTACTTAGTTTTATCCACTCGTTGACTGACTCCCTGGCAGTGGATTTAGTAATTCCTAGTTCTGGTCTATGGCCAGTATAGTTTTCTTCAGCACCTTTCTTTGCCAAGGCGTCTGCTTTCTCATTGCCTTTTATCCCATTGTGCCCTGGTACCCATGCAAGGTGACCTTGTTGTTAGTTGCCAGGGTTTTAAGGTCTGCAAGATTTGTTTGGATTTAATTCGGTGGCATGCTAACGCCTTTATAGCGGCCTGACTGTCAGTGAAAATATGGATTTCACTATTTCTATAGTCCCTCCTTATGTTCTCTTGAACGCAAGCCGCTATTGCATGTATTTCTGCCTGAAAAATCAAGCACGAAGTCCCCATTGGTATAGATAGTCCAACCTTGGGGCTTGTCCATAAATTCCTGCTCTGGTGCCTCGATCGGTTTTGGACCCATCTGTGTACCATATGAGCCCTTTTGCTCGATCATGTGTAACTTTGGTATTGTCTTTACTCTCCTCCCATTGTTGGTGTTTGAAGGATTTTTCAAATGAAAGCCTTGGCGGCATATAATGCCCCTCTGTTTCAAGTAATCTGTTATTTTTGTATGGCCTGATGTTGTAAGAACCTGCCAGTTATCATTGCATTTCAGTCTGTAGGCTCCCATTCTGACCTCACACTTAATGTAGGGGTGCCATAATAACTGGTAAAAAAAATTTTTGATTGTCATGTTTATAGTACACTTACTGTTACTATTATTTAACTTCCTTGCGATAACTTGGTCCTGATAGTTTTAAATGCTATCAAAATTTTGTATAAAAATATATTTAGCATACTTCTAAAGAGACTTATAAAAAAACATGTTGCAATCTCTAGGGTTGACAATAAATTTTTGTGCCATCCATAAGTTGAGGGATGGGAACCCGTTTGTATGCAAGATACTTGCCTTACAAATAAACATGCTATTTTTTTTGTAAATGAAAATAAAACCTTATTTCATTCTATTAAAAGTTGCCATCGCCTTTGTGTACTATTAATTTTGTCCAACAAATTTTCGTTCAAATTCCAACTTAATTCTAAGTAGCAATTTTTTAATACTTTGGTCAAGTTTCAGGACATAAAAAAGATAGCATATTCTCAAATACATAAAAAACTGCTGATTCAGCAAAAAATGTATCTATGGTATATTGGGGAGACTTTACTGCAGTCTGCTTTACTACAATAAAGAATAAAATTACAAATTTTAGCTTAGCTAACCTAACTAATGTAATTTTAGGGACCTACTAAAAAACTGTTTGAGATTCCTAATAATGTTAAATTGGATTTACATCAACCTTACATGAAATTTGAGGATAACGATCAGAAAGTAAAAAATGAAATAGCAGAATTGGAACAAAAAATTATTCAGGTATGCATCTACTCTACTTATTGAGTGTATCGTCTCAAAATAAACCCGATTTGTAGACTTTATTATGAATTCTTTACCATTCTAAATTATTAAATTACCAATGCCTAAATATTAGGCATCGTTGGTGAAAACGGGCATAAGTTTAGTTTGAAACGATACACCTAAAGCGATTCTGGATGACTTTTTTGGTTTGTTAGTGATTCACCAAGATTTTAACATTGGTTCTTAAATTCTCTCGGTTCTTACTAAAGTTTAAAGCATTTAGATGTCAAAAATGTGTTAATCAAATGCAATTGGTCCAAACCTGACGGACCAATCTATGAACCAAAACAATTCGAAATCGCTTTTAAAAAGTACTTATTTTTTTACTTAAATTAATGAATTACCTCTTTTTACTTCAGATGAAAACTTATGAGAAGTTTTTAGTACAGCAACTCAACAATTGGAAAGTTGTAGAGCCACTTCACGCAGTTCTGAATGAACTTTCTAAAAAGGATTTTAGTCTTCCACTCAAAGAATTTCATAATCTGGTTTTAGATACTTTATGGGAAACAGAGATGTAATTAATGCAATAATTTTAATATATTATATTATTTTTTTAAACATACTAGTTTTTTTATAAGATTTTATTTATGGTTACCTTACCGACATTTCCTATAACGGCTTACAGATTTGCACAGAATTGCACCATTAATTGATAGGTTGTTACATTTATTATTTCTTTAACCATCGCATTGGCGTAATTTGAAATGTATCTACTTTTCGGTCAAAAAAGCTAGGAATTGCCTTATATGGTGCAAACATATCAGGTACTGGTATTTTGGCAAAAGTTGGGTCTTTAAGTGGTTCTTAAAAGCAAACATCTGAGTGTCTGATAATTATTTTAAAGTATTAAGGTTCCTAATAAATTAAAAAGCAAATAAAATTTGTGACACTTTACAACAACCAGTAAAATTTCAAAAAAAAGCTTATGGAATCCAAATTTATAATACTGTCTCCGAGTTAAAATATGGTTTTACATGAACAGTCGCAAGATAGCTACGCTCATCACTGACTGACTAACTCTGTAATACTGCAAAAACTTTACAGCATACAAATCGAAATAAAATATCGAAAAATCATAATCAATGGCCGCCTTAAAACTACCAAATTTTAAATAGTATCTGAAACACTAGTGATTAAAAATACCTAGCAACTAGCGCTATAAGCAATGCATAAATTTTAGGAATCGTTGGTGAAAACCGGCATAAGTATTTTATATTTAGTATTCAAATACTTTTTTTAAAAGTCTTTCGTATTTTCACATTTTTTAAGTAATAAAAGTATTTGAAATACTTTTTAGAAGTCTGAAATACGTTTTTGATTTTTACAAAACTAAAACAAGAGATTTTCACATATGTAATTATATGTTCGCAGGTCTCAGTTGAACTTTGTGCTACACTTAAATTAAACGAGTAATGAGTTCATTAGAACAAGTATTATCCCGATATTTATTTTGTATTTCAAATAATAAAGTATTTAGAAAACTTTTTTGGTGCAGTATTTTATAGAAAGTATTTTAAATACAATTTTGTACAAAAGTATTTTGTATTTTATATAAAACAAAATAAGTAACTAATATGTGAGGAACAAAGAGTTTTCAGAAAAATAATTTGCAAGCAAAAAGTTGTTAATTATGTATTAAAATAGTAAAGTCTACAATTTTGATGAATCTGGTACTCTTTAAAATTATTTGGTTAATTTCAAAAAGACAAAAATCGACAAAAAATTGAAAATGGTCTGATAGAAAAAATATTCATCCCAGAAAAAAATTTTTAATTACAGAATTTGCAAAAATTTGAGAATGCAGATTCTTCACATTTCTTACAAGGAACAAGTTATAAAGACAAGATATTTTTTTTATAAGAATGACATTTTTTATTACAATAATCAGTACATATTTCTCATGAACTAAAATCTATAAGTAAATTCTAGCAAATGAAACATTAAATAAAATAGAAAACTATAGTAACATAATTTTATAAATTTCTATTATCATAAGAACGAAGTTATAAACTATCTTAAGTTAAGTAATATCAGAGATCATTTTTGAACAAATTCAGAAATTATAATCTTACTACAGGTTGCAATCAACTTCTGTAGGTCTGGATGGCCTCATCCTTTTCCCCAGATTAATTTTGGGACGCTGCATTGATAAACCCATTATTAACAGGTCTCCTACTTTCTCTGAATCTAGTTGAGGATTCATAATTTCAACTGGTTCATAATTAACAACGTCGATTTCTTCGCTTTTATTAATTTTGTTAGCAAAATCAATGTTGGCCAGAAATTCAGCGAACTCACCCTTGTTATCTCCAGTTACCTCTTTGGTTCTAAATTCCAACGTTTTATCAGTTAATTCTTCTTTAAATGTTTCCTTTCCCATTGCTTTTTCTTGTGTAACAACTAAGTTGATAGGTTTTTCATTTTCAATATTTGAAGAATCGACAATATTCACATCAACTTTTGATTTAGTTTTTGAATGAGTAATTCCAATTTCAAGAAAATGTGGATGGGCAGACTCGAAAAATCCGAATCTCACTAATTTCTTATATATGCAAATATATTTGCGATTGTTAGACCAAGTTGGTTTTAGTACTTCCATAATCTTTGGAAGGTCAGGGCAATTACAATAGAGCGATGGTTTAGGTTCTTGTTGCCATAAAGTACTAACTGGAATTGATATAAGTATGGGTTCACCAAATCTAGCTGCAATCTTGTATTCAGGCATAACAATTCGAATATGTTCAGAAAAGCTACCATTTAAATCTTGGAGAAATCTGAAATTGATCGTATTATCCAATCTTCTGTTGTAAATACAACTATTTCCATTACTTTGAATGCCAATTATCATAAGTAGCTTCTTGTTATATTCTTCAATCTTAAATTGGACATCGGACTCTAACAAATATGATCTACCACTCAAAGCAGCTCGATAGTATGTTCTGATTATAAAGAACAATTTCATTAAATAATATGTAGAAAGGTGTCCATCATGTTCATCGTTTAAGTTAATATTTATATATGGAAGTAGATATGATTCGAAGCAGTCTAGAACTTGGGCACCTCTATAATTAAAAATCTTGTAACAAAGCGGTACATCTGAATGTGTATGCATTTCCATTTTGTAGGGACACTTCACCATTGATTTTGTTTTAAGTAATTTTGCACAGTCGTGTTCTAGTCTCACTTTATCGTTCTCTTCTTGGGGCAAAAAGTCCCAATTTATTGCGAGTACTTCATCAGGTTTATCCATGTTGTTTAACTAAAAATTTTTAATGCAAATCTGAGTTATCTGGGTTTTTTTTTATAAATACCAACAATAATAAAGTAATTTATTGTAAATCTAGGAACCTACCTGCTTTTCTTTCCAAACAATTATTTCAGACTACTAGATCTACCAATTTATTGTTGACAGATGTTTAATTGGTTCTTAGTTATTATTTTAGTTATACTTAACACGCAAATAGGTTATTATCGTTTAACATTAAATACTTTTAATTAAATTCTTCGCCTTTTTCAAGTATGACAGTGGACTTGTTTGAAATAAACAGGCACACTCGATGCGCATCAAAAACGACGCAGGATTAACGAGAATAACAAATGAATAAAACCATACCAATTTTCCTTCCAAATGTAATGGACTCGTCCGGCGAACATCCGTTTCTGCGTGGGTGTTTGTCCGGGAGGGGAGGTAGTGTCAAATGATCTGCGCAAAGTTGATTTTCATATCTTAGATTGTTCTCCTATTCCTCTTTTGAGAATCGAGTATCAGCTGGCTCGACCGCGGGGGTAAGATTGTGGGATGACGCAAAAACAAATTTCGTTTGGGTCACACCATAGAGGTCACACCGACAACACTTAGCTGGTGCTAGTAGACCTGAAAATAAGTGGATTAGGTCCTATTTATCTATATCCAAAAATGCACCCCTGGTAGTACAAACGGCGGCGACGCTCGACACTAGGTCTAGTGTGATAAAACTTTTCAAGGTTGTACATATAAATCATTACGGCATTGAGGGGGGAACACAAAATGGCACTGCTGCCACGTGTAGCCGGAACGTATGACCGAACGCCACTATACATTTTTTTTTTTTAATTTTTATTTTTTTTTATCATCTAGTATCATAAAACTTCAGGATTCTGATTGTTCCTCGTGGCAGGGGAGGGCTATAAAAAAATGCCCCCAAACCTGACAGGAACCGAGGCAGCAACCCGTAAGTGGGAATCATTTTCCAAAATAAGCAACCACTTTTACGAGACGTCAGTAAAAGTGGTTGCCAATTTTTGAAAATCGAATTTGGGGGATCTCTTATTTTCCTGCTGCCATTGATAAGCGTTCTCACGGAGACTGGCAGCAATGCATTTTTTATAGTCCTAACCCTCCCCTGTCGCGAGGAGAAATCAGAATCCTGAAGTTTTATGATACTAGATATTAAAGAAAAAATAAAAATTTTGATTTTTTTTTTATTGTGGCTATAGGAAGTTATAACATTTATAAGTTCAGAAAATCCACCTGACAGTTGAAGCTGTTTCTTTTTAGATGCCTAGCTAATCGTTTTTCCTTTCCACCATCCTAATGCCAGCTGACAATTATTTCCATGTGTTTTAGATCATAACCAATAACCATGCATCTTGCTATAACCTAGAAGTCTTGAGTGTTTGAGAAATTATTCTATTAAATTTAATACTTCTAAATTAATCATGATAAATGATATTGAGGTTAAAAAAGGAACGTCGGAATGTTTGGAGGGATTTCTTTTTCTTTAGTTGGTAACTATAGGATTAATCATGGATTGAAAAATTCAATCCAGGCCAAATGAACTCTGTCGAGATAAACGCGTTGTTTACATGATTGACTGAATCCTGTCATAATCCCAATTTCAATCCAATCCGAATCGAGTTACACGAGATAAACGTAGTCATAGACTACTCAATCCAGCTTGAATTCGGCTCGGCTTGACCTCTACCATTTGAGATACACGTAAAAGGTCAAATAAAGTCCGAATTCAAGCTGGCTTGACCTGATCGAGCTAAACGTAGTCAATGTCTTTTGTTCAAATAAGCTTCAGTCAGGGGAAGGGTGCAATTAAATGAATTTCTTATCTGACTTCAAAATTTATAAAATCAATAAATCACTCATTAAATACAAGACCGTCATAACTCAAAAAGAGGTACTTTGCAGTTTTTTACCTCTAAGTGAAGAATTTTGTAATATTTCTTAAGGTGCATTTTCTTTGAAGCGGCGGACGCCAGGACTGCGATTCTCGAATGTATGAGACAAATTAACGCATACCTTGTCTGTCAAAAGTCTGATACTTTGTCAAAAATATATTCTCCATTATCGAAATGGGGATCGAATGCGAAAAATATCAAATAAAACGAGTGAATGGGTCTAGGGCTTGCGGACGAACAGTTCCTACAGAAAGGTAGAAATAAAAAGTTGACAGAAAAAGGTGCGATAATTTGTCGCATACATTCGAGAATCGTACCCCAGGGGCAGCCGCTCCAGAATACTCCTACGATGAATTTCAATTGAGTCATTTCCTTTGGCGCGACAGCCATCGTGCGTCTATAAAGGTGTCGCAGCGGCTCTACTGCTCCATGAACAGTGTACAACATGCTTCACCAAAAACTGGTACACAAAAGAAATGCTAAGGCAGCCAATAAGCAGACGCTTTCGTGCGGCTAGGAACAAACAACTTTACTTAGAATTCTACCTGACTACCTTTACTCACAATGCGATGCGCGTGGGAAACGCACAGCCAGGGATTGTCTGGCCATTCCCACTTAACTACTGAATAGCGGTACGTGAGACTCAAGCCGCACGAAAGCTTCTTAATGGCGCTAACATTTCTTTTATGTACCAGTTATCGGTGAAGCATGTTGTACGTTGTACAGCAGTGTAGCTGCTGCCGCTGAGAAACTTGGACGTCACTTTGTCGAAAGTCTAAAGTAAACAACACAAAAGTATTATTTTCAGTGACCAAAGACGAAAAATTAGTGGAGAATGTATCGACATTTTCGTGTTTAATTGATTTGGCAAAATCTCTAAATTTCTTTCGTCTTTTAATCAATTAATATAGTAAAAAGTAGCCTTCCGCGAGTTTTATTTTATACATCAGCATTTCCATTAACCATAATTTGTAGCAATTAAATCTCCTCATCTTCATTTTCTCTAAAAATAAGTTCAATCATAGATAATAGCGAAAAAACCATGCACTATCTATAGAACCAATCGCAAACATTTGCATACTGACTTATTATTAACTTATTATTATATTTTTTACTTATTCAGAGAATGTGATGAGATTTGATTTTGAAATTCGCTTGATATTTGCGGTTTTGCTCATAATTTTTTTTCTATTGAAGCTTTTTTAATTTTTTTTAGTACACAGAAGAGTCTTATGGCTACAAATTTCTTCTGGTTTTGTTTTTGTAAGTCAAACCAAATACTCATACGGCAGCAGTAAAACGGGCTCTTTTTAAAAAACGTTCGCTTAGCGGCGCATTTCCCAAATATAAGAAACTAATTAAAATAATATTTTTTATCCAACGCTAGCAATAAGTTAAGGTATAAACGAAGAGTTCGACGTTGCGTTTTTTGTTTTAAGTATATTTTTAAACTTTTTACAGCTGTCCAAAAATTTTTTAAAATTTTACCTAATTGGAAAGTTGGAAAGAACTATTTTAAAGCCTGGTTTACATTGGTCTCGTAAACGGGCGAGTAAGTGGGAGAGTAGGAGGGCGAGTTCAAAAATCGAGATATATTCGACTAATATACATAGTAGGGTGAGTAAAAAGGACGTTTTTTACTGACGTCTCGTAAAAGTGGTTGCCTATTTTTGAAAATGATTCCCACTTTCAGGTTACTGTCTCGGCGCCTGTCAGGTTTGGGGGGACAAACAGTTCAAAAAGAGGTACCGGAAGTGGTCATTTTTTAAGACTTCGGTCAAGTTTCAGAACATAAATAAGATGGCACACTCTTGACTACATAAAAAACTACCATCTCAATAGAAAACCCCGCTATATTATATGAGGGAGACTTTATTGCGGTCGGTTCCCCTACTATGACTACGGGCACACCGGAAGGACCAAACGAGGACCAAGCTGGTCCGCGTACCAACCGGAACTGTGTAAACGACGGTGGACTATTTATCGGACTATTTCGATTTAGTCCTTCGAAACTACTACGTTCTGTCTTAGTCCCGTTGTTATTCGGTGGTTCGCCACTTGTGTGAAGTGATTTTATAAATTCTATTATTTATAAATTATTTAATAAATATAGAACGACCGTTCTTGGTTCTTTTAGGTTATGTTTGCTTTTGCGATGTAAACGCGTGTAGACCAAAGTGTTGGATGGTACGCGGACCAGCTTGGTCCTCGTTTGGTCCTTTCGGTGTGCCCAGCCTCTATAGTACTTAAATCAATAAAAACTCAAAGCACAACAAAGCCTGTACTCACCTTCCTCCATTTTTTTTACAAAATTTATGTCAAAATAGTGTCATTTATACGTAGTCGAAGTTTACAATAAATGTTAAATCTCAATTATAATGACATATCTATCGAAAATCTAGAAACCCAAATATTTTCTAAACCGTAAAAGTTTGACAATATCACTTTTTGAAGTTTAACGTTTTCGTAATGAATAAACCAGAACTTTCCCCTTTAAAATCGACTCCAAACCTTACATCGCTAAGCGATGATAAATTAAATAAAGAAGAGGACCCCAGCACTTTCATAAACACTACCAAACCAGAGGTAAAATGTTTCCCCAAAGTACAAAAACAGTTGTATTCTGATGTCCCTCACTGGTTCAAAATTTTTAATTATCGAGGTGAAAAAGTTATAAACTGTTTCGAATCATATCTCCTCCCTCATCTAAATATTAATTTGGAAAAGGAGCACGAAGGATCGTCAATTCCTGAATACCACATGATAAAATTGTTCTTTAAAATTAGAACTTATTATCGAGCTATTTTAAGTGGTAGAATTTATATGTTAGACCATGGTTTTCAATACAAACTTGAAGAGTACGATAACAAAACGCTAGTGATTATGGCAATACCTAGCAGTGCTATTACAAACTTAAGTCATATTAGAAGATTGGATAATGCGCTTAACTGGAGGTTTCTTCATGATGTTAAGGGAAAAGTTTCTGAAAATATTCGTATCGTAATGCCGGAAAATAAATTAGCTATCAATTTTGGTGAACCCATTCTCATATCGATTCCCGTTAGTCCTTTATGGTTTCTGGAACAAAAACCATCCCTACATTGCGTTTGTTCAGACCTTCCAAAGACGATGGAAATACTGCAACCAACTTGTGCTTTTAAACATAAAAATCTTTGCATTTATAAAAAAATTGTTACATTCAAATGGCATGAGTCACAACATCCACATTATTTTGAACATAGAGTTAGTAAACAGAAATTAGAAGAGTATAGTAAGGATGAAAACAAGAAAGAGAATGTAGAAAAAACGACGATGATTGAAGAAACAGTAAATATCGAAAATGTAGAAAATGTAGAAAAACCTATCGATTACGTTAATGGACGTTCGAAAGAACTAGAGGTAGAAGAATCAGAGACTCCAGAATCAATTAATATATCTGAATCAATAAATAGCAATAAAATAGATCAAGACGAGTCTATAGCTAATAGTACGTATGATATCAATGACACTGAAGAGGTTGATGTTCAAAATTGTGAATCAATTAACGTTTATACCGGTGAAGTTGATTCAGAAAATGTAGGTGACCTTTTGGTTTTGGCTTTATCAGGATAGTAAGTCAAGAATGTATTAAAAACATGGAAAGTTTGGTATCTACAAGATAAATAATATTGGTGTAACCAATTTATTAACTCTGTTTATTTTTATTCTATTGTAATTTTTTTTATTATTTCAAAGATTCGTTGTGTATTAAAATAAAGTTACTTAAATAATCAGAGTTTTCATAATTTAAGACCTTGTGGTGCAATAACTGGTCAAGTCCTATTCTAAAAGTTGTGAAAAAACCATAGGAAATTTGGTGCTGATCGTACCCAGTATGCCCTCTAGGGTATTGCGCATTCGGCATGTGCTGATCAATTTTCCGTAGATTTTAAAAAATGACTGCAGTCATTAACGTAGATCGTAGATAATGGACCTAAAGACCGATATATGCCCTTAGAGTAAGCGCTGAATACATAATATAGGAAACATATAATAGGAAACTGTTTTTGTCCACTTTTTTTGCAAGCGACTGTATTAGCAAAAATCTTAAAATTTTGACATTTAAAAACTTTGAAACCCCCATAAGAATTCTATAACTCAAGAGAAGAAAATTTAATAGAAGTTGTGACACATTATTTAAGAATATTACCACAACCTTATAAAATAAGTTGAAGAAAGAAGCATTTAACATTTAACCACCTTTTTTTATTGTAAATTGAAATTATAAAATAAGCTTTATAGCTTGTTATCAAGATGCAATTAAAATGAGTGATTATCCCGTGACCTTCAATTTGGTGGTCAAGGACATTGTAATATTCCTAGATAATTCATCTCTAAGAATCGTACAACTTTTATATGAATAATTTTTTCAAAAATAATAAATAAATCGGCATTACCGAACTTTCAGTGAACGAGAATGTGGTCTACAAACATCCGAAAGTAAGCTGTAATAATAATATGGAATAAAATGGGTGGTTGCTATTTAAAAAAATTTAAGTGATTATCGCGTGACCTTCAAGCTACTGATCAAGGTCGTGGTAATATTCCCAAATAATGTGTCACTAAGAATCGTAACCTTTTTTTGAAACAGTTTCTCGAAAATGCTTCATTCTACACTCTGTATAAATCCTCCCCTGAAAATAGTGTTCATCACAAAAAATTATTCGCAGTTCTAATTCAGAAAAGCTATATTCTTTACACAATATTTTCTAGGGATATTTCAAAGACATCATTTTTTTGAAAGTAGCAAAGCAACAGAAAATAAGAACTCAAATAATAATTTTTGAGTGGCCGAAGTGAAAACTTTCAAATTTCTGAGATAGTTATATTAATATACTTGGAAATCTTAAAAAACGGTGTACCAAAATTTTAATGTAAGTAATATACAGGAGGTCTCGCTTTTTCCGACATTTTTTTTATGAAAACTATTCTAAACAATTTCTTTTTTTTTACTTTTTAAAAAGTTCTCAGAATTTTAATGATTGTTATATTAATAAGTGGGACACCCTGTATAATTTATTTTTTGTAATTTTTTTTTCTTATAACGTGATTAAAGTACATCCTTATGTGACGCTTGACAGGGTTTAACAAGTCATTTTTATCTTCCTTGATTCTATGGTCGTGTTCGTGCATTTCCGAAGTAAATCGCTTACAGTCGGGTATACTTTGCAATGACAAGGATTAGAACGATGGAGTAGAAATGTATTTTAGGCAACGCAATATACACTAACATTGTATTGTGTATTGTATGTAAATTAAATGTCGAATTTTAAAAGAAGTTTTTATATTACTATAGGGTTTTCCAATAAGAGGTGTTATTTTGAATAGCCCGCAATTTCGGTAGATGTCACTTTTAAAGCTGTCATTTTTTGACATTAGACAAGTAGAAACTACGCCATTAATAAAAATGGAACGATACACGCTTCAACAACGCATTGAAATTATTAAAATTCACTATAAAAATGGTGAAAATTTGGCAGAGACGGTTCGTAAAACTCGAACATTTTTGGGTCGTCGTGAAGCACCTTGTAGGACCGCAATACAGAAATTGGTGAAAAAATTCGAGCTGTTGGGACAAGTTAGTGATGTGAAGAATAAAACCTGTGCACGTCGCTCAAGAACAGCCGAGAATATTGCTGTTGTAGCCGAAAGTGTTGAAGAAAACCCAGGTTTGTCCATTCTTTGTCGTTCTTTGGAATTAGGCATTCCACAAATGTCATTACACCGTATTTTGCATAAAGATTTGGGTCTTAAGGCTTATAAAGTCCAGTTAACACAAGAACTCAAGTCGGCCGATCATCAACAACGTCGTGTCTTTGCTGATTGGGAATTCCGGAATTCCATCGAAAAATCATCTTGAGTGATGAGGCCCATTTCCACCTCGGTGGGTTCGTCAACAAGCAAAATTGTCGTATCTGGGGCTCAGAAAACCCAAGAGTTATTGTTGAAAAGCCTCTCTATCCTCAATGTGTGACTATTTGGTGCGGTTTATGGTCCGCGGGCTCATTGGACCTTACTTTTTCGAAAATGAGGCTGGAACAACAGTTACGGTGAATGGATTGCGCTATCGAGAGATTATTAACGATTTTTTATGGCCGGAATTGGATGGTATTGATCTGGACAACGTTTACTTTCAACAAGACGGCGCTACGTGCGACACAAGCAACGAAACCATTGATCTTTTATGAGAAAAGTTTCCGGACCGTGTTATCTCACGAAGAGGTGATCACAATTGGCCACCGAGATCTTGTGATTTAACACCTTGCGACTTCTTTCTTTGGGGCCACGTGAAACAGAAGGTCTACGCCAACAGCCCAGTGTCGATTCAAGACCTCAAAGATGGAATTCGTGAGGTTATCGAGGACACAGGGCAGCCACTTTGCGATTTGGTTATGGAAAATTTCATGAAAAGGATATTGTCCTGTCAGCGTGGTCGTGGTGGTCATTTGCCTGATGTTATTTTCCACTATTAACGGCATACCTTCCTCTTTATAATGAAATAAACATCCGATCATTTATATTAAAAAATGGCATTTTTCTTTGAATATCAAAATAACACCTCTTATTGGAAAACCCTATATTTTAAAAATTTCGACGTTTGCTGAAAAAACAGGATGTTTTATTCGGAGTAAAAGAACTTCTTGTGGCTCGCATGTATCCGCAGGATTCGCAGAGCTCGTCCCGCAAACCTACATGCTCGCCACAAAAACTATTTCTTTTACTCGTAATAAAATAATATATTCTTAGTTTAAATTAAGTACCTAAAACTTCTTCAGAAATTTTATTTTGTTATAATTTTTTTTAATTAATATTTCATGCACTGATTTATCGTTAGCGTTATAAGGCTTAAAATTTGTAGAAATATACAGGGTATCCCATTTTAATTAATCCAGCTGAATATCTTGAAAACGAAGCGATTTCCTTAAAAATGTTTCAGACAAAAATTGTAGCGCCTCGAGGGGGACATTTAATAGTGCCATGGGTTTTTAATTGTTATGGGGTTTTATGGGGGTTTTATGGGAAAACATTTTTTTTCAAATAGGAACCCCCATTTTTTATTATAGATTCGTAATCTCTGGAAAATAATAAGAAAGTTTTGGTTGAAACTTTTTTTTCTAAAATTTCAATTTTTCGCTATATTCACCAAAATGAACACAAATTTTTGGATTTTCGATACAGTTTTACTAGAAAACTAAAGGTCTATAAGAAAACTCGCAGGAGTCAAAAAGTGCTTAAATTAAGGCAAGGATTAATAAAAAATATTATTTTACTTTATTAAAAAAATAAATTTAAAAAAAGTTTATTTTATTTTTAATATTTTTTAAGAAAAATATTATTTTTTTTTACTTATAAAATTTAAAATAAAGTCAAAGGTAATTAATTAATACACTTAAAGATATTTGGATCTGTTCTTAAATTACGAGAGCTGGTCTAAATAAGATGTTCGAGTATTCCTCCATTTTGTTCAATACACATGTTCACTCGTGTGCAAAATGCCAATGATACATTTCTCAACATATCAGGAGTGATACTTCGAAAAGCGTCCGTAATTCGTATCATAATATCCTCTCTAGTTGTAGTTGGTCGTTCATAAACCTTATCTTTTATGTAACCCCATAAAAAATAATCCATTTTTGTAAGATCCGGAGATCTTGCTGGCCATTCGTGTACGTTATGTAAAAATGTTTTAACAATTCTGGCAGTGTGCGGTCTAGCTCCGTCCTGTTGAAACCACATTCGCTGTCTTAAATCTAGAGGTACATCTTCTAAAAGAGTAGGCATTTCGTTTTGAATTATATTCAAATAAACATGTTGGTTAAGATTTTCTTCATAAAAAAATGGTCCCACAAGATACTCATCCACTATTCCAGCCCAAACGTTTATAGACCAACGCCACTGTAATCTATGATCTTTTTGCCAATGTGGATTATTTTCAGAATAATAATGAGCATTATGAAGATTTACTCCACCCATGTTGTCAAATTTTGCTTCATCAGTAAAAAGGACGCGATTAAAAAAAAGGGGATGTCTTCTAACTTGATTCGTAGCCCATATGCAAAAATTAAGTCGGCGCATGTAGTCATCTTCTTTAATTTGTTGGGTTAAATGAACATGATAGGGGTGTGATTTATGGTGTTTTAAAATTCTGTTGGCAGAAGATTTAGGAAGTCCATGAATTTTTTTCTAAGAGAACCGTTTTCCGCTCTTTTCACGAGCCTCCTAATATTTGTATGATTTGGATGACGAAATTGTGCCGATAGTTATCATGGCATTCGCCCAAAACTTTAATAATATTCACGATTTCTCTAGGTGAATAATCAGCCATTTTATGAGAGACTGATTTTAAATAATCACAGTGGCTTCAATAACAATGAGCTTCTACAAAAAACTAATCTGTCACAATATAACAATTATGTGCGGAACACAAAGTAGGCTGAAAATGAAATTCCTTTATTTTTAGAATCCTTTCTTAATTGAAATAGTATATTAGAAAACGAGTTTCATAAGTCGCATATTGTAGCACGCGTTCAATTTTAAATAGGAGCCGCGTAGCGACGAATATTTTAATGAACAAGTGCTACTATCGACTTATGAAACGCGTTTTTTATACTATTCTTTTCTATTTTGCGCCTTTTTATCTATTTAGATTAAAATATTATAGTTTTCAATTTTAGTAATTTTTCTGGTAGTTGGCAACTCTAATGTCACGCTTGTCAAATCATCAAATAACCTGTAAATCGCTTGGCAACTGCCATTTTAAAATCAATAAACTTTAGTGCTACCAACTTCGAAAAATAAAATTTACTACTCAGTAACGCACCAATACCAGTGCGGTACTGGCTAGTAACGCACTGCTGTCAGTGTGTTACTAGCGACTAGTAACGCACCAAAATAGAAAAAATATTATTTAACATATTAAATTGCAAATAAAATTTAAAAATCGTTTTGACACCTATTGTTTCCAACCTTTGACTTTATATTAAATTTTATAAGTAAAAAAAAAATAATATTTTTCTTAAAAAATAATAAAAATAAAATACACTTTTTTTACATTTTTTTTTTAATAAAATAAAATAATATTTTTTATTTATCCTTGCCTTAATTTAAGCACTTTTTGTCTTTTACGATTTTTCTTATAAAGCTTTAGTTTTCTAGTAAAACTGTATCGAAAATCCCAAAATTTGTGTTCATTTTTATGAATATAGCGAAAAATTGAAATTTTAGAAAAAAAAGTTTCATTCAAAACTTTCTTATTATTTTCCATAGATTACGAATCTACAATAAAAAATGGGGGTTCCCATTTAAAAAAAAAACGTTTTCCATAAAACCCCCATAAAACCCTATAACAATTAAAAACCCATGGCACTATTAAATGTCCCTTTCGAGCCGCTACAATTTTTGTCTGAAACATTTTTGAGGAAATCGCTTCGTTTTCAAGATATTCAGTTGGATTAATTAAAATGGGACACCCTGTATATACGATTAAAAATACGCTCTTCATGGTCAAAAATATTTTAATTTTCCGAGTCCAGCCGGGTACACGAATGTTTAAAAATTTGATAATTTCAAAACGAATAAGGTTGGTATCTCCTTCAACTCAAAAGTCTGACAGGAAATTTTCTTAATTAATATTTTAAAAACTACATTCCAACCGTTTATAAAGTCTCAAAACTTGTAGAATTTACTCTCCTATCAGAAAATAGCAGATATATTTTTATGATCTTAAAATGTTACGTGCTATAACCGGTTTCACATGTGCAGGGTTCTAAATAGTGGAAAAATAATATTACTGGGTGAGTTTTCTTATTTTTATTCTATAAACTCTAATGTCCGTTTGCACCACTTCCACTTAAAATTTAAGTTACACTCACATTAAAAAAATGATTGGAATACAATGGAAAAATTTTTCTCTATAGATTGCTGTTAAGCCTTTTGCTAGTAAGCGAAAGATGGCGTCAGAAATGTTTAAGGACATTTTTTCTAGTTTATTTAAACAGATAAATTACATTTAAGAGCAATTTACTAAATGGAAAATATAGTGGTTTAGTTCTGCAGTCATAAAAGCTAGTACGAACAACATTTTTATATAATATTTTTGTAGATGATTTAGAAGTCATTTCTTTAATTCTTGCCAGTTGGAAAAAAAATTGGAGAATGTACAAAAAAAATATAATGATCTAAAAGTACCTTAACTTTGGACCTCTCTGATTAATTTTGTAGCAAGATGTAGCCTAATCAATTTAGATTATAAATCTGAAAAAAAATATTGCAAATCTATCGAGGGAAACTTGAGATATGACTGCAGAATTAATGCTCGATTTCATGATTTTTCACATTTTTTCCTCCCAAACTCGCGCGCCCTCTAGGAATTCGCATTAATTATCAGTTATTTGGTCATAATTTGCAAAAAAGCTCCAGAAAAGTGGGATGGATTTTCTATTCCTTGTTATTATCTCCAACGGAAAATTTATCGCGGGTGTCTAGGAAGATGGTCTTAATAAGCTTACATTATAAATGATTAATAAACTTAATTTCATTTATTTTGATTAAAAATTATTTACTTATATTTAATATTTTAATATAGAATTTTCAAATATTTTAAACTTGAAATTGTATTATTCGCTTTTTTAACAACTATTAAAATGTACATTTATATTTTTTAAAAAATTGCTTGTTACTTTTGTACTGATTAATGTAATTTAGGAGTAATGTCTCAATTTTCTTCAAATTATCATCAATCCTCATTGGAACCTATTAAATCAGTTTAAAATTGTGCAATATTTGTTTTCGCACGTTCATTAACTAATTTCGTATCATAAATCTTATTTGAACAATAAGCAATAAATCAGACAAAAGTTTGTAAATTTGTCTATTAAGGCTTGATTTTTTAACCACCAAAACATTAGGAAATCGGGCAATTGTAAAAATTCAAGCTCAAATTGTGCGCATATATTTTACATAATTTATGTACGCAACTTTTATACAGAATAGCGTTATTAAATTTAAGAATAGTGGGTCAGAAAAAGATCAGCATCAAATGTGAACCGATTTTTTCCAAAGATTTGCGCCATTCTCCCACGTCGGACTTGCCCAACAATTGCCACTAACTGCTTACTAGTCCTCATCGCAATTATTGTAACAATCACATTTTATTTCAATTCATGACCCTGAAAACTACTGATTACAAACTAAAGCGATCGTGATTGCGTCCAAAGTTAATTATTTATATATTTTATATGTAGGTACATAATATATTAATAATTTATTATTTATTAACCTGTTGAAACATTTATTTAATTTAGTAAACCGCACGCTTTTTTAATCGAGACTGTTGACTTTCGAAATAATTGATTATCTTCAGAGGAATCACGATTTTAAGAATTGCATCCCAAGCTGGGGTCTTTTCTTTGTGAGTTAATTACAATGATTGTGCGTCGTTTTAAATATCCTAGGCCAACACTTTACATCAATTAAATTAAAACCGCACGGCGGCGCCGCTCCCTTCAGAATTTTTCTTTTTACGTTCTCCAAATTTTTATCCCGCTGTTCGTTATTCTTGGTTAACACTTATTAAATTTGACTTAATAATGGTTTTATCGTGAGTAAATGTAGTCTTTTATAATAAATATTAGTTACTTTTAGAAAAATTTATGTATTTTTAATAATAATATATTATTATGATAAAATTAAGTTTAGATAAAATAATTTTTCTTATATAATATATCATATTACAGCTTTACAATTCATGTTTTTAAAATCGAAAAGTTCTTATTCTTTTGGATTTCGAGGAACAAAGTATTTTGGTGAGTTTACACGTAAGAGTTATTTTCAAGTGTGTCAAATGTACTAAATTTTGGTAGCATACAAAGCTATTGATAATAAGCAGCAAATTATGGCAAAATACTTGAAAAATATATACATGGCGATGATAAAGTTTAAAACAAAATTTGTAACAGCCGTATACAGGGTGTCCCTGAAAGGTCTGTACAAAACAATACCTCATACTCCTGAGACCAAAATATCATGATTTAACCAAACTTATCTCTATCCAAAAGTTCTTCGTTAAGGTGCTACAGACCAATAAAGTTGTTAAAACTATTTTGTATTTTTTATATTACTAAAAATTGGCTCATACGATCATAACATAATTTGGTATGTGGCTATGTAATGGAAAAAAAGTATTTCTAGACAAGCAAAATTTCTTATAACTTTTTAATGGCTGAATAAAAATTCATAAAACTTTACTTGTAGCTAAACAGTGTAATTATAAACTTTTTTTGTCTCTTACAAATTTTTTCTATCTCCTTTATTTTAGGCTGAAAAAAATTATTTCCATGTGTTACATAACCTAACTGAAAAAATATTAAAATTTTTCGCTAAAAGGTCTGTACAAATTAACACACAATATTCCTGAGACCAAAATGGAACGATTTAACCACTTTTATCTTTATCCAAAAGTGCTTCCTTAAGCCTCTATTGACCATGAAAGTTATTTAAAAAGATAAGATTTTTCAAGGTAGCTACACACTTAACGAAGCACTTTTCGATTAAAATAAGTTTGGTTAAATCATTTTATTTTGGTATCAAGAATATGTGGTGTTACTTTTTACAGACCTTTTGGCGAAAAATTTAAATATTTTTCCAAAGTTATGTTATGCACCACATGGAAATATTTTTTTCTGTCTAAAATAAAGGAAAAATATTGTAAGAGACAAAAAAAGTTTATAATTACACAATTTTTATTCGGTCATTAAAAAGTTACAAGAAAATCTGCATTTCGATGACATATTTTTGACCACTTACATAACGTGAAAAAGTAAAAACAAATTGTCTACAAATACCTTTTTTCATTACATAGCCACATACTAAATTTTGTTATGATCGTATGAACCAATTCTTAGTAATTAAAAAAAAAACAAAATAGTTTTAAGAATTTTATTGATATGTAGCGCTTTAACGAAGAACTTTTGGATACAGATAAGTTTGGTTAAATCGTCATATTTTGGTCTCAGGAGTATGAGGTATTCTTTTGTAGAGACCTTTCAGGGACACCCTGTATAATTTTTTTGAAACAATCACTCAGACAAGTCAATTTTATTTTTTAAAATCTCTTGGCATAAAAATATTAATGACGTCACGCGTGATTTAGCAATGACGTCGATCATCATCGATTTTTTAAATGAAAAAATTTGTAAATAAATTTTCGAATGAAAAATCTTTTTACTTCAAAACCCGAAAATTTTACTTAACACGTCGGGAGAACTACCCAACTTTCTTAAATTGCAACCCATATCGAGTCCTAACTCATTTTAAAGAGATAAAGGGAACTAGAAACACATTCCTGCAAATCAGATACCATTACGTCGACTTGTTAAAAAGTTATTAAGGATTAAAGTTATCAAAACAGTGTAGAATAAAATAATTTTCATCTAGTCCATTGAAATTTTGCAAAGGTAACTAGATGAAAATCATTATGTTCCACACTTTACACAAAACAGTATAAATTCTATTGACAAATAAATGCCATCAAAGTGCACATTTAGAATTTTTAATTAACGTACTTATTAGATAATAATTTCTTTTGAGTAAATTTTTACTGAATTTTAAATCACTAGTTTAAAATAGCGCAAAAGTTAAGTGAAAAAGAAATAATTACACTGTTAATGATTCGTGGTTTTGGGGACAGAGTTAGGTCGTACACTAAAGTTCTTCAGGTTTTTAACGCTTTTTTCGACATATTTAATACGATTTGGTTTCAACAGGATTAAATGTAACTTTTCCAAATACGTGGATCGGCAGGAGGGGCGAATTCGAATGGCCTCCAAGATCCCCTGATTTAACCCCTCTTGATTTTTTCTTTTGGGGTTTTTGAAAAATGGAGTGTACACAACAAAGCCTAAACCATTAAATGAATTGATAAATCGGATCCGTGACGAGATCAACCAAATTAATAGAGATATGCTCCAAAATTTCATTAATTTATTGTAATGACTTCCGGATAGAGCCAAATTATTTCTAATGAGTAATGACACTAGTGACTTTGGTTTTCTGTTTTGTAAGTCTGAAATACTGTTTAATGTTTTATGTTAATTATTTTATTTATTATTATTGTTATTCAAATATACCATGAAAGTTGTTGTCGTAGATAAAAAAAGTAATAGTTGTCAATAAACAATTCTACAAGACACATCATATTACTGTTAATGTAAAAGTTAATAGCAGTTGTCGTTTAGTTTTAGATTTTATTGCACAGACTGTTTTCTACAGTAGGGTTTCATAACATGTTTATGTAGTTTACTATTATAAGATTTGACTGTGATAAATTTTGAGATAGAGGAAAAAATGAACCGATTGTAAGTTTACAATTTCTAATTTAAAAAAATCCAGCATCTCTTCTTCCTTTCCATATGATCCAATAACGACAATCACAAACTTACAACCATCGCAGGAAGTACTTTGGAAAAATATTCCTGGTATCAAATTGGTATAGAGTTGAAACCCGTGAAACTCTTGAAGTTGCGGAAGCAGAAGGAACTGAAAATCAAGTAGACCTCAGTAGCGCTGCAATTCACGATAAACCTATTGGTCAGAAAGGAAAATTAGACAAAAATGATGATGAAATTGTGGATCTAATTAAAAAGAGAGGAGCATAAGCTATTTTCTGTTAGGTTTTGGAAATGAGTATTTTTAAATAGAAAATAAATTAAATAAAAATATATCTTGATATAATTCCAGACACGGAATATGGTATGGAAATTGATTTTTTTCTAAGGCATCCACTGTAAAAAAATCCACAGTTAAGATAGAACGGAAGTTAAAATGAAAGTTTTTAAAAATACTAAAGACAAAAGTACATGATCTCCAGGAAAAGATAAATCATTTAAGAACATTTGATATGGATGACTTTCCATGTAATTCCGTGTTCTCACAAGTTTCACAACCCATTTTCATGAGAGAAAAATCCTAAAAAGTGTGGAAACTATTATCTTCTATCTCGAGTAGGGCGGTTATTTACGAAAACTTAATAGTTTCCGAGTTATAGTTATAGTTTCAATGTTTCCTCTCGAATTTTGTTAGCAAACCTCAGATTCCCCCAAAAATATGTAGATGGAAAAAATCAAAACTACTCCATAACTTTCCCGCTGGGGCTTTTTTGAGCACAACTTGAAAGGTAAAAGTCTCTCAGAATCGTTTGTTAAATATTCATAGGTAATATCACGAGTGGTCAAATTTAAGTCGAATATTTTTCATTGTCATTACCACGAATGTCATTTAGGGTTAAAAATTAAAACTTAACCCCAAATGACATTCGTGGTAATGACAATGAAAAATATTCGACTTATAATTTGAACAAGAGTGCATATTTAAGGGACTATTTAACGAACATTGTCCATTATTTTGTGCAAAATTTTCCAGCTAACTTCAAACTTTTTGAAATTTGACATTAATGTCATAAAATAATCGCTGATATTTTTGACGTTTTACTTGTCACAAAAAATAATTACTTGTGAGTTGAATAGTCAACAATATTTCAACTTATATGAAACTTTCATATGGAAGAGATAAGAGATTATATGGAAATTCAACAAACAATTTTTTCCGTACACCAATTGCCTGTCTTACAGACTTCCACCTCTGCTGAAATGACAGCTAACGGGTCACAAACACCTCGTTTCCGTTTTGACGTCGATTCCGAAATACGTGCAAATGGCGATTTTGGGATGTCGATGTATGTGTAAACGCACCTTTATACTTATGTATATTTTATATTTCTGTCGTAACCCCTAATTAAATAATTTCCAAACGAAGTTTATAAATATATCACAGTACTATTTATTTAAGAAATAAGAAAATGTTATACTTATTTATCAAAATTAAAATAAAAATGTTTGACAATTTTTCATTTTAAACGTTGAGTTTAGTTTAAATGAGTTTATACTGCGATAACTGTGTGGAGTAATTTAAAAGATTTGTAATAAAATTGTGTAATTTTTTAGAAAATACAAGCTCTGAACCGTTTATGCTCTTCCGTGTGTTTCATCCGCTGCTATTTCCACCAAACGCTTTTCTTTACAACGCCGTAAAAAGTAAACAAAATTCGTTGCTAGCGCGCTTTTTTATTTCCGTTGCAATTTATTGCTTCAATTTAATAAAAAAATATTATTAATAAATAAGGAAAAATTAAATTTAAACATTTTATTATTATCGCGTGTTGAAAACATATTGCGCATTTTTCTTCCACAGAATCTATCCTATCCCACGCCTTGCATTTCACTTCTCACGCGCCCAATAATTTATACCGGGAAATATAAAAAGAGATTTTTCACGAATAAGATGAATATTTCATATTTTAATAGTGTGCGAGATATTTTTCGACCATTGTCATTTTATTTATTGACCTCGGTTGGGAATGCGAGCTGCTCGTTTTATTTCCGTCTATGATACGTTAATACTGAATTTATGAAAACAATAACTCCAACCTATGTACAAAAATACACCATTATCGAGCTTCTAAATTATTTCTAAAATAACTTCATCAACAGTCTATTTACTGAAAAAACAACTGGGAAAAATAATACTACCACCGTTCCACAATAAATAAATGACCCATTGAACCTATTAAAAAATTCCAAAATAAGTGAGATATTTAAAAAACGTAGTTGTTGTTTGGAGTACTATTTAGCGTCCATGAATTGGAATTATAAGCGTATTGCTGATACTAATAATTAATCGCAGTCATTGTTGTTACATCCGCATTTAATTATGTTTTCCATAGTCACCAGTAGTCAAAACAATGTTGTCTAAAGTATACCCTATAAATCTTCTACTACTTGGATAAAGTCGTCAATATTTTTAGGTGCATGTTGGTAGTGTAACGATTTTATGGGATTAAATATCCCAACGTTAGAACATTTATTTCGAGACTGCTAGAAACTTAGTAACGAAACGAAATGTTCCACCCTTTTCGTCAAGGTGTACTTCAAAATGTCTTAAAATTGGGTATTGCCGTTAACAAATGAACATTTTAAAGAATTAGAATATCTTTTTTTTTCACTTTACCACTTTTTAAAAGATACCATTATGTTTTACGATTTTCTTTTTTCCTGGATTGAACATTTATTGGTTCTATTCCAGGAGAAATTGAATCTTTTGCTCTTTTCCACAACAGTTTTATTGAGAGGTATTAAATAGTTGAGAAGCTATAACCAATATTCTTCTATTCAGTCCAAGTTCTTTGGTAATAAAAATAGCAAAATGCTAGTAGTCGGAAAAAATCTCAATAGTCAGGGTCGGAACAGCCAATTTTTTTGTCGAGCCATTGATGTTTTCCAAAGAAAATGTCCTTAATTCAAAATTGTACCATAATTTACAAACTATTAGGTCAATTTAAATAAAAAAAATATAAAACGAAGCTAATTAATGCCACTTTTGCTTCAGTTTATAAGATCATCAAATGATTATTTTGATAAATTTTTTTTTCAAGAATAAATTAGATTTGACATTTGACTTTTTCGCTCATATCTCATATCTTTAAAACAAACCCCATAAAAAAGTTACCACTTTTTTTAAGTCAGTAAAACTTTACAGAAAATCTTATGAATTAAAAAATATTGAGTTTTGGTGCCCTTATAGGGTTCAAAGATTTAACGAAAATTATAAAAAAGAATGAATAAAATTTTATTTTTACCGGTAAACGTCGTTTTGCACCGGTTCGTTTTGCACCAGTTCGAATTACGCCGATTCACAATTACGCCGGCAGGTGCCAGCGTGGGATTTTTCGAGTTTCCAAGTTATTTTTCGTTTTGTTTTTAAGAAAAATAAAAAGATATGATTAAATTTTTTGTTTTATTATAAAATTAAAAGAATATTTAATATATAGTTGCATTATGGGCGATAATAGTGATTCAGAACCCAAACATTGTACGAAAAAAGCACGAAAAATGTGAGTTCATTTTACGCCGATTTTTTTTACGCCGGTTCTCTCGGAATGGAACCGCGTAAAACGACGTATTTATCTTCGATTAATTTATGATTTTGGTGGGGGGTTTTTGCCCCTTCAGCCACCTCTTAATGCGCCCTTGAAATCAAGTCAAACCGTTTGTTTTTGAAAATAGAGAACCAGATTACAAAATGTTACTAAAAATTCTATGGTGACTATCTTCGTAGTAGGGTGTGAAATAAATGTTCATAGATAAATTAAAAAAAAAACCATTATAGTTCAATAAATTTCAAGAGAAATTGAAATACCTCATTTATTGTAAAACGGTGGTAGTATAAAATATTAATTATAAATTAAAAATATATTTTATTGGATTCCTTTTTGTAAGTAATTATATCACAAAACGCAATTTTCAATCATAACTTTATTAGAAAGTACAAAGATGATACCGACAAATATATTTACAAGCAAAACAAACACGACTGTTTTTTATAAATGAATGATGAGTAGTTTTATTTCGTTTTTGATTTGTTACGTTATAAACATTTATGTAAACTCTCGAATTTGATATCGTTTATTTAAATCTAAACGGACATAAATTTTGACTTTCATCTTTTTGTGATGTCAGAGTGCGTTAAGAGCATGGTTTACGAACATCACGATTTTTTAGTTGCTTTTGTAATAAGCAATTGTTCATATTTTTTGTTCTATATTAAATAAGAGTAATTGTTTTTAAATAACCGGCTTAAGTAGATTGACATCACCAGGTGTTTAGGGCTTAATCACCTGTACCGTCATACATTTTAAAGAAATATTTTATTATAAATAACTAATGACAATAAATGTTAATTAGAATTTATTAATCAATTGAAGCTTGTACCATTGCATCGCAAAAAAATATAATTCTAAATTTTGTATACTAAAAAAAAATGCAAAACAAATCAAGCAATTTTAAAGTTAATTTTATCAAAAAACAATTTAGCAAAATTTTAGAATTTCTGAAAATTATTACACGTAGATTTTATAAGTAACCATAAATATTATATACCGAACAAAATTGCCACCATTAAAGTTTCTAAAAATCTCAAATTTTACGACAAATTCGCCGATTATTGATTATACCGGGTGTATACCTAATTAGAACTACAGCTAGCATTTCTTTATTAATGAAAATAAAAAAATTCACTGGAAATAACATCAACTTTCTTATTTTAAATGTAATACCCAATTTTAATAAAACTGATCTTTAATAATACAGATACATAAAATAAATTGTAATTTATTAAATTCATACTTATTGCTGGATAAAATATTGCTTACATCTCGCCGGTTTCTTTATTCATGAAAATAAAAAATTGAAAAGCACGTTTATTGCACTAAAAAAATCACCGGAAACGACATCAGCTTGCTAAAATAAATTGTAATTTAGGTGGTTCATTCGAGCGTTTTTAAAATATTAATTTTTATAATTTTTAAGATGCATTTTTTTGCAAATATCTTCATTTTTTTAAGTGGCATGATAGTGGTTCCACCCTCTATTTAGATAAAGGATTTTTTCCGATTACGGTGATATCTAACATGAAGGTATAAACCTCAAGGTTACCAAAATTTTTACCAAAAAAAGATCCAAACATTTTTTTGAACTTTTCAAAAACAAATTTGTTACCAGAAACATACTTTAAACTTCCCAATGCTTAATAATGTGTACAAGAAAATAAAGTGTTACATTTAAAATAATAAGGTTGTGTCTTTTCTGGTGAAACTGGAAATCACTTAAAAGTTTTTTAATTAAAAAAAAATTGTTTTCAAAGCCCATCCAAAATACTAACATATTAATTTTTTATTTTCATAAATAAAGAAATGACATGAGATTCGTGTACACCCGGTATATACTTTTTTCAACAAACCTTGCCAAATTGATAAAGCAATATAACTTTGAAAAACATAAAAAGCTTCAGATTAATATTTACTCACGCGGATTTGTATAATATTCTACAGGGTGTCCCGTTCGTGGTTCACCAAACTTCAAGGTTAGAAAGTAGAGCAAATTTTATCAAGAAAAAACCAAAGTAGTAGGGGTCTATCTTTTATGGTTTGAAAGTTACAGGGGTATGAATTTGGCATGCCATAAATCAGTAAATGATCAACAGCTGCTTAAAAAAATATAATTTTAAAGCTGAAAGTATCCTTTTTCCCTTGGTAACAATGATAAAACACAATTCGTTTACCAAGTATTAAAAAAAAATCGAAAAGAAAAAAAAATCCATAAAAAATTGTTTTTTTAGCAGTTTTTGAAGATTTTCTCCAAGATATGACCTATTAAGGGCGTGTTTTTTTTTAATTTTCTAAGAATTCGTTATATTCTCTAGAAATTGTGAAAATTTTTGAAACCCTA